>CAKAOJ020000504.1:0-145000 GCA_916701645.2 Sebastolobus alascanus
TATCTGTCTAAACCTTGTATGCCTCTGTCAACCAGTCAAGTTGCAGTTTACATCCATGTCTGTCCAAAATGTCATCACTTCATCATTTTATCCTGTTAGACGTGTGTGTGAAATTGTCATAATTAGCATATGAATTCTTGACTTGTGGCCAAAAATGTGTTTTGTGAGGTCACAGTGACCTTGACCTTTGACCACCAAAATCTACTCAGTTCATCCTTGAGTCCAGTGGAAGTTTGTGCAAAATTTGAAGAAATCCGCTGAAGGCGTTCCTGAGATATCACAAGAATGGCATGGACGTAAGGTCACAATGATCTTTGACCACCAGAATCGAATCAGTTCGTCATTGAGTCCAAATGGACTTTTGTGCCAAATTTGAAGAAATTCTCTCCAGGCATTCCTGAGATATCGCGTTCACGAGAATGGACCGGACGTACGTACGTACGGACAACCCGAAAACATTATGCCTCCGGCCACAGCTGTCAGCGGCACGGAGGCATAACAAAGATGAGCAATTACCTTAGAAAATATCAAGTTCTTTGTTCCCCAGCTCTCTGGTGTCCTTGAGCAAGACACTGAACCTACAGCTTAGATTCCTCTTACTGGCATCTTCTCCACACTGTAGTTTGGCAGCTGAAGATCATGGGTATGGTAGCATTTTATTTTTTTTCCCGTGATATAAACAGGTATCACTGCATTATCCTGGAGACTCCCATTTCTCTGAAGAACACTGAATTGTTGAAAAGTCAGCTTGAAATGGATATTGATTTTCATCATGCTCCTTTTCTGGCTTCTCCTGGTCACCCACTTTCTCCTCCGTTTACCTTCATTTTTCCTCTTCTCCCTCCTTTAGCTCTTCATGGTCTGGATTTCCTTGTTGCTCTTCATCCTTCAATCCCTGCTTTCAATTCAATTTCCCCTCCTTCCTCCTCCTCCTCCTACTTGCAAAGACTAAGACCAGCCTGAGCTATCTTCTTAAGTTGCTTCTTTCCCATCTATTCTTCCCACACATACACACACACACATACACACATACACAGCTTTGACCTGACTGTCACTTATCTGATTATATCATGCACCTACTGACAAGGAGATAAACACGACCAGCTTGTAGAATTCATATTCTGCAATAAACCTTTTTTGAGAGTATCTACACGCCCAGGCTGAACATGGAGTCACTGATAACAAAATATATATCTCATGTAACATTTACACACTGTACGCTGACCCAGAGTCTATATGACAGTTAACATATGTACTGTCAAGAAAAACATAGGCAGTACATGCACTGCCGACACTCATACAATTTATTAAATCTGTGTGGGAAAGCAACATTTCACACAGTGAACAGTCTGTATGAGATCCATCATGAGCCCAGATGAGACCATCCAGTATTACTCAGATGAGACAGGTTTGCAGAAAAATCCATGCAAAAAAAAAAAATGCGCTGAGATGATCTCATCATCTGAGGTACTGAACGGAAAGGAGGCCGACAAAGTTTAAGAACACACACTGTAAAGGCAGCTGAAAATAAGTCTGTAATCACCAAACCACCTCAGTCTCAACTTTGTCTTTGTAATTATGTGTTATAATTATGTATGATTTTGTGTCTGAAAAGCCCTCACACTGGTCTTCCTGGTCCATTATTTCATTTTAGTACCCATTGACCCTGGGTTTTTAGGTCCCAGTGCTATTGTCAGGCTTAACCCAGCCTTAAAGTAGTCGCCAATTTTGCTGTTTGGACAAAATCCAAATTAAAATGCATCTTCTTTATCTCTTTTGGCGACCATACAGATTACAACAGCACCAAATGATATCCTGTTCAATTTCTCCTCCCAAAATACACTTTTTACTTTTCGCTTTAGAACAACTCGCACAAAGATACCGTTTCCCTTAAATTGTGATCTGTACCTTGATAGTTTATCAGCATATTGTAAAATGCATTGTAACACAAGGTGCATTGCTATGAGAATATGATCTGATCTGCCAGACAACCTGCGAGGGAGAACTGGCTCACACTGTGATGGGATCTCAGCCAGTGAGCGAGGTACAAATACAGTCTTTACTGTGTTTGTCTTTGTAAGGAACCATTGTTCATGTTGTAGAAACTACTCACTCATAAGCTCTCATCTACTCGCCTTTTGATGATGTACATCTTTACGTCATCCATACAAAAAAATCGATACAAAATCCATCGATCCATACAAAATGAATCTGCAACTATTCTGATAACCGATTAATCGTTTGTCATTTTAAAGCAAAAATGCCACAAATTCCTTTGTTCGATCTTCTCCAATGAGGGGATTTGCTGCTTTTCTCTGCTTTATATCAATACAAGCAGATTTTAAGCCAACTTCTAAAATGTTACTAAAAAAGAAATGCAAATTAGGCCTGTTTTCATCAACTGGTTTGGAGTGAATAAACTCAGCTACAGCGTAGTTTGGTCAGAAGTTGGCGTTATAGGCTACGCATGATGTAATCCGCCAGTAAACACAGTAGAAGAAGTAGAGGTAGCAAACCAGAAACAAAACAAGTCGGCTTGGCCATCTAACCATCTACCATGGAGAAAATTGGGGTTAGGTTTTCAGGAATTTGTTTCAATTGGGCAAGTTTTAATTGTTCTTTCATATCAGCTGGTATCGGTCATGTTTCATGTTGTTCAGAGACGAAGACAAGCATTCACACGTTATGGGAATATCCGAGAAGACGACGACAGCGGAAACAGCTGGTCAGACATGAGTTAAATGTTCGCTACGTTAGAACTTATTATTTCCATAACCCATTTATCAACTCTTTTTTGACAAAGGCAAAAACCACCTCAAGCGAACGTAAAATGTTTTTAGCACAATTCAGGAAGTTTTATCGAATGTTGCCATTCCCATACAGCTTTTCTAATGCGATAATTGTGCATAAAAACATGTGAGTGGAACCACGGCTAATGTATATTGAATATCTTTGGGACTGGGACAGCTGGTTCGACAAACTAAAGCATTTGAAGATGTCACCTTGGACTTGAATGGACATGTTTCAGTACTTTCTGATATTATATGGATTAAACACTTGATCAATTAATTGAGAAAATGATCTGCAGATTAAACAAAGATGAAAAAATGTACGCAGTCCTACTACGTATATTAGAAAAAAATAAAATTCAAATTTTGTGTTGTCTCCTATTAAAGGTAGTCCCTGCGTGTTTATTTTTAATATATTTTTTTTCAAATCACACCTACTGCCTGGTTCGAGAGTGCATATGAGAAATGTTATGAGATCAAAATGCAGAAGGAATGTTGGGTTAACACTGTGGGTTTAACACTTGCTGTAGGTATTCAATGTAGGGATGCTAATTTTGAAAAAAAAATGTAACCGATAACCGGCCCTCGTTAACCGATGATTAACCGTTAGCCGAAAAGATTAGTGCCTGCATGCAGCGGTGCGGCAGCTGCAGTGTCTGTCTGCTGAGTCCCCAGTTCACCTGTCCAGGAGCGTTACTGTAGCAGCCACGGTGCTGCGTGTAGTGTCGAGGACATGCGGCCACTTTCCCAGTAAAAGTCTCCAGCGCACATTTAGTTCAGTTTAGCAGGTTGTCAGCTGTGTGCCTGCCCGGCGTAACGATACTCTGTCGCCCGGCGTAACGATAGCGAGTGTCCGACAACCCGTGTGTGTTTGTGCTACGTTAGCAGCTCTAGCTGCTAGCTGTGGCTTCTTGCTCGCCATTGTCACATACATAAGGTCTGTCAGCGCATCGTAACTTTAACGAGTTTCCGACAGACCGTGTGTGTGTGTGGCGGCGGTGAGTGTGGGGTTGTTGGTGGCGTTATAGCTGTGAACGTGGCTGTAGAAGACTGTGTGTACAGTTTATTTGTCGGTGAATACATTCTACTAGGCTACAATTCCTCCGCTCAAGCGAGCTCAAGACGGGAGCCAACTTCCTGTATCTGCAACGCCGGCTCGGACTCTCTTACAGTGGGCTGTTAAGGTGGACCAGCTTTTCTCCTTTAAGTGACAAGCCGCTCCTCTGTGTTTTGCTCAGCTTTTTAATTAATTATTAATATTTATTTTAACCGTTTAACCGATAGCGTTAATCGGTTAAAGTTCTTAACGTCGGTTAATCATTAACATCCCTAATTCACTGCTTAAAGCTGAAGTAGGCAAGATTGGAGCAGATATGATTAAAAAAAGTTATTTTTATAAAACGGTCGCTATATCGTGACAGTAGTACATGAAACAGGTAACCTGAAAAAATCATGTTCCTCTGTGTCCTACTGTGTCCTCCGGTGCTCCTAACGGCATCTGAAGGATTTCACTCACCGGAGGAAAACAACCAGTCAGAGCTGATCTGAGGTCCGCTGTCCAGCTGCCGTCTATGAGAGCCGGCTGTCAATCACTCGCGAACTCCGACCAAACGGTCAAACTAGGCAGCGCTGATCAAATATGAATCAATAATCTGTTACTGTAATGCCTATTTCTCCCCTCAAATGTTTTCAGAATCATCTTGTAGTGTACTGTTTAGCTGTAAAATGAGAAAGTTTGTGACGCCGCCGCCATTGTAAAATCTGGTAAAGGAACGCCAAGTTCCGCTCACATGACCGAAGCACAGCCAATAGGAACGCTCTCTCTCTCTGAAATGACCTGTGATTGGTCAAAGTCTGCCGTCATGGGCTAGATTTTCTAAAGCCTGAAAACAAAGCCATGAGGAGGTGCAAAAGTCTAGTTATCTCTCAGACCACTTGAATTACAATATGCTGAAAGATTATTATGGAATGTTTGCCCTATGATGCCAAAAATATACTGCCTACTGCCACTTTAAATGAGGTTGTTTTACATTCAAATATTTGTTTTTTTTACACTGCATAGACTATGTGGAAAATGAGAAGCACAGTGGTCACTTACTAATACTTCAGATGGGAAGGTAATATTTATACTGACAAAGCCATATTTCATTGTATAAAGGCTAGACATGCTGTAATCATGGTATGAAGCATGATCAGAGAGGCTGTTACTGTAGGACAGAACCAGGCTGCATTGCAGAGCGCTCCCTTGGGGGATTCCAGGCAGAGAAAAGTGATCTGTGATGAATCTCTTGTTAAAAGGTCAATACAAAATATCAGCTGGCCAGATTGCTTGCATTGATTTGAACTAGTTTTGGAGACAGACATTTGGCAGCGGCCAGAGGACGGCACGGGTGGTAAAATGCTCTGTTGAAAGGCCACCCTGACAGTGATAAAGATTTCTAAAAGCAAATCAGCAGTAAATTAATCTTTCTGAGGGAAGAGGACTGTCATATTAAATGAGCATTGGACTTTTCCTAACATGGTGGTAAAAAGTTATAAACTCTAGTTCTCAACTCAAGGGAACCAGTAGGGCTTGGGAACGTTTTTTTTTACATGCAGCAGGTCAGTACTGCATGGACACAGACTCGTCAGTTTTCTGCCTTAGCAGTGACTCATTAGCCACAAAGCGTGGCTAACATGGCCCACCTCTTATCCTTTATTACAGATACTTTTATTTCTAAAAGCTCTGAGTAATCTTTATGTCTCAGATTGTTTCATTTGAATAACTAAGAGACCTGATGGTAGGACTATCCAGACCACTACTAGTGCAGTAAACGTATGAAATGGCCAGCCAGTGGGAAAAAGTAGCCAGCGGGGGGGTCCGGGGACATTTTTTTGCTAATATTTGTCAAACACTGAAGACGGCTCTCCGCTCTCTACTCGGCAGGGACACAACCTCTCAGCTGAGAGCGCACCATAGACTGTATTATATAAGAAGTGGACGTAGTTACCGTGACATCAGCCTTTGGTTTGTGGACTGCCGTTTTGAAGCTTCGAGTTCGGCATTTTGGCCGTCGCAATCTTGTTTTTTTGCGAACTGAAGTGACACGAGAGGGTGGAGCTAAGTACAACCGAACAGTGAATAAGACATTTTTAGGCAACCAAAAAGGTTATAATTAACTTTCATGAACTGAAAACACACTGTGAAAGGGTTAAAGTTCTAAGACAAAAACCCAGACAACTTCCAGACCGGACAACGCCGTGGTCGCGACCTGTCAATCACAAGGTAGCCACGCTGTGAAGCACACCCTGCTTTATGGTCTATTTGACTCTAAATGGGACCATAATTTACTAAATGAACATCATGCTGTATTGAAGAAGACTTGAAACTAGCGATTGAGACCATAAACTCATGTTTACAATGTTTACTGAGGTAATAAATCAAGTGAGAAGTAGGGTCATTTTCTCATAGACTTCTATACAATCAGACTTCTTTTTGCAGCCAGAGGAGTCGCCCCCTGCTGGCTATTAGAAAGAATGCAAGTTTAAGGCACTTCAGCATTGACTTCACTTTTCAGACCTGGAGGTTGCCCACTGGCACACAGACACACATTCATATAAAGCATGTGGGGGCAGGACTGATACGGACAGATAGGCACATTTCTCTATCATCGTGCTTGGATTGTTTTGAAGCGGAGGCTAGTGGTCGTAAAATGTACATGCATAGCAAATCACAACTTGTTAATCAAACTGTTTTATTAGAATCAAAATTAATGTAATAAAGTGGCCGGCTTGACTTAAATGAGTAGTCGGCTGTTTGGCCGGCAGCTGGTGCTTATATTATGTCCAGTGATCTCACAACTCGACGCTCAGAAAGAGCCACAGTACAGGGAAAGAGTGGTATGTTCACAGACAAACTTCCTAGTGTTTTCTGCTGTTTCAGCCACAGTCCAACAAGACTACAGTAAACAACCAAGTAACCCTGCTCAATGCAGTTCACTCATATGAGAGTGACAGAAGTACACTGTAGAAATCTTGAAGGAGATTTGTCCGTCAGCCATACCACCAAAAAAACCTCTTTGGATCTGGAAAATTCACACAAGTCAGTGAGTTGTTTGCATCCCTTGAAATATTAAAGAAAAGTCTAAAAAGTAAACATAGCGTTCTCAGAAACTTGTTTTTTGTTTTTCCCATCCAGTCAATCATCTTTTGACCCCTAAGGTTTATCTTGCAGTGCTGACTCCCAGGTTGGGAACCACTAGCCTAGGTAATCTGAACTGCAGGGAGTGGTGTCTTCAATTTACCAAGAGAAAGATTCAGATTCAAAACAGTTTTAAGAAACAGTTTGTATCATTTCATTTTTCTTTAGTTTAAAACTTATTTTGTTATTTGTTTGGGGTTTTTAGTCGGAGAATCTAATATTTTAATGAACAGGTTATAGAAATGTTTGGTTTTTTTTTTTTAAGGCTGACCCGAATGCTTCGAAGCTTTGACCGTTGCCATGGTAATTGACCTCCAAATCAGTATTCGAATGCATCAATTTTTGTATTTCTTTTATGTATGTAATAATAATAATTTATAAATCACAAAATAGCACATGAAATAAGGATCCCCCATCCTTATATATATATGAATATTCATATGAATTTATGAATATTCATTATTCATATCCAACATTCATTATAATTAGTTATTCTCAGACAGATATCGCTATTTGTTATGTGTAGAGGTGCGTGTGTGTGTACAGTAGTGCGGCAGCGGTGCTGTCCTGAAGCTTTGAATACCTTCGAATATTTCCCACCGAAGCTTTGAAGTCGAATAAATGGTATTCGGGACAGCGCTAGATTTTTTTATACAGAGGAACACTGCTAATGCTAATGATAAGTACCACAAGGTAACATATAGCACATGCCGTGTCTTACACGAATGAATAGTATATCACATTAATACACTCTGCTCTCACTGGTGGTGACTAATGTAGTGATTTCAGCAGGTCACAGTAGATGTCGCCGGAAAGTTAAAATGAAAACTGCGCCCTTGCATTACCATTACATATTCATAGAGGTTCTGATATAGGTGCGTATGTGTGTATGCATGCATTAAGGCATGTGTGAAGGTGTGTGAAAGCATATGAGAAAGACGGCGTGGGAGGCTAGAGAGATGGAAAATGGGTATGAATCAGTGTTGACCCCTGGACCACAGAGCGCCTGATGAAATTACCCTGCTGCTGAATATTGTTTTGAATAAAACCAACTGTGAGATGGCTTCTAGACACACATGGCTGGACTACATGCAATCACACACACACACACACACACACACACACACACACACACACACACACACCTTCAGTGCCACTTACGGAGCACACTCGTGAGAGAAAATGCCCAATCTCACATGGGTAGAGAGGGAAAATGTCTAGAGTGGGAAAAAAAACATGAAAGTGGGAATTGTGGAGAGAGAGATTGAAAGAGGGAAATTGAGAAGGTAAGGAGGGGGAGACAGAATCAGGCACCCGAAGAGGTAAAGAGAGAAAGAGAGAGGAAAGAGGTATGTATATGAAGAAGAAAAATGAAACAGACATCCAAAACGAAAAGGGAGGCAAGGACAAGCAGTGAAAAGGGTGAAATAGAGTGCACCTATTTGAATGGCTCTCAGACTCAAGTCTTTGACTCTCTTTCCCCTTGTTCTGCTTTGACTGTGCCTGAGCCTACTAATGTATCAGTCTGGGATGGGGACTGACTGAAAAGAGTATGGAGTCATTTAAAGTTTAGTCCGACTTTCTGTCTCTCAGAAGACAAGAGTTAGACATGATAGCTGCAACTCAGAAGTTCTGTCCGACTCTCCGTGTCTCTTCGGAACTCTCTGATTCTTTCCCTCTCCCATTACTGTTTTGGCCACACTTGTCATTTCATTGCTATTTTTGATATCCAGTTATCTGAGATCTGACATTATGAGACCACACCGCTGGGCATCCTGTTCTGGCCTGAAAATGTCCGTTACGGGTCTCCTGTGGCTGTTTCTATTCAATCCACAGGCTCTTTTGCATTTTCATACTCCCATGTTTTCCCATGGCTCGTGTGTTGTTCTGCATTCATAGGACGTGAAGTTCTGGTCACAATGTCAGACTGATCAGTCATCCGATTACCTAACAGTGCAGAATCTGAATTTAGATCGACAGATGCTAATCAGCTTGTCATCATGTCAAGTGTCATAACACAAGAAATCTCTCCCCAGAAGGCTTTAGTGAAAGTCAAAAGACCTCCCTTTTGTTAGTGCTATAGACCCCTTTTCTGTTAGCAAACATGATGACGTATTTTGTGGGCGGAGCGTTAGTTAACGCTGGCTAGCAAGTATTGTTGGCTTGTTTTTGCTCGTCCAGAGAATGACGAGCTAGCTAGCTAACGCCTGCTCTCCTCCCGGCGCAGTAGTCTCCTTGCGGCGAGGAATGAGGCAGAGGGACCGTGACCAAGCACTGTCTGCTGTTGGGCTCATTTTCTGTAGCATGGTGGAATTAGCAAGGTAGCTAGCTAACTAGCCAGTCGCTAAATTAGTAAAATATAGCAACTTAATGCTTCATCCACACACTCTTGTCACAGCATAGGAAAAGAAAATGATATCGCCAGATGAGTGACAACTTTGTTCGGCTCATTTTCTGTGTTGCATGACAGCATGGCGAAATCAGCAAGCTAAATTAGCTAAGTAGCAAGCCGTCGGACCAGCGGGTTGGTAGCTAACAGCAGCACTGTAAAGATAAATTGAGGACTTATAAATCTTTGGATGCCAATAGTTAACTATCCTTCAGTAAATCAGTCAAAAAGAGAGTTGTAAAATATCGGCGAAGCGTTTTCAGAGATGGAGAGAAAGGGTTGCTAATAGTTTTGCGGTTAGCAGAAGGCTAAATATTAGCAGTATTTACTCTCCCATCTCTGAAACGTTTTGCCGATATTGTAGCTCGCTAGAGCCTCGAATCGCAGTTTTTCATCTCAAATGTATGTGATATCTCGATTCTGGCACCTAACAACACAGCAAGATGACATTTTCGATGTGTAACTTTAGCCCACTGTTAGTGTTAGCTTCCAATCTTTCCCTTGTTTTCCCTCCAGCTAACACCGTGACGTAATCATGACGTTGACACAAAAAGGGTCTATATGTTGATGTTATATGTTTGTCATAATAACAATGATTTTGGAGCTAAAACAATTAGTCTGCCAATCAATTAGTAGATTCATTTTCTACCAATCAGCAGCTATTTTGCTAACAGATTGTCATTTTTTAAAGCAAGAAAGCCACACATTACTTGGTAACAGCTTCTTAAAATTAGTGATTTGTTGCTTTTCTTTGTCATATTTGAAATTAAACTGAATATTTTGGGGTTGTAGACTGTTGGTCAGACAAAACAAGCAATTTAAACATGTCACCTTAGGCCCCGGGAAATTATAATGGGCCTTTATTCACTATTTTCTATTATTCATGATAATAATCGGCATAGTTTGGCCTTTAGCAGCAACATTCTCTGAGTTCTCCAACTTGAATACTAAACACTATTTCTAATCTGTAAAACCCTGTTACAAGCCACTGATCCTTAAGTATTCATATCAAATTAGTGTAATCCTGTTAAATGCAACCAGTTACAGCCCAGGCAGTTATGCTTACAGCTTCACTGGGCATGATTTTCACCAAGCATAAAAAAATACAGCCTTCATTACAGGCAGAATCATGAAAATCATGAAAATCTTTGCTTTTATTGGCAACATGACATTCTGACAAATGACGACAAATTATTTATTTTTCCTCAGGTGCCACTAAGTAAAAGAAATTGCCTCTTCTCATTGTGATTCCCAAGTTATGTATTTTTCCCACATTCTCTTCTAAGGCCTCCTGCTTTAGCTCCAGCTAAAAGCATTGCAGGAATCATGGGACACCTACATTTGATTACCATGCTGTGTTTCCAGTATTTGCAGCCGATTTCGGTCACGATATTTGTAACCATGTTACAGTAATTACATTACATGTAATCCTCAACGTAAGATCTATGCAATCTGGAGCTCTGCGGCCTTGCCTGCCCTTCCTGCCTGGGGACGAGAACACTCACAGCGTTGTAGGGGCATTAGGAGAACATCACAGAGACAATGGGAACCATGACAGGGAATCATCCTTGCGTGTTTTGATTCTATCATGGTGAACAATGAAGCATTTCCCCCCCTGAGGCTCAGTGGTGAGACACTATGAGAAACTGCAGGACTAATGCTGAGAACGTCCCCTGAGGACATGGAAGATGAGGAACATGTCAGTCTGCTCATGGAGACGTTATTGTACACAATCACACACACACACACACACACACACACACACACACACACACACACTCTATACACTTGCCCGACAAGTGGGAACCATGAATGAAATCATTTCATTCCCTGACAAATCCTCACATGAATGCTTGAAACATGTTCATATGCCAAAACTCACATGCCTCTAAAAGAGGAATGCTTCTTGGAAAATGCATTCAAACACACGGTTCAACAATGTTTGTGTGACGTTTATCCTCAAAACATTCACAATTTTGTACAGTATAATTTCCGGCTACACATTATGTCTTTCCAGGTGGTCATTACGGATGTCACAGTGAGGAAATTTTCTCACTGGTTAATAAACTTGTGACAACATCGGTGTTTCTGATTACACCGGACATTTTACAAGAAAACATGACGCTCAATATATGTAGAGTGCTTACTTTGATCTTTAACGTTGGATGGTTGTATGTAAGGCCTCTCTGGTTGAGCTTTCACTGCGGGGCCGCAGGTTTCAACCAGCTGTGACCGCTCCGTCCTATAAGGTTCCCTTATAGCATTGGGTTTAAATCCAAAATATTGCCAAATAGGAGCTTATGCCATTCGCTTTGACACCAAATCCTCTGCCTTCGTCTTGTCTGTCAACTCTCTCTCATCCCGTGTGTGAAATCTGACTCCTGCCACTCTGTGCTGAGACTCCGACACATTCACTTTCACTTTGTAGTGTCCATCGTCTGACTATGTATTGATAACACGGCGCTGATACGCGAAAATGAACTAAATGGGTTTAATTTCTGTAAAGAAGCAAATTGACGGTGGGGGGCGGGGGGCAAGTAATGTAATCAGTGTATGCCCAAATACTGTGCAAACCCGGTAACACCGACTACCGCAGCAAGCCTAGTGGTCAATATATCAGATTATACTGCAAAGTTTAATGGATCTATAGTTAAGATCTTTTTCTGAAACAAGGGAAAAAATATGTATTTGCAATGACATCATTTCAACCTGTTTACAAACCAAATCAACTTTTTTAAGAATTTTCTTGATCTGGAAAAAATGAAAGAATAAGGCTGGTCGCTGCACTAGAATCAAGAAAAAATGAAACTTCATTTTTCAAAATACCTGAAACAAGTTGATTTGCATTGGAAAAAAAGTAGAAATGTTCTTTCTTCACTTGTTTTAAGGAAATGCGAACGACAAAAATGGCATGATGAGAGGGAGATTTTTGCAGTGCAGTGCTGCAAATTAGTGCTATAAGTTTTCAACTATTAAAATAATCAACAATTTTGATAAATTATTTATTGGTTTATCTATTTTTTGAGAAAAAAAAAAGTAAAAATTCTGTGATTCCAGCTTGTTAAATGTGAATAGTTTCTGGTTTCTTTACTCCTCTATGACAGTAAACTGAATATCTTTGAGTTGTGGACAAAACAAGACATTTGAGGACGCAAATCTTGGGCTCTGGGAAACACTGATTGAAGCTTTTCACCATTTTTCACCATTATAGACCAAATAACTAATTGTGAAAATAATCGAGAATGAAAATAATCAATAGTTGCAGCCCTGGTGATCTTAGGCCCCACCTTGGCCTGAGAGGTAAGCTAGACGTTGAACTCCGGCAGTCTTTCACGACCTGAATGACGAGGAAATGGGATCCGGCGGGGGAGCCAGAGACAGACTTCTAGGATCAGGAATGTCAACAACCTGTCACGAAGCCTGTCATTTACATCATCAATCTGGGTGAGAGAAGGCAAATAGATTCTGACATGCTCGTTCTTTGTTCGAACCTTGTATGGCGCCCTAGATGCAGAATCGGTTGTTCTCCCCTATGATACTAAACATGGGAAACTGTGATAAATTTTCCTACCTGTCATTCATTTCATTCCCGTCACCTTACATCTGTTGGATCGGGACATTTTGTGCCTGTTATCATGTAGTCTTATCCCAGAATTCTTATAACCCCCATGTAGATACATGTATCCTCTATCCCATCTTTTTCACTGCAGATACTGCGATCGCTACCACTTTCTCTCGTTTCTCTTCCTCCCTGTGTGTCTCTTGCTGGCAGGAGATAAAGTGGAAGTGACACTTGTGTGGGTAAGATGATATTTATGTAGCGCGTGGAGGTCATTTATTAAAAGAAAAATGGCTTATTACTGGCCACGCATGATGACTTGATTTATTCTCTCCTCAGGTTATTTCTTTGCAGCCATCCTCTCCCTGTAAAACAACTGGTGTTCCCTCCTCTTTCTCTTCCCCACTCACTAAATCTATACATTTTTTTCTCAGTTTCACCTCCCTCACACACTCACCCTCCTTCTTCTTCTCTCTCTCACTCAGGGCTGATTAACTCAGAGGACAAATTACAGCCTTGTATCTATTAGTGCCGTCCAGGTGCTCTGGCCTATTGAGCGATCAGAACTAAAAAGGTCTGCGAAACACACCCTGCTGCCAGGCCCCTTAGATTTAGATGAAGTCTCTTTATGCACCAAAGGACAAAGGAACATGACAGTTTGGAGATTACATCATTTTGGTTTCGCACCAGCTATCTGCTCTGCAGTCAGGTTGGCCGGCAGATTTACGATCTATTCACATTATTCTAACTGGCCGCTCTCTCTGTCCTTCTGAAATAAATGATTGTACACAGGGAGTTGATTTAATTTGTGCCATGCTGAGTCCCCAGTCAAATTAAACTGAGTGTTTACCAGGGATAAATGCAAAATGGCCGCTACACAAAAGACCTACAAACTGTAGGAGTTCTGGCAGCAAATGAATGTAAAGGGGAACAATGTGAACTCCTCGCTCGCTTAGCTGGGGATTTGTTGGGACAGAAGACACAATTATTTTTCCTCTTTCTAATAAAGAATAAAGAATTGGGATATGATGCCAACTCCAGTCTACATATGGAAGCTGTAACATAGACTCAGTGGGATCTTTGACATTGTCTGATGTGCTGATTCGGTCCTACTCATCTCAAAAAGTCCACTAAATCAAACAACTAAATATGTAGTTTGCAATTGCCCTTGAACAACAAATACTATTTTCTGATCTGATGTCTTTACTCTTTGTCAGAGCCTTCCAAAACCATAACAACTACAAAGTACCACATACAATATTATCACGATACTTAAGTCACTATACAATCTTATGGGGATTTAAAACATTTTGCGATATGCACAGTATTGCATTAAAATATACTGCGGTATATTACCTTTTTTCAACTGCAAACTATGCAGTTTGTCACCATATGTTTTATTCGAGGTCCACCCAAGACAGTCTCATAAAATCCTGGATGGTACCACATCCGCCTCCTTTTGAGCCAGGAAAAACACTGCTTAAAGCCCCAATCTGTGATTTTATTGACCACATACATGTCAATATATTCACATACAGTATATAATTATTATGATTTTGAGTTATACGTGAATTTGAGTGTTTCTCAGCTGATCACAATCAAAGATATAGACCTATTTTACGCCTGTATTTAAAAACATTACGCCTTTTACAGCATGATCGAGACAAACATTAACTATAGGAGGAAAAGAGCAGAGGTGCTATTTCACACACAGCCATATATTTAATGAGCGTGGCTGTTGTTTAGGACATCATCTACTGAATAAATTGATCATGAGAAGAGATGCGTCAGGGCTCACAAACCTCGACTAAACAAGTTCCTGTGGCAAATATTGAAAGGACCTGTCAATCATAGTCAAAGTGATGGCAGGTTCTGACCTTACGCTTTGATTCTCGGTGGTCCACGTGAACCTTTTATTTACATTTAGATTACGAATTGTGCCTTTAATACACTTTCGCATACCTCCACCAAGATATCTGAGAAAACTATTTTTCAAAATGGGAGTCAGGGACTGCTCTGAATATTATTCATATCAAGAACATGACATTTACACAGGCACGTCTCACTCTCTCTCTCTCTCACACACACACGTAACATGTATAAAATTGGATTAGATATAGAGACAGGTTCATTCACCTGAATGTCACATGAGCTAATGAACATATCACAGGCACAAAACAGAAAGCATAAAATCCAATTAGATGGAAGATATTTTAATAATTGCAATCAAACACCCAAATCAACACACACGTCTAGCGCACGCACATTCTTGACAAAACCTTCAGTGAAGTTTACATTACTCAAAACACACACACACACTGATGTGCATGTATGCATCCACAAATCTAGGGCCGCTGGTCCTTCATTAGTTATTAATGCTTTCAGACAACCCTTGTAACTAGAGAGCTATTTCGGAGGGCAGAATGATCTTCGAATCATCTGCCAGCGAGCCAATCTCTCCCCGTGCTCATCACTCTCCCGCCCGACTCTCATCACCTTTTCTACCGCCGCTCATCACTCCTTTCCTGAGAACAGAGGGCCGGCTATAGCCAGGGCATGACAGGTTTGGAGGGTGTATGTGTGTAAGAGAGACGGTGCATCATGTGGTTAGATAATGCCAGGTCATGCTTGCCTGACACTGTGTAGTTAAAGGGCGCCCTCTATAGGTCCCTGAGCAAACTACATCCTGGTACAAAGGGTCTCAAAGGTCAAAGATTAAATCATAAAAACCTTAAAAATCATGTCTGCAAATTATTCTGTTGCTATTCCTGCAACTCTGTTGATACTGAAAAAGTGTCCCTTTCCATCCCTCAGAGAAATATTCATCATGCAAGTAGATTTATTATTTTTTATATTGGGAGATGACGCCAAAAAAACGCGCTGCAGTCGTTCAGCAGCTGCCTCTGTGGAGCAATAAAGTTGTCCCATGCTCGCACTGCTCTATTCCACTCTACGGTATATTATCTAGCCAAATCAGTTTCCTAATAGCACAAGCCGCTCTTAGAGGAAAGATTTTCAAGGTTTGTTGCCAGCACTGACTGATCGTCTCAGAGATGATCTTCCATCTGACTGACAGCTGAAAATGAAAACAAAATGAAACAAAAAAAAGGAAACGGAAGTGAATGAGGGAGATGTAAAAGAGTATTCCCAAGGCGAAGGGAGCAGGAAGACCGGGTGTAGAGGTGCAGCAGTGATAGAGCATTACAGTAAAGGTGTAAGCAACTGAGAGCTGAATGAGGAGAGAAGAATGAAATAATGATAAAGGAGAAGAGTGTAGAGTGAAGATAGGACAATGAAGAAAAATATCTTGTCAAATGAATGCAACCCAGAAAAATAGGTTAGGGTGAGTCATGTCTGCTGCACTGTTCTGTTTAATCACACAACCAGTTCTCATAAAAACCAACAAGCAGAGACAGAAGGAAGAGACTGTTTAAATGAGAGAAAGTGAGGGGGTTATAAAAGAAGGGCAACATAAGGTAGAAGTAGACAGAAATGAGAGTGTAAAGTAAATGTAAGTGTAAGTAAAGATTGGACCAAAGAGTTGTCGGCACCAACTGCATCACTTCATGAAAATATGACATATATCGTGAAATAGAAGAGGTGTCATAATCTCTACATAACATAATCTCTATACAAATTAAGGCGGTGTAAGCAGTATATTTTTGGCATCATTGGGCAAAAATTCCATAATAACCTTTCAGCATATTGTAATTCAAGTGTTCTGAGAGAAAACTAGACTTCTGCTCCTCCTCATGGCTCTGTTTTCAGGCTTTAGAAAATCTAGCCCGTGACGGGAGACTTTGACCAATCACAGGTCATTTCAGAGAGAGAGCGCTCCTATAGGCTGTTCTAGAAATACAGATGCACATGCACCTCCCTTCAGATGGTGAAAGCCTGACTCAACGGCGGAACATCCTGCAGGAAAAGTTGCTATTCCAACATTGGCAACAACTGCCTACACTGCGAAGCGAGCCAAAAGAGGAAGACGGATCTATCAAAAAGAGTCAGACAGTATCGTGCCGCGAAATATTGCGATATAAAAACGTGACGATATGCATCGTCGAGACGAAAGACTGTATCGCGATATCAGGGCATAATAGGTACATCTAGTCATACAAGCACTGAATGCAGATCAGTGCATTCTCTCGTTTTTTTCAGTGCTTTGTTTGAACAGACGAGAGCGCTCTGAGTTCAGGCAAGGTGAAGCAGGACAACAAGGTCTGTGCTGGTGATGTAGTTAGGGTATTTGCAGCTGATTTGCAGCCAGGCAATGGAGGAGTCAGGCGAAATCACCATAGAAGACGCCCCTTCGTCTTTCAAATCCCTTGTTTGGCAGCATTTGGGATTTCCGGTTGAAACACAAAATGACGATAGAGTGACTAAACAAGACACAAACAATTTGTAAGTATTGTAAGATGATACTGCCTTACACCACCTCGAACACGACGAATATGCTAAGTCACCTACAGCGCTATCACAGTTGTCAACTCAAATCAACTGTGCCGGTGAAGAAAACACCTAAAGGCCAAGCAACGCTGAAAAATGCCTTTGCGCCTCAACTTCCACAGTCAAGTGCAAGAGCCGCAGCAATAACGAGGGACATTGGCGTTTTTATTGCAGCGGACATGAGGCCATTTTCTGTGGTGGAAAATAAATAATTTCAGCGACTCCTCCGTACATTGGAGCCCAAATACACCGTCCCGTCACGCGCTCATTTCACTCGCACAGTAGTCCCAACCCTGTACAAAGAGTCAAAGGCCAACGTTGTACAGACCATGAAAGAGGCAGAAAGCATTGCAGTAACTACCGATGGTTGGACTTCAAAGAGTTCCCAGAGCTACATCACGATTACAACCCACATAATCAAAAGCGAGTGGGAATTGGAAAGTGTCGTACTCCAGACTCGCCCACTTTTCGAGTCCCACACAGGGGTAAACATAGCCGAAGTTTTACAAGCAGCTGTCAGTGAGTGGGAGCTTGAAAGGGCAAACCATTGCATCGCTACTGTGACTGACAATGCACGTAATATGGATGTGGCTTTGCGCGAGGCAGGATTGGAGACGCACATCAAGTGCTTTGCACATACAATAAATCTGGCTACCCAAGCTGGCCTCGGTGTAGCGCGTGTCAGTCGTTTACTTGGGCGAGTGAGACGTGTGGCCGCATTTTTCCATCGGAGTTCCACAGCTACTGCAGTGTTGGCCTCCAAGCAGAAGCTACTACAACTGCCGTTGCATAAGTTAATAATGGACGTTACCACTCGGTGGAACAGCACCTTGGAGATGCTCGATCGTTATCTGGAGCAACAAGCAGCCGTAGCAGCAGCTCTCACCAGCCCAGAGATACGACGAAACGCCCGAGACATTGATACTCTGGATAGCAGCGATATCAGAGATGCTGAAGACCTAGTGAGACTGCTTAAGCCCCTGAAAACAGCCACCAAAGTCTTATGTTACATTGTGCCACTGAAGACCATGATCGAACAGAGTATGGCACCAAATGATGGTGATTCTACCACCATGGCCAACACAAAGATCGCAATACTCAATAATATCTCGGACAGATACAGTGGGGATGCATACAACTATCTGCTTGAGAGTACAGCGCTGGACCCCAGTTATTTAGAGACAGCATCGCAGCGAGTGTGTGTTGAAAGGAGGGGGGGGGCGGGGGCACTTTGTTGCTTATAGGTGTATCTAAAGGTTCATGACAGTGTTTCTGCTGTTTGTAGACCACAGCTGAGGAAACTGAGGAGAGGGGAAAAGTGACAACAGGTGGAGATCCCACACATGGAGGACAGGGGGTTCAAGGAACTGAGCTGGAAGTGGAAGAACCTCCTTCCAAGAAGACAACACTTGAAGATCTGCTTGGGGACTCGTTCACTGTTGAGCCAGCAGAACAGTCCAACAGAGGGGAAGAGAGAGAGAAATTGAGATGTACAGAAAAGAGGCCTCTATATCCCACTCACTAGTTGCCCTTTGAAGTGGTGGAGAGAAAATTGTCCTCTGTATTCTTTGCTGTCTCCACTTGCAAAAGCATACCTTTCCATCCCTGCTACCTCATTTCCGAGTGAACGTGTTTTTTCAACAGCAGGGGACATAATTAATGCCCAAAGATCCCAACTGCTTCCTGAAAATGTGGATATGCTGATATTCCTGAAAAAGAACATGTCTATCTCTTAGGCTGGGCATGTAGCTTAAAGTCCGTGTAAAGCAAAAATAAATATACATTCTGGGTTTATCACACCACAGAAAAATGTGTTACTAACCACCCAGCCAAATTTGAATAATTAAAAAAATCGCCAAGTATATAAAATTAGCTTTCAAAATCATGTAAAAATCAGCAGTATTCTCTGATCTGAGACGCTGGAGGCGTGGCCACTGAGGGCGCTGAAACCTGAAACCTCTCTCTACATCAACGGCTGAAACCACACAGCGGCGAGCGAAGAGGGAAGAGCCTAGCGCCGAACCGCCGTCCGACGGGCGGAAATGTGGCCTGAGTCCTTCTGATCGAGGCTCAGCCTTTTAATACATCCATGGGCTCAGCCCGTAGACGGTGTGAGGCCGGTAACGGCTCCCGTCGCGCATTTCCCCGGGGGATTCAGCTCGGTTAGGAACGACCGCTCGGTGTGAGAGGATCCCGTCGCGGATCTCCTCTCCCCGGCGCTGGCTGGCCCCCGCCGGGGAGAGGAGATCCGCGAGGGGATCTCCTCTCCCCTCTCCCCGGCGCTGGCTGTCCCCCGCCGGGCGCATTTCATCCGAGGCGGTCGGTCGGCTTGGAAAGGCTCGGGGCGAGGGTGGCTCTCGGCCGCGGAGCTTTACAGCGCCCCCCGCCCGGAATACATATACATAAGACATGGGATGGATTACAATCATAAAAATACAATACAGAACAAAAACAGTGATGTAAAATGTCAATGATTATAGCGGGATTTGAAAACACGATCATATTAACATGAGGCACATGCTCTATCGACTGAGCTAGCCGATATAACATATTATTAGTCCGTGTTTCTATTTGGCTTTGAGGTTTGTGAAGATGGGCGGAGCTACGTTAGGGATGACTTTGGCGCGTCATCAAGTCGGTATTTAGCCCCGCCTACAAAATCCTGAACACAGAGGTGGCCAAAAACAGTTTTACAGTCTAACTCCACAATCCAGTACGACAATTTTCACAGCCTTTGCACATGTTTTCAGACATTATATTCCAACATTTATAATGTGTTTAGAAACAAAACTCTGAATTTCCTTTACACGGCCTTTAAGTTCTTAGCTCTGTGACAAGCTATCATGCTTGAAGATAATTGTTCAGTCTCTGTTTGCACGTTGAGTATTTGGACTTTTTCATACTTTGTGACTTTGATTATAGTTTGCACAAACTTTTTGTTTATTTTAGTTTTCAGAGAAGCCATTCAGTTCAGTTTGTGGGAAAATATTTTATTTGAATTTACTAGAATTGAAGTTCAAGTGACACATTCTATTACAAGATGATTAGGCTATACCATGATACTAGTTATAAAACATTACAATTTCATAAAAAAATGGAACTATGGGCAAACAGCATTGTTTTGCATTTTGTGTCTTTAAAATAAAAGGCGATTTTTTTTGTTATAATATCGTATCGTATCGAGATCGTGAACCCAATATCGTGTATCGTATCGTGAGCTGAGTGAATCGTCACACCCCTAGTTAATAGCCATCTGCTCATGGCTGCGGCTAGCGCTGTGAACCAGCCTCACGGCTAGCGTAGCTACGGCAGTAGCTCGGAGAAAGCATCATTTTCTCTCCATCTCCTTAATAGTTTAGCCTTCTGCGTGAGCTCACCATGGATGTATAAAGTGAACAGAGCTCTACGGTTAGCAGAGGGCCAGACTATTAGCAACACTTTCTCTCCATCTCTGAAACGCTTCGCTGATATTGCAGCTCGCTAGAGCCTCGAATCACAGTATGTCATCTCAAAGGGCTTTACAGACTACGTGACGGTAATCCTCATAGAATATATCGCTATATAACAGCATCTGGATCACGATCGGGATGATGTTTGAAATGAATGACTGTTACTTATACAGGTTACTGTATGAAGGACGTGCATATGCCCGTGCTCGTCTGGTGGGAGGGGCTTAGGACAGAGAAGGGAGAGAGGGGGCTGTATTTACAAATTCTGGCATTTTTTTTACTTTTCCAGAAAACTGCCTACCCTTGGGTACCACTTGAATTACAATATAATAATGGAAGTTCTTTTCAAATAACACCAAAAATAAACTGCCTCCCAAAGCTTTAATTAAATCCCTGGAAAAACAACTTGAATAGTATTGGTCGCTTAAAAGATTTTAATATGCAGGCTTAGTGATTTCCAATTGTTTATTGAAATGGGTTGCTAACAGTGGTTAGACAGAAAAAAGCGTCTCAAGAGTGGAGACAGAGGTCAGATTAATTATAGTATGCCCAAAATTGAAAATCGTCTTCACCAGGAGCAGGTACAGGTGCTACAGGGAAACAACAGCTAACAAACAGCAGGTGTGCCAGCTGATTACTGAGTTTCATCAATTAGGCTGATGATGTCACAGACCTAAAGTGTTTGTAAGAGAGAATATGAATGATCAATACTCTCAAAGTCATGTAAACAACTTGAGTTCCTCAGAAGCTTTTAGACCACTGTTCTGAAAAGGTTTATATCTGCTGATGGGACATTTTGCTGCTCTGATAGTCCACAAATCATTGCCTGCTAAGGAACTGAAGTTGTTTACAGTACATTGAGCGGGCCGGGTGTTGATACGCACTGATGTTCAATCTGGTGCAACCGTTTAGGCCTGTGACATCATCGACCTAATTGATGCAGCTTAGCAATCAGCTGGCACACCTGGTGTTGTTTCCTGACACCTCCACCTGTTCCTGATGATGGTTTTAAAGGAAAATTGAGAGCTTGAAACAGCAAATATGCCTCTTTTTTTTTTTGAGTAATTCTGCTCTTACAATCTAAATATCACTGAGTCTCCTGGTTTGTGGAATACAATACTGCTCGTCATAAACAATACATGCAAGACGTGTGGTATATTTCTTTATTTTCCTATACTGTGATAAACAGTAGAGATGCACCGATTGCAATTTACTTGGCCTGTAAAGTCTGACCTGCCGATTCCGATTTTCTTTCTAAGAACTATAATTGACAGGAAGACTCCGGACTAACTTTTTTCACCACTACCCCGGAACATCTCAAAAAATAATTTCATCCGTCCCGAAGTTAGTGTTAACCCTCAAAAATTCTAAAAGTTAACCTTGTACTTTTTTATTGTCATCTATAATGGTTATTTGCATAAAAACACACAATTCAAATAATTAGGAAATTAATGATTGTATTTTTACTTTTAGTAATGCTTGGCAGTAGTAGTTTTAATCATATATATATTTTTCAGAAGCCCAGGTAAAATAAATAAAATGCTCCCAGACAGGATGTGACTTGTTTTTCTACATTGACCTCGTTTTTGCACTTTGATTTGACATGATTTGATTCAACGTTATTTGTATTGTGTTATACAGTATGTTCAATAACTGTATATTCTTCTATAGTCTTGAAGCATGTTATTTAACGTAATTCAATATCTACAACTAGTATGTATGCCTATTGTATAATGTATAAGATTTTCCGGTGGTGCAAAATAAAACTCACACACTTCAGCACCACTGCTGGAAAAAATGCTAGGGGAAACACTGAACATACATGAATATAATGAATATATACCTTTGAATATAACCATAATTATAACCATATAACACCAAACACAAGTTTAACACAACAATTTGTCAAAAAACACTAATTTTATTCGGGACTCACTCAAATAACCACCTGTGGGTCCCGGGGACTCACTACATTGAAAACCTATTATCATCACTTCACATGCACTGCTCCTTTTAGTTCCTGTCAAGGCTCCCTGCGGGTATCACTGCACCTCTCCTATTCCACTTCAAATACACTGAATCAACACTCCCATTTCGCTTTCGCTCTCCTTCCTTCTCTCCCCCTCTCCCCCATACACTTACTCATAACTGTCGAGCTGCCTACCTACTGAGTCTTCCCCAATGAGAAACTCCAGTTCTGCTGCAAAAACCAAAAATACCAATGAGCGTGTGATCCCACCACACTCTTCCTTTTAACCCTCCTTTGATTTGTGAAATAGAGTTTACCCAACTTTGAAATGACAGTATGAATCTCTCTTGTAGTATCTTGCATGATATTGATAGTTGATATAATGCAGCACCCAAGATTTTGTCAAACTATAGCTGTATTTGATGTTCATATTGAAAGCTGTTGTGATTACGCTAGATTAGAGCTAGACCGTTATTGAGCTGGGCCGATATGTTGGTCTTTATTAGCTTACTGCAGATATACAGTATCAGTATCAACGATAAGTAACAATAAACTACTGTACAGAAATAACAAATATTATGTTTAAGGTAATTTAGAAAGAGTCGCAATTGCATAGTTTGTCCAGCGAGCAATGCAGAGTTTATTGTTTAGCTATAAAATGTTCCACTCAGTACATGCTGTGGTCACAATTCTTTAAAGAAAAATCAAAGTGATCCTTATCCACCAAACTAGATCCAGTGATGGTAACGTTGGCATTGGAAATATTTATCAAACAGTTGTTTTGTGTTCAATTCTCCAATAGTTCTGTACTGTTCAAATCAACTAATGAAAACATACTATATTACACAGTATTTTCTTGCCATATAATGTCATAGAGAATGAGTAGATTCAACACCGGAGCCAAGGCATAGAGTACAGTCCGTCTCCACACTCATGATAAAGTAAAGAGAGAAATAATTGACTCTCCAGCCCGTTCTTATTCCCAGGGTGCCAAATACCGAGACTTTGTCACCGCCGTTGGCATTCGATACCGCCGCACTAGGCATCCTTTAGCGTCTGTTTGAGACACACCGAGCTTTCCATTAACTACAATGTAAACCCATCCACGGCAATAGTAAACACTGAGAGAAAGTGCACCGGGAGTGTGGTGAAGTAGTTTAAAGAGCGAAAAGAAGAAGAAGG
The DNA here is from genome assembly GCA_916701645.2 of Sebastolobus alascanus. Classification (NCBI taxonomy): domain Eukaryota; kingdom Metazoa; phylum Chordata; class Actinopteri; order Perciformes; family Sebastidae; genus Sebastolobus; species Sebastolobus alascanus. The sequence continues at coordinate 23,964 of CAKAOJ020000504.1, forward strand.
AGGAGAAGAAAGAAGAAAGAAGAAAGAAAGAAGAAGAAGAAGAAGAAGAAGACATACTTTACTGATCCCCGAGGGGAAATTCAATTTTTTGAAGCTTTTTCTCTGAAATACATTCACACATGCACAAACAGGACCTATACACATGCATTAATTGAGAGATGTCAGAGGAAAGGGGCTGCCCATGGAAAGGCGCCCCTAACAGTTGGGGGTTTGGTGCCTTGCTCAAGGGCACCTCGGCAGTGCCCAGGAGGCAAACTGACACCAGCTACCAGTCCACACTCCGTACTTGGTCCATGCGGGGACTTGAACCGGCGACCCTTCGGTTCCCAGGCCAAGACCCCTGGACTGAACCACACACTAAAACACACTAATGGCTAATATGCTGTTCTTTCGTGTCCCGTGTTCGGTTGTTCAGTTTCATTTTCACTGTACAAATGTAGCAGTTTTAAGCCCGACCATGTTGTTTTGTTGCCTAAATCTAAAGTGACGCCAAGGGTAACTAGAATGGTTTTGATGCCAAAACCTAAAGTGACAAAGCGGCAGTATTTGACGAGATGGGATGAGAGCGTGTTGGATTTTCTGGAAGATGCAGACCAGGTGGCACTGACAGATTGTAAAGCTATCCTCTTGCTTGTAAATAACAAATGTGAAAAAACATGAAGGAGCCTCTACATTGTAAATCTGACATCTCAGATAACTCTACAGGTAAACTGAAGAAGACAGAGTGCTACTGCAGCCGAAGCTAAAGAGTGTCTTTAATCCCCCGGGACTTCTTTGGGAGCAACAGCTTGTTGTGTGTGTTCACTGCACTGCAGAAAGCATAGAAGGGCTGCCGCTGAAGCACTGATCACACTGTCTGAATCAGCCATGATGCTCATCAAATGAAGTGGACACCGCACTCCTCTGTGAGGAAGAAAGCCCAGCCATCTTCATGATTGCCCCAATCCAGGCCAAACTACAGGAGTACTCCCAGCTACATGAAGATGATCTTCCTCAGAGGTCAGGTCTGTGGTGGCCAGAAAACAGATCTATCTAAGGTCAAAAGCTAAATAGGTCATTCTTAAGATGAATCATTTGCACCACAAGTAGCCAAAACATCACAAACTCTCTTTTTCCTTTTAAAGCTTGTGTGTATTTTAATGCATGGACAGTCTCCAGAAAAGTCCCAGTGGAAAAGTGGGGCCACATAGGCAGTCAACATATTGTTTTAGAACTGTATAAGTTAACTCTGCAGCAAAGAATTTACATACGGTATACAATAGACTGTTTGAAAATATTAAGTTAAATGATTTTCTTCTATCTGCTGAGAAACATCCAGTATAATAAATGACATTGCAAATAGTATGCGAAGCAGCCCATTTGAATTTTTCTCTCGCTTAACTGCACCGTGTTGATTTATGTTTACAGGATTTTTTCTTTTCCTGCAACCGATGTAAAAACGTAGAATTAAAGTGGAACTATTTATGCTCTATTGAATCACATCACATCATTCCACATTATGTCGCATCACACTCTGAAACTCGGCAATATCAAACCACCGCAGCCTGAAATATATCAGTCATAAAAAGGATCATTGATCATTATGTTGAGATGTGTAACATGTCACTCTAGAGAGAGAAAGACACTCATCTGTAATCTGTAATGAGAACAAGGTAGCAGCTAGGTCTAAGCAGTAAACTCTCACCATCATATATTTAGTCTAGGGATGTCAACGGTTAACCGTTAATTAGTTAACCATAGCGAATACTTTTGACCGGTTACACATGTCGGTCTAAAGGTAAATTTACAGTCTGCAGGTGAATTTAACATGGGGGCCGAAAGGAAGTTTCAGGTCCGGTGTTTCAGGTCTCCTTTTACGTGGGCCGAGCCCCGCCCTGGCGGCACGACGCGGTTGGGGCGCACTGAGGAAAGTCCGCCCCGGTCGACAGTCGACCATGTCAGTGTTCCGACAACCCCTTATAAAAAATAAAAAATAAAAATATAATTCCCAGGCCAACGGGATGCTCCATGTATTTACTCCGCGCAACGGGAGGCTCCATGCGTAAAGACGCAATGGCGGTGGTGTTTATTATTATGTGAAACAAGCTAACAAACTATAGGTTAACTATCATTTCGACAAACATTGACAATAATAATTAGAATGTACTCTAAATCAGATTAATCTTTCTCAATCTGTCCATTGTTCACACTGAATCTTCCATCGTTTCATAGACAAACAGAAGCACATGGCTACTTTATTTTATTTCTATTATTTACTTTATGCAGAATGATGTCATCGGACCTTCCGGCTCAACTACTGTTGGACCTCGCAGTAGGATATTTAATCTAACAATCCTTCTTGGTTGGCATCATGTAGCATTATGTTTCACATAATAAAAAAACACCACCGCAGTTGCGTCTTTACGCATGGAGCCTGCCGTTGCGCGGAGGAAAATACACCACAGCCGTTGCGTCTTTACGCATGGAGCCTCCCGTGCGCGGAGTAAAATACACCATGGAGCATCCCGTTGGCCTGTGAATTATATTTTTATTTTTATTCCCCCGGAGCATCGTGGGCCCTTTTACGTGGTCGGGTCCGGGGGCTTGAGTCCCGGTTAGCCCGTGCATTAAGACAGCGGTGCATGGAGAGTGTGTATTGTCGGTACAACGGTATTTCGGAACAATGGGTGTTTGTTTTCGGGATAACGGGCTGTCCGGGCTGTCCGGGCGGGGAGCGCTCGGACAGAGAGATAACTAGACTTCTTCTCCTCATCATGGCTCTGTTTTCAGGCTTTAGAAAATCTAGCCCGTGACGGCAGACTTTGACCAATCACAGGTAATTTCAGAGAGAGTGTTCCTATTGGCTGTGCTCCGGTCATGTGACCAGAATTTGGCTTTCCTTCAACAGATTTTACAATGGCGGCGGCGTCACAAACTTTCTCATTTTACAGCTAAACCGTGCACTACAAGATGATTCTGAGAACATTTGAGGCAAGAAATAGGCATTACAGTAACAGAATATTGATCCATATTTGATCAGCGCTACCTAGTTTGACTGTTTGGTCGGAGTTCGCGAGTGATTGACAGCCGGCTCTCATAGACGGCAGCTGGAGAGCGGACCTTGTTTTTTTCCGGTAAGTGAAATCTTTCAGATGCCGTTAGGAGCACCGGAGGACACAGTAGGACACAGAGGAACATGATTTTTTTCAGGTTACCTGTTTCATGTACTACTGTCACGATATCACGACCTTTTTATAAAAATAACTTTTTTAAATCATATTTGCGCCAATCTCGCATACTGCAGCTTTAATGGGTAACTGTAAAGCTGCGGCCGCGAGCCACCTTCGCCCCGATCCTCTCCAAGCCGACCTAGAGCCGGTCGCGGCGCACCGCCTCGTATGCGGGACTCCCCAGCCTGCCGTGTGTTGCTCACACCCTCCAACTGGCTGTTAACGAGGGTCTTTTGGCACAGAGAAGTACTTGGTATCGGCGAGTACCCAAATGTAAGTACTTGTACTCGGTCTGAAAAAAGTGGTATCGGTGCATCCCTACTTTCAACATTACATTTTTTGTTGTTGACTAATTTCTCGCCACATATCAAGCATACAGGTAAGCCAGCATCGTCGGCAGTGAAAGCAAATTAATCTGTCCACCCAGAATTAAACTCTCTATTTTCCTCTAACACTTTTCTTTTTTTGTTTTTATCCATGGTTAGCTTACCGAGGCCGCGGGGGTCGGGAACTCAAGATTAGCCACCTGCAGGGAAAGGCGCGGCCCGTCGACGTAGTAGGATGTGACGCATACTTTAGTTGACTAAATATTAAAACATTTTTTGTATTTTCAGTGTCACAGTATCAACTCAAACTCTAAGATAAGAAGTGTTCCCTTTGAAAGATTGGCCACTGTGCAAAAAAAACCCCGTTATTTATTTCCATTTTTTTTGTTTTTTGTCAAAGCTACAGGGAGCCACTGCAGAGGGGCTAAAGAGCCGCATGCGGCTCCAGAGCCGCGGGTTGCCAACCCCTGGTCTACGCAGTAAACTCTCACCATCATATATTTAGTCTAGGGATGTCAACGATTAACCGTTAATTAGTTAACCATAGCGAATACTTTGACCGGTTACACATGTCGGTCTATAGGTAAATTTACAATCTGCAGGTGAATTTAACATGGGGGCCGAAAGGAAGTTTCAGGTCCGGTGTGTGTGTGTGTGTGTGTGTGTGTAACTGTGTGAAACTGTGTCGCTCTCTGAGCAAATTAAAGAGCAGGCGATTTTAATCGGCTCTTCTGATTGGAGCACCTTTAATGATGACCTGATCAAAATGCGGCAATAAACTTCAGCAAAGCCAACAGAATGTTTTTTAAAAAAGGCAAAATATTTGCAACACAAAATATAAAAAATTTCCACACCTTTAAATGGCTTCTAAATGCGAAATCATGTCATTTTGCTAGTTTAGTTAGCGGTGAAAGTGGCAGTAGGCAGTATATTTTTGGCATCATTGGGCAAAAATTCCATAATAATCTTTCAGCATATTGTAATTCAAGTGTTCTGAGAGATAACTAGACTTCTGCTCCTCATCCTGGCTCTGTTTTCAGGCTTTAGAAAAATCTAGCCCGTGACGGCAGACTTTGACCAATCACAGGTAATTTCAGAGAGTGTTCCTATTGGCTGTGCTCCGGTCATGTGACCAGAATTTGGCTTTCCTTCACCAGATTTTACAATGGCGGCGGCGTCACAAACTTTCTCATTTTACAGCTAAACCGTGCACTACAAGATGATTCTGAGAACATTTGAGGCGAGAAATAGGCATTACAGTAACAGAATATTGATCCATATTTGATCAGCGCTGCCTAGTTTGACTGTTTGGTCGGAGTTCGCGAGTGATTGACAGCCGGCTCTCATAGACGGCAGCTGGACAGCGGACCTTGTTTTCCTCCGGTAAGTGAAATCTTTCAGATGCCGTTAGGAGCACCGGAGGACAGGGTAGGACACAGAGGAACATGATTTTTTTCAGGTTACCTGTTTCATGTACTACTGTCACGATATCACGACCTTTTTATAAAAATAACTTTTTTAAATCATATTTGCGCCAATCTCGCATACTGCAGCTTTAATGGGTGTCAGGCTAAAGTGAAAGCATAATTAACGGAAACTGACATCCCTAATTTAGTCCTAAATACATAACAAGTACATCAGCATAGAGAGGTGGACAACCATGGGACCTTATTTCAGAAAAAATATGAACTGTTGTCAACGGCGAGAGACAAAAATTGTTTGAATCACACATATGATGTTTGCCAATTAAAACGTAATTTTCCAAGTCAAGAAAGTCTTAGTTTGTTTTAAAACTGTTGAAGTGTAAGACTGAAAATGCGTAATTAGAAAGACTATACACCCGAAAGTTGCGTAGGTGACGTCTCTCTCTCTGAAGCTACGATGCCTGTGTGTTTTGTTCCGGGATGAACTCACACAAGCAACGGGTCTCGCTTGTTCTTTCTCTACCTGGCTGATAAAAAAAACAGGAGTCGCTGGATAAAACACATCAGGTAAGATAACGTTACATCTGTGCATGGAACATAGCTAAGTTAGCTAGCGATAGATAGCTAGCTAGTGTTGGAGACGTATATTGTGCGAGACAAGAGATGTAGTTCACTGAGCAGTTTCACACAAAACTCAATGATACTACGACAAACCTAATACAAACTGTGACTTTCTTGACTTGCAAAATTAAGTTTTAAATTGACAAACATCATATGTGTGATTCCTGGCGCAATTCAAACGGTATCAAAAAGATATTTGTCTCTCGCCGTTGACTACTGTACATATTTTTTCCGAAAAAGGTCCCACGGGGTCCACCGGAAGGGCAGGGAAATGGCCTCTCTATAGCTGAAATGAATAGTCCAATCACAGATTAGCAACCGTAACTAGGCACAGCAGGCCTGTCAAGATTTGGACTTCTCCACATATTGAAACAGTGTACACGTGGCTGTGGGTGGTGTCTAATTTTAGCCTTTCCAAAACCAAAAACACAAGAGCAAAAGTGTCAGGAATGGATTAAACACAATACGTTTGCCTGTAAGAGTCTGATTGATGAGAAATAAACTTACTGCAGTATCACAAAGATATTTTAAAATAAATTTGATATTGAAGTGTGAACTTGGGTGAAGCAGGTGGAATCTATCACCTGCCTCCCTCTCACAGTGCCACTCATGAGCAGCCACAATCAATTTATAACTAGGCCATCAGCACTTCTGCTAGCTGTTAGTGTGATACAAGAGGTATGAGACGAGTGCTGGCAACCTGTCGCTTTTCTCTTTCTTCATCCCTTTCTCCCTCTTGACTTCAATCTTCTCCATCAAACCTGATTCACAGGAAATTGCTCATTCCAGGGTTACCTATTGAAGCCTATGATTAGCAAGCTATTAGGCCTCCAGTCAGACAGAGAGAATGAGACAAGGGCAAAGAAAGAGTGAGAGAAAAACACTACAGAGATTGCTGCTGCATGTCTGCCTATAGCGCTGTTTAGTCCGTTTCTATAGAATGACACTTGTAGCTGTATGAGGGCGAGACATCTGAGAAGTAGCGGTGCTAGCTACAAGGCGATTGCACAGCCAGATCTAAAAGGGCACTGCAGGGCGACGATAAAACAGAGCAAGAGAACCAGAGAGAGAGCTGTGCTGGGAAAGAGAGCGTACAAAATGAAAAACAACAGCGAGGCCCTCAAAAGACAGGGACAAAAGAGCTTTCCCCCTGCTGCCTGCTCCTCGGACATGACTAATAAATCACCATCACACCATCAATCACCAGGCATCAAGTACGAGACTCGCGCAATCGATCCAGATGCTTTCGCACCAGGAGAAAAACAGGGAGTAGATACAGAGACGGGGCTCTATCATGTATGCAGGGGAGCACACTATAGTACACAGCAGCGGAAAACCCATGGGAACACATACAGTGCCTCGTAGACACACACACACATACTATAGGCACCTGTACAAAAAGAACATAACTGCCATTATTGAGCCCTACAGCTTTCCAAAGAACTTCAATTTAACAAAAATCATCCCACCTGAACAAAAGTATACACAAGTACTCTGGTACCCTGGAAATCCCCTGTAACTATTGTGGTAACCTACAGTCGTACAGCATTAGCCACAACTGGAGTCGCCCTTATCGTATAGCGGCAGTCTGTAGCCCCTTTCACACAGTGATTCCGCAATACTGCCGTAAAGGAGATCCGCTGTTACCCCGGCTTTGCTTTTTCACACTGAACGAAACAACAGCGCCATAATGCTGCCCCGGTGTGTGATTTTAGATAACAAAAGGGGCGTGATGTTAAACACAACAGCATCGGTGTCTAGTGTGTGTGCGTGTAGTCCCGCTGTGCCGGCTGTCCCTCTTACACAAACATTGGCTCAGATCTTTGACTACTGGTGGAACAACTCTGTTCCCCCATTCTGTCTCCATACCATTCATACAGAACAGCAAGACGGAAAAACTGCACAACATTTCCGCCTTGAACAGGAAGTATGAAAGGGGCTAATGCAAGCTGCAGTGTGTACCATGTCATGTTCAGTTTTGCAATTTGGAAACTTGGAAATACAAACTATTTTCACATGTTTACTACTACTTATTTTGTCCTGGAAGTCAAGAAGCACACACACAATGTCACCAGTTCGATTCCAGCAGGAGACTTTTGTTGCATGTCGTACCCCTCTTTCTCCCCACATTTCCGGTCTGTCTCTAGACTGTCAGCTGCTGAATGAAGGCAAAATGCCAAAAGAATTCTTTGAAAACAGCCTCATAAAAAAACTAATGTGCACATGAATACGGCAGTAAGCTTGCCTCGGTAGTTGGTGTTACCAGTGTTACGCGGTGGTCGTGCACACACCGATTACATTACGTACCCACCGCCCCCACCGTTGTTTTGCTTTTTTTTTACAGAAATAAAACCCATTAAAGGGACTATATATAACTTATTACGCGTATAAATCATACCGGGTCGGTGTCCCATGCGCGCTCGCGTGTGGGTACGCGAGCGCGCAGACTCCAACACAAGGCTCCAGCCTGCTCCTGCTGTCTGCTTCTGCGTGCTTGCACACCGCGCTCGTTCTCACCCGCTCGGCTCGCTCCAACTCCACGTGCGAAGAGTTAGTTTAGCTCTGAGTATATGTAGTGAATGTGCAGTGGACGTTTGTGCAGAAATAAATGCTGCCTCTCCTCCAGACCAACAGAGGTTTCCTGTGTCTTGTGAAGTGACGGGGTTCCGCGGCGAGTTACGTTATTGTCTCCGACCGGGTGTCATGTCGATGTCACCCGAAGCAGGAAAAGCCGACACTAGGATCAGCATTGTTTCATGGAGAGACCCTCCTCTGGTCAGCTAACATTACTGCCAAGCAGGTGAAATATACAGTGATATTGTGTTAGCTGACGTGTGTCGCCTCACTGTTTAGATCGGTGCTCGTTCGTGTCTATGTAGAGCGAGCACAAGCACGAGCGTGAGCAACAGGACGCCGACTTTCGTTGACATTGCGGCCACAGTCGTCGCTGTGAACAAGCAATTTCTGATTCTTACATATAGTCCCTTTAAGTTAATTTTGGCATATCAGCGTTGTTTTATCAATACATAGACGACGGACGCTACAAACTGAAAGTGAAAGTGTCTGCTCCGTATGGAGTCTCAACGCAGAGTAGCAGGTGTCAGATTTCGCACACACACGGGACGAGAGAGAGTTGACAGACAAGACGATGGCGGAAAGCAAAAGCGCCTATTTGGCAATATTTTAAACCCAATGCTATAAGGGAACCATAACGTTAATGAGGTAATCGCCGTGAGGAGGAAGGAGCGGGCACAGCCAGTGTGCGCGGCGGAGCGGAGCCGGGTGGAAACCTGCAGCCCCTCAGTGAAAGCTCTACCGGAGAGGCCAGACACACAGCCACCCCGACGTTAAAGATCAACGTAAGCGCGCTACACATATTGACCGTCATCTTTTCTTGTAAAATGTCCGGTGTAATTGGTAACACCGGTGTTGTCACAAGTTTATTAATCGGTGGGAAAATTTCCTCATCGTCACATCCCTATACGGCCGGTAAGACAGTCGGAAAGTTGATCAGGGAGTCGATCCGCAACAGCAGCGACAGGGCTTTCCAGGCTACTACTTTGTATGTTTACCTGCAGTCAAACTCAAGGATAAGTGTTTGAGATTATGTCTGTAAAATTAAAGATTTTTGAAAGGCTGTAGGAGACTCGCAGTTCTTGCCTCAATTGGAATGAGACTGTTTGCCAAATCTCTATAACAGAGGTGGTGGTAAAAAGCGATTAAGACCAATAGTCATAATGGACAAAAATGTGTGATTAAGACCCAGTTTGTTTTGCAATTTTGCAAAAGAAAGAGATTGTGGTTTAAATATGATATCTGTTGTTACAGGCAGTATGTGGATCTCACAGCTGAGATGCACACACTGACAGACACAACAACCCACATACACACACACACACCAGGGTGACAAGAAAAAGAAAAAGATATATCACAGAGAGAGTAAAATGTCTCTCCCCTTGGAGGCAGGTTGCTGTTAGATATCATCAAAATACATTTCTTTAGGACTATGCATCCTCGCTTCAAAACTTCCCCCCCAAAAAGTGTGGACTTTTTGAACTCTGACCCCGTTTCTCCAAGGAAACCAACCAGAACATTCTCTGTGAAATGAAGTTTCTCTTTAGCGCCTTTCTCCCCGCAGCAAGAGGAGAAGAGAGGGGCGAGCAGAAGGAGAGGACAGCGCAGCACTTTGTTGACCCCCGTGGATGTCGCCTTCAAACGCCTTATACCCGTCGAGGCAAAAGTGCTGAGAAACATGAGAGACTTTTATTTTTAACACAGCCTTCCCTAATCTAATTACCTCAGCAATTAGACTGTGCTGTCATGAAAATGAACTCGCAGACGGCAGTGCGGGAGTTGTGACATGCTCTGTTTGCCTTGGCCAGCCCGAAGATGGAAAAAACGCTTCTGAGAGTTGGCATAAAATTTCATCAGTTTTTCCGCCTGTGGCAAGTGTGTCTGTGCCAGTATGGGTGTGTTAAAGAAGGATACTGTGCGTACTGTATATGTGTCTGTATGTGTATGTGTCCTCTCTGGTTGGTGACGGGCATATCTCAGCTTCACAGCTAGTCACAATCTCCATTAGGAGATCATGTGGTCTAAAACAAGGCTTTCAGGAACACGTCCATGCCTCCTTGGTGCTGTGAGTCACGTCACGTGTTTGGACACCAGCCTGAGCTTGTTGGCAAAAGGTAGAGTCACACACAGACGGAGAGATGAGAGGCAGCACACGGCTTGGTTTAAGTACAGACGGGCATGGACAAACGAGGCAGAGCAGGGTGAGGAAGCAGGAGAGTGATCAGAGAAAGACAGAGAAAAGAGAGGGCCGGGAAGACATGGATATATAGGTGGTTGCCATGTGCCAATAAGAAGGAGAGGAAATAATTCATACTTTACATCACTTGTCTGTATTTAGAGCTGTGTGTGTATGTGTGTCTGTATGTGTGCATCTCTTTACCGCCCAGTCTCCCTGAACACTCTGTCTCACTACAAAGTCAAACCAAAACTGATTTATTACGCATTTCCCTTGACGGGACATTATGGCTGCTGATTAGCATGCACTGGTGGGTGGAGGTCTGCATCACACACATATATTGTATACACACACACACACAGATACACAAAGGCATACACGAGAGAGCATGGCCGATTTGTTGTTTGGTTGATAATATTAGTATGCCAGTACATTGTATGGTGTACCCCTTGACAAAAACATTTGTTTATGTTATGCGTTCACGTACAAATTACATAAAAAATACAGTATCGGTTGAGCTACAATAGATGCAATAATAATGTGCAACAGATGAAATGCAATGTATGGATACACAACATGAGAAATATGTATGCACTATGGATGTCAAAGTTAACGTGATAATAACGCGATACTAACGTGTTAACGCAAATTCGTTTTAATGCCACTAATTTCTTTAACACATTAACGCAATCAATCTTTCGGAGGTTGTAGCAAGCTCAGGGCTACAGTGAAGATTAGAGGTCGACCGATATGGGTTTTTTATGGCCGATGCCGATGCCGATTTTTTAAAGAATCAGGACAGCCGATGGCCGATATATGATGCCGATTTTTTTTTTGCCGATATGTTTGGCTGGTTTTCTTTTTTTCCTCCATCTGATAAAATATAACAGCTTAATAATAACAATTAATACACAAAATGTCTTAACTTAAGTAAACATTTATTGAACAACACTTATGGTCTGTCTCTCCAATTTGCACTTGCAGTGCATATTTTATTTTGTGCATGATGGTTAATAGTAGTAATAGTACAGGGCTCAAAACCTTTTAAGCACCTTTCCAAAACTGTCCTAAAGCATGTTTTTTATTTATGTTTGTTGACAGACACTGTTACAAGCTATATGGCCATAATCTAAGTGATCAAGACATAATAATAACTTTGTTCACTCGTATTACCTGCTGCTCACATCTGCTATGCTGCGGACTACAGACAGGCCAGTGACGTCATAGACGCTCTATAGGACCCATAGACCGTAGAGACGTTTAATGAGGAAGTGAACTTTTTGCTAAATGTTTCGACAAATTGCTCGTGTTTCCGCCCTCACACGCAAACTTGCACTTATGACAAGCATTGTCAGCATCAACTCTAGTAAAGTGTAATCACGCTTTATAGTGAAGATACTGGTATCATATGAAACCTAAGGAATCCATTGTCATGTCATACTAGCTTGTCGGGAAGGAGGTTAAATAACGCTCCAAACTTAGTCAAAATTTTGGCGAGGAAAAACTGGCATGGCCATTTTCAAATGCAGTTTGCCATCTTATGATTTGAGCATATATTTTTATGCTAAATGCAGTACCTGTGAGGGTTTCTGGACAATATCTGTCATTGTTTTGTGTTGTTACAGTAAGTGATTTCCAATAATAAATATATACATATATTTGAATAAAGCAAACACATTTGGAATATTAAATACTTGACAAATTTCCCTTTAAGATACATTTTGAACAGATATAAAATGTGTGATTAATTTGTGATTAATCATGATTAATCATGGACATCATGCGATTAATCACAATTAAATATTTTACTCGATTGACAGCCCTAGTATGCACACAAAAGGAATAACTATTGTCAACTACATCTGCACCAGCTCTTGTACATGTTGTTCTTGGTGAATGAAGAGCTCCTGATTCTTGTGACACTCGTCACACTCACAAATAACGCAGGCAAGTCTCCAACCGCTAAAACTGCCACCGACCACACACACACACATGCACACACACAAACGTCTGTTTTCTGTCTCCAGTGGTAATTTTCAAGCTGTCAGTCAGAGTAGAGGAACCTTGAGATTAATGGAGACAGAGATAAAACTGGTGTGTGTGTGTGTGTGTGTGTGTGTGTGTGTGTGTGTATGTGCGTGTGCAGCTTCTGAATTGCAGTTGATTGATTTGACTGTATTTGAGAAATGTCTGAAAGCACATTTGATTTAATGCAATTTCATAGTGGTATTATTACGTTAACAATAAGTTATGTTAATAATAACGCGTTAATACACTTGATAGATCTCCCTTTAAGGTACATTTTTAACCGATAAAAATATGTGATTAATTTGTGATTAATCACGGTTAACTACGAACAATCATGCGATTAATCCTGATTAAATATTTTAATCAGCCCTATGTAAAATTCAACATGCAGTTTCTAGACCTGCCTTTGGAAACGTTGCCCATCCTAGATTTGAGATGCTAATGATGCCACAGACAGTAATTTTGCTAAAATATGCAAATCACACCTTTGTTCCAAACTGCATGTAGAAACATGAAAAAGATGAACATGAGTTACGTTCCTCTGACACTGGGTGAGTAAAGGAAAATCCTCTAAAACCTGAACAATCTCTTTCATGTTGGCAGATGTCCAATCTCTCTCTGAACATGTTACGTACTGTAAATGTTGGGGGCAATTTTTCATCAGCACTGCAATGAATTCTACCTGCCTGACTGCGCGTGAAGTAAAAGGATGTTAAACTTGGATTCTCTTTTGGTCTCCACCATCAAACATGAGCAGACACGACAACAACAACAAAAGATTAGAGAGCGAAACTTATATCAGGGCAATAAATCAATGAGGAAACTCCTTTACCTGGCATATCTGAGGAACAAAAGTCCTCTGAAAACAACACTGTTGGCCTTGATAGTGCACTGTGCTTTGTCACAACATGTTGCTGTGCCACATCCCTGCGTGTAGTGGCTGTTTCATATTCAATGAGTCTGTTGTCAGCGGTGTATGACATGAGAAATAGAGGCATAGCAGAGAGAATTTTCTGAAATGTATTCCTTCACCTCATTCACTGCTTCCTCCATCTCTTAATTAAATCAATTTCACCCTCATTCTCTTTATCTCTCTCTTTCCCCTTCTCTTTCCTTCTCATTCTTTCCATCTCTCTCTCTCTCTGCCTTTCCCTCATACTCTCAATCTCTCTCGCCCGCTCTGCCCTGTGTGACTTCCCGGCTGCAGTTGATTGATGATGAGAGAAATCTCCCAAGGACAGGCGCCTTGTTAAAGACAGGCCAGTATGTTCTGTCGGTGGGAGCAAACGGGGATGGAGGGGGTGAGTTCGGGGGGATTGCAAAGAAAGGAGCACCCTGATATTCCCCTGCTTCACTTCCAATTCTTCATTTTTCCCTCCTTATTTCCTCCCCTTCTCCTCCCTTTCCCTTCCTTTATCCTTAAGCTCCTGCTTCCTAATTTTCAAGTTTTTGGTTTACCCTTTTTTCTTCATTATTTTGTTCACCCTGTCTTCCTGTTTTCCTGCTCCCCAACCTCCCCAGCTTCACTACCAGACCCTTTTTTAGCATCTCCGCTGAGGGAGAGCCTTGTCACCAGAGGGACTGCAGGATGGGGGTGATAGCTGTCAGGTGGAGGAGGGTGGCCGGGGAGGGAGCTAGGAAGAGGGAAAAAAGGGAGCTCTGCAGTCTCTGTTGAGCCCCCTCCGAGGCCCCTCCAGGGGGGGCCGGGGTGTTATGGACGGGGGGCCATCCCAGAGAGAGACAAGCCGCGGTCTGATTAATGACAGGGAAGCCATCGTATTCATCACTGCCCCACATCAGCCCGGAGAGAATCGCTGTTTGTTGCCAAGACTGGTGGTTTTTCTGCCTCTGGATGTGTTTTTTTTCCTCCTGGTTTCCCAGCAATTAATTTAGAATAATGACTGATGAGGCAAGCTGAGTCAGAATACATTAAGGTAAATATTAGATGAATTAAGAATGAGAACAAATTAGATTCAGGAGGAATATTTTGTAGTGGCTGGGTATAAAACAACTTGCTGCTTTTCTTTGTCTTATGTGATAGGAATCTGAATGTCCTTTGTGTTTTGGAGTGTTGGTTGACATCTTGTGTCTTAGGAAATTGTGACGTCTGACATTTTTCAAAGATTTCTGACATTTTATAGTCCAAACAATGTATCTATTAATCTAGAAAATACTCAGTAGATTAATCAATAATGAAAACAATCATTACATTTAGGGCTGTCAATTGATTAAGATATTTAATCGTGATTAATCGCATGTTTGTCCATAGTTAATTGCGATTAATCGCAAATTAATCACACATTTTTTATCTGTTCAAAATATACCTTAAAGGGAGATTTTATCAACATGGGAGACGGCAAATATGCTGCTTTATGCAAATGTATTTGTAAATTTATTAATGGATCAATTATCAACACAAAACAATGGCAAATATTCTCCAGAAAACCCTCACAGGTACTGCATTTAGCATAAAAAATATTCTCAAATCATAACATGGCAAACGGAAGCCCAACAGGCAACAACAGCTGTCAGTGTGTCAGTGTGCTGACTTGACTATGACTTGCCCCAAACTGCATGTGATTATCATAAAGTGGGCATGTCTGTAAAGGGGAGACTCGTGGGTACCCATAGAACCATTTTCATTCACATATCTTGACGTCAGAGGTCAAGGGACCCCTTTGAAAATGGCCATGCCAGTTTTTCCTCGCCAAAATGTAGCATAACTTCATAGTATTATTTATCCTCCTTCTCAACAAGCTAGTATGACAAAGGATTCCTTAGGTTTTCTAGTTTCATATGGTGCCAGTATTTTCTCTCTAGCTTTAAAACAGAGCCCGCTACAACCTAAAAATCACAAGTTGTGTTAATGCATTAAAGAAATTAGTGGCGTTAAAACAAATTTGCGTTAACGTGTTATTATCGCGTTAACTTTGACAGCCCTAATTACAATAGTTGCAGCCCTAGATGAAAGAATAAACGTGGAAAGGATTACATTTTGAAGCATGGAAGATTGGGAAAAAACAAAAAGGCAATGAGATGTTGTTTATGTCAACACTTTGCTTGATTCTCAAAAAGTATAACTTGATTTGCAAGCAGGTCTTTGTCCAAACAGATTTCGGGGATTCTCCAAATATGTTACACTTCCAGGAAGAATAAAAACGACCACTCAGTACCAGGCTATGAGCACCTGAACAAATTGTGATAAATTGATGCCCTCCATGGTTGAATCAAACAGCTTGTTGTGAAATCCATGAGCTGCTAGGAATTGTAAATGAATGTAAATAGCGTTGTTTTAATTTACAAGCAGAACTTATTGAGCCTCTGAGTGCCTGATTAAACCTACAGCATGCAGTATACATGGCCATGCAAGGCAGATCATTACTTTGATGTCCTTTTTCACAACCACGTACACACGGAGAGCAAGGTTCCATAATCTCAAACGCTCATTACAGCGGTCCGAAGCTGATCAAAACAAACATCCCTTTGATTCAGGAGGAGACACACTGTGACTCTCTCTCATCTCGAAACATTTCATTAATTTCTGAACTGAGGCCAAGTTCATGTCTTTTAATCCCAAAACAACACAGGCTGAAGTTACAGCATATGCAAACTCATGTACGCACATAAAAACTGACTTATTAAATATATTAAACAAGACACATTGCATTAACTTAAACATACTTCCTGGCCTTGAATCTGTTTAACTAGGGATGCAACGATCCAACTTTTTCAGTCTCGATACCGATAGCGATACCTGGGATTTGGGTATCGGCCGATACTGAGTACCGATTTGATCCCGGTGTTTAATTAATAAGCTGTATCACTGTGTGGAAGTGACTGGGATCATTATTTTATGTGTAAGGCAACAGCAGGTTTGACATTAAACATCACTTTCCTAACTTTGTAAAACAAAATGTAACAAATAAGTACATAGATAACATAACATATATTTAGTCAAGTGTTATTTAGTAATAAAATAATAAATCGTACACCAACAACTTAGCAAAACTTTTTCAAAATTAACAGGAATTACGTTTCAGTTGTACACCGTTTTAATGCAGCAACAAATTGGTCAGAACTTAAACAGGAATTAATATTCCAGTATATATATAATGTACCGCGACCCCTAACGGGATAAGCGGTTGCAGATGATGGATGGATGGATATATAATGTATACAGTATATAAACTTAGAATTGAATTTAATAGATCGTCCCCATTGTCACCGGTATCCGATTCAGCTATTTGAGTCAGTATCGGCCCAATATCCGATCCGGTATCGGTGCATCCCTGTGCTCAACCGAGTGTCTTCCCTTCTACTGCAGTCACTTTTGTTCCTCTTTCTCTTCCTCCTCTCCTCTTCCTCTCCTTCCTTTTCCTCCTCCTATTCTGCCCTCCTTTTCTTTACTTCCTCTCCTCTCCTCCCCAGGCCCTCCACAGACTCATACAACATTTATGAATGTCTGGAACACACGCTTGCAGCAGCAAACTGAAGGGCATATCTTCGTATCCTAAAACAAATACTAACACCGTCTAACAGCTCAGCTGGTGTCTGACTGGGAGAATCCCTGGTATGGTTTCTCTTAACACCGGACAGCATTACACCAATTCTGTTGTGGCATCACCCTGCCTAAAACTTTTGCTGGAGCAAATGCAGTCTGGAGTCGGAGACAAATTTCCCCACAGGGGCATCAACCTAATCTAGACCACCTTCCCTCCCATGCCGATGTAAAACAGAATACTTCTCGTCTGTTGTGTATCACAAATGCAGCTACAGAGTCCATGATGGAGGGTGGAGCAACAGTGCAGCGGCGGCAGTGCGATAAGCTTGTAAAAAGTGGGACCTCTGGGACAGCTGCATCTGTACAGATAAACACACTTCACTTTTTATTTGTTTTCCCCATTGTCTTGTCTTGTGAGGTTTCCCAGCATCGCATTTACAAACTTTTACACCATGGATCTGTCTAATATAATCACAGCAGTCTACTGCAGCTTCACTGCTTTGCTCAAGGGAACCCTGATGGTAGTTGCTGAGTCATTTCAGATTCAGATTTGCACCAACAACTTTCCTGTCACAAGCCATTTCTCTGCCCATCGTGGCATTTTCTGCTCCACTTGCATCTCTCTCAGCAGCAGCAGCATGGTGCCTTGCATTATGGCAACATTTCTATATGTCCTCACTGTAAAGTTAGGCTACTTTTCTAAGGCTTTAAAGATGGAGATTAAGAGAAATCTTTAGAGTAGAGCTTTGGATTTTAGTAGTTAGAGGATATAACTATATAATCTAAAGCACACATGTAAGACAGGTACTTGGAGAATGAAATCTAATGAATAAGTTACAGGGTTAGAGGGCACCATGGAACTATTATACATACACAAGCTAAGGTAAGAGACAGTATGTAGATTTTAGGTGAAAAAGGACTAACTGTGGGCTAAAAGTAAAAGAAAAAAAGTAGTTTTGAAAGGTATGATCCTAAGGGTTCAGTCCTGGTTGATTTTGTAAAACCTGTAGTTAACTGTGGCCTTGAGCAGCTACTCTGTCAGACAAACAGAAGAAGAGCAACTTGTATCCGTTCACAGCGCAGCCCTAAAACAAGCCATAGTCTGAGAGTATACTGTACATTGTTGCCGTGTCTCCTGATGACAATGGGCCGATTGACTCACTTTTTCACTGCATTTTAGATATAAAGGCCTGGATGTCACAGATTTTTTGTAGCTCAACCAGGATAAAACAGTGCTGATCAATGGTTCAAAGGCTCAGAGAGAGAAACTTGCCTCCAAACTGAATACACTAGGACTCAACCCAAGCCAGAAAGCAAGAAATCTAGGAGGGATTTTTGATTTTGAATTTAATTTCAAGGCTCAGGTGCAGGATGACACAAAAACAGCATTTTATCATTTGAAGAACATCTCAGAAGTGAGGCCATTTCTCTCTCTGAGAGACTGAGGCTCGCTTTTATAACTAACAGGCTAGACTATTCTAACGCTTTCCTTTCTAGTCTATCGAGGAATACAATAAATCAAGTACAATTAATTAAAAATTCTGCTACACGAGTGGTGACCAAGACCAAAAGGAGAGCACACATTACACCTATTTTAAAGTCTGTACACTGCTTACCTGTTTATGTATTGATTTTAAAATTATTTTATTAGATAATAAGGCACTACATGGTTGTGCACCAGACTACCTCAGATACTCCGGTTCTTCTCTTCTAGCTGTTCCACAAAGCAGAACAAAAACGTGTGGCAATGCTGCTTTCAGCCATTACGCTCCAAGCTGCTGGAACAGCCTTCCAGAGGATCTGAGAGGAGCTTACAATATTTATATCTTCAAACATAAACTCAAAACTTATCTATTTAGTCCGGCTTTTATGTAGTATTTTATAATTTTTGTGGTTTTATTATTTATACTTATTCTATTCATTTTTATGTCTATTTTAATCTATTTAGTTTTATCAACATTTTACTACTTTGAGCAACTGTTGATCATTATGAATTATTTTATTCTATTTTATTAACAGTTAACTAGTTTTAACATCCAAAGTTTTGGCAATTGCTTGTAAGGCACTTTGAAGTGCATTTGATTTGTTCGAAAGGTGCTATATAAATAAAGTTTGATTGAATCACTGATTGATTGCATCATCTTGTTTTAATAAAAGAAGACTGAGACAGTCAGCAACAACTACGCTTTCTTTTCCAAATGCCCAGTACCGACGTTTGTCATTCACATCACATCCAGTACAGGCATGCATTGTTTTCTGTGAATTCCTCGTGCATGGGTGTGCAATCTGAATCCCACACGGGAAAGGTGGATAACAATGGAAAACTACCACACAGAGAGGCAATTATAGAATGCAAATACACTGAATGGCTGTTCCTAAAAAACAGGTGACATCCATAGTATCAAAAATTGGGTTAATAAAATGAAAATCTGAAGAGATATCACTGCAAAGAATACAAAGCTACTCTACCTCTGAGGAAGCATAATGAGCGATAATGACTTCACGAGCATCAGGCTGTTTGAGAGAACGTATGGTGCTGCTTCAGAGCTCAGTGCAGCAATGTGGAAAGATTGGAGCAAGTAACTACAATGGGCGATTTTTACAACGGCCATTTTATTGGACCTCACACTCTTTTTATGTGGTTCAGAGCAATAACAGTCCGTCATTGAAGTCCTCAGCGAGCACACTTTAAGGAGAGTCCACCAGTTCATATTTCAGAGGTTCTTTGATTTCACGCCTTTACCCATTACTTTCAATCATCTGCGTTAATAATAAAATAGGTGGTTTTCTTTTGTTGCTAATCTATCTTATTTGCTATTCAGCCACTTAAGGCCATTTCACCAGAGCTCATATTAGAATACTGGGCCCAATGGGCATTAATATTGAATGAAGTGGGAATATAATAATGTGAGTTCCCCTAACTGGAGGCAAACCACTCTCAGTGCCTTTCTCTCGGGCTCTGCAGCAATATGTATGAAGGAATATTAATTACTGTCGAAGCATTATGGTTATTATCATGATTTCACATTATGCAGCTTCGAGGGGCAATCGGTGATGGGATGCTAAACAGGTACGAGCCACTTAAGACGATGAGGAGAAGGGGAAGAGGGTAAAATAAGGAACGCGGTTTTCTAAGACCAGCATATTGTCTTTCTTGTCCTTCCTCTGGTTGTCTTACGCTTCTGTTTCTGCCTGTTTCACTTTTTAATAAAGTTTGTTTTTCTTGGCGGCAGATTAGGACCGTCACAATAACCGCAATATTGCAATACCGAGCTATTGACTAGTCAACAGCAGGGGATGGCAAGCAACCGCCACAACCGCTATGTTCACATTTTTTCTTTTTTGAATTCTTTGCAATGGGAACACAGCGGCAGCAGCGGGACGAGGTATTCTGCGCTAATCGCTGCACGTTTCGTGTTTTTTTCTGCTCGCCGTGAGTTGAAAAATGTTCAACTTTGCGTAAAACGCTGCACTCATCAGTGTCACTTTTTACCCAGCCGTCCAATCACAATGAAGGAGGGGCAGGACAAATACCAAATAACGACCAACCGTGACATTGTACACGCTACAAGTGCTGAACAACAACAATGGAGATGAAATTAATACACATAAACCGGCGGGTCCGTCCTCTCTCCCTACGTGTTTCAGCCTTCCCTTCATCCGGAGCAAGTACTCTACCTTGTGCCGACACTTATACTTCTGCGAATATTCCGTATCATAGCAAGCAGATGCAACCAAAGTGTTTCAGCTGAAAAAAATGCTATGCCTCATTGCCCTTCTGTGTTCTGCATTTAACAATAAACAAGTATTAAATAGTCTCTTTGTTATTTAGAAAGCAAGAATATACCTAATAATAGCCTAACAATAAAGCTTATTTGTAAAGCACTAAAATCAGGATAAATTAAGTAATTTGAAAAATGTTGAGCCAATCTTTATCACCGCAGGGGAAATTCCTTCACCGCAACAGCCCTGCGACAGATTTTAAAAACATGTCCTTTCCATATACTTTCTGTTTTCTCATCCCATCCATTTGTTCTTCCTCTCCTCCATCTCTTTTCACTATCTATCATGCTTTTTTGGTAACTTTCTCTTTACTCCTCAACCTCTGCCTGCCTCCCACTCTCCGTCTACCTCTCTCCCCCTCCCTCTCTCCCTCCCTCCCACAGGCACAGTGGATCAGAGGGTTTTAGGTGATAAATACCCTGGACCAAGGGCTCACCAGCCACCGATTCCTGCCACTTTACTGTGTCACATTGTGGCCGAGGCCTCATTAAAAAGGCATTAGCCTCCTCTTGGTCCCATGATGGAGGCCGTGTGTGGCTCAGTCACTGCCGCAGGGATCTATTTAAAAGTGGCGGCAGGAATGGATGAGGGAGAGGAGAGATAGGGGAAACAGAGAGAGACACACGGCCATGTAATGAAAGGGAAGATTTGGCTGGAGAGAGGGAGCGAGAGGCATCAATTCCATGTCCGAGGATGAACCGGGGTCCTGGAGTCCAAGGAGGCGAAGGTGGAGGAAGCGGAGATAACTAGCTGGAGCGAAGTCCACTTACTTGTCCCCTGTGAGTTCATGTGCTTTCGGAATTTAATTGATACCGGCCAATTAAAGCCACTCAGGCTTCACCTTGAGGGGGTCAGGAGAGGTGGAGTCAGGGGTTGGGAACAGGATGAGGGGCCTGCTGGGGGATGAGGAAATGGAGAGGAGCAAGGTGAAGAGGGGGGTTGGAGAGTGCAGCATGAAAACACAAGCGTAAGCATTTGCAGCACATCATTAGTAAATAAGTAGTCTGGAGGTGATGAGAGAAAAGAGGAAAAAGTGGGGGAAGGAGGAAGGAAGGATATGAGGAGGAGGAAGGGGTTGACAGGTAAGAGGAATGTTGTTTGGGGGGTTGGGATAAAGGATGTAGAGAGTACTATCGAGTAACTGTTATAGCAACATTTGCAGTCTTATAAAACAGATAAAAGTGTATGTGGGTTGAATCTATAAGACTCCCTGAATCTAAACAAAAGACTGAAATAGGAAAAATATTATTACTGAAGAAGAGATCAATATTGGGCAATTTGTTAGTGCTCTTTAGTGTCAAGAAAAATTGACTGTGCATCAAAAACTAGATACAGCAATATTCTAATGTAGCAACTAAAGGTCAATAAACCACAAGAGGCACCATGTACATGGGAGTGATGCTGTATATAGGGATGGGATGATATAGGAATGTATCGCGCCTCACAACAAAAACACAAAATAAGTTGATGGTAGTGAATTTCCATTATCGGGATAATCGTCCTCCTGACATGTCTCTCTAACATAGAGTCCTATATATTGATCTAATATATATATTTGATTTTTGAACTGCCACAAGGGGGAGACAGCATCTTTCCAGTCATTCCAAAATCCTAAACCTGTCACCTGCGCATTGTATCCCCCACAAAAAAAGTTAAATCTGATGTGTGGAAATTAGGGATGTCAAAGTTAACACGAAAATAACGCGTTAACGCAAATTTGTTTTAACGTCACTAATTTCTTTTACGCAACTTAAATTTTTAGGTTGTAGCGGGCTCAGTCTTAAAGCTAGAGTGAAGATACTGGTATCATATGAAGCTAGAACCTAAGGAATCCATTGGTACCCACTCCCATGTTGATAAGAGTATTAAATACTTGACAAATCTCCCTTTAAGGTACATTTTGAACATATAAAAAATGTGTGATTAATTTGTGATTAATCCCGATTTACTACGGACAATCATGCGATTAATCGTGATAAAATATTTTAATCAATTGACAGCCCTAGTGGAAATACTATTGATTCCAAACTAAAGATCGACAGGGAGGTGATACGCTCACCTGCAGAACCTTGAACCTGGAGGAAGGTGGCTTCCCCGCGGACCAACACCTCAAATTCAAACTCCCATCTCTGTGACTACCATCCAGCGATTACAACTAATTGACGTGTATCTAAATGTTTGTGAACGTTAGTTTACCTTTTGGGCACAGTAAATTTAGCTAACGTTAGCAAGGTAACGTTAGCTAAACCGGTACCGACAACGCTATCTTCGACTCAACTGTCTGTCGCCTGCTCCGCTCTGAGTGTGTGTGGAGAGGCTAAGCCCCACATTTGGTGAAACACAAGAGCAGAGGATATTAATGATGATTGTGTAACATTTTAGCAGCGGCGCTCATTAATTATGACTATAGGGGAAACACTGGTGTTGTGTTTACAGCTTGTTTCCGCTGCCCTCAAGTGGCTGAAAAAAATCAGTTTAAGGAGGACGTGAGCATGACACTACAGACTGGAGTTTACATCTAGTCTCTTACCAGTAGTTTTTTCACCATGAGCATTGTCTTTCCCTAACTTTGAACAAGTAGTTTGACTTGCTTAAACCTAACCATACTTTAACCACTCAAAAATGTTCATGTCAGCCATTTGGGAAGGCGCTGACTACTACAAAGATATGAGGATAAATTATTAACCATAAAAGCAGCTTGTGGGGCGCCATTGTAGCTCACCTGGTAGAGCAGGCGCCCCATGTACCAAGGCTGAGTCCTTACAGCAGCGGCCCGGGGTTCGAATCTAACCCGTGGCCCATTTGCTGCATGTCATCCCCTCTCTCTCTTTCAATACAGTCTGTCACTATCAAATAAAGGCATAAAAAGCTCAAAGCAAATAATCTTAATAAAAGCAGCTTGTAACAGTTAAGATACAGAAATAGAGACAAAGGAATGTAAATTGCACAAACACTGTGTCTGAGAGACGGACGTTGAGAAAAGCATGAAACATCTTGACAGACAGATAAGTAGATACATATGTCATCAGGTGGGTTGCAAGAGAGACAGACAGAAAGAAAAGCAGACAGACGGGCTGACAAGCTGCCTCCTTATTTATCGACAGTGCAGATTCCAATGCAGCTGCCCTCTGCCCTCCTCACTGTCATGTGAAGGATGAAGAATAAACGAGCAGAGAGCTGTCACCTCCGCCGCCTGTGTGTCCGTCCATCCACTGACATGTTGAAGAAGTAAGACGGCGAGTGTGTGGGCAGAAAGAGGACGGGGGTCATGCAGGCAAGTGTTACTCAGGTGCAGAAGAATGTATTAGCTAATAAGGATTTCTGGGTAAAATAGCCACAGACCGACAGGAGGATTTTCAGTGGCAAGTCAAGGCACAGGTGAGGACTTTGTCTCGTAGCCAGACAGACAGACAGACAGCTCAGAGAGGGAAGACAACTGCTGAGGTAGGGAGAAGCGATGCAGATCAAAAGGCCGAGGTCAGACAGGCAGGCAGGACTCAGGTGGAAGGAAGTGGATCAGCTATTGTGAGTTTTTTAGTATGGTTTTCTCTTTTTGTACAGTAACAGACAGACTGTCAGAGGTTATTTCACAGGAAATAAAGTCTTTGTTCAGGTGAAAACAGAGGGTCTGAATTGAGACAGGCTGTACAGGCTCAGGGACCGCAGTTCGACCGATGAGCTGTGAATGGCTGAGAAGACAGACAGGCAGCAAAGCAGAAGAAATGATGAAACACTGCAGTCAGACAGACAGATAGGGAGTCGTTCTGTAATGATGCAAATCAATACACGGAGGAGACAAAACTTTATCTTTTCTTTCTTTTTCCCCTCTAAGGCCTTTCTGTTCTGTTCGGCAGTTTGTTTAGCTTGTTCTTATTCTGGTATGTATTATCTTGTTTTTGTGCCAATTAATGACACTGAAACATTTGGTGCCTATTGTTTTTTCCTGATACGGTCATAAAAGCGGCAAAATTAGAGAAGAGACAGTTTATTCTTCTGTATCTGTAAACAGTGGAAACCCCTTGAGAACATTATTTCCAGCAAATCGCATCTGTTGTTTACAGAGCGGCATTAGTATAATGAAGTAAAAGTTATATTATTGTTTAAAGAATTTAACTATAGCTATGAATCTTCTAACTTTAGCTGCAAATTTTCACACAACTCCCACAATCTGTCATGGCTTCTGAAAGAACTTCAGCAACTCATCCTCCTTGCACTTTATGCTTGTACTCTGTGTCAAAATAAGACACAGCATCTAAAAGAAAAAAAAGGAATAACACTGTTTGTGTGGTTAAAAAAAGGGTTTAAAAATTCAGATTTGTAGTGCTGTTCCACTGTGGTGTAATACAACAACCCCCCCAAAATAAGTGGTTGTTAGAGCAAATTGGCCACTAATCATAAGTTTGATCCCCACACTCCTCCTGTCCACACACTGAAATGTTCTTTAGCAAGACAGTAAACCACACATTGCTCACAATGGATGTAAAAAACGTGAGTCGCCGCTTTGAATACATGTGTCTGCCAAAATTAATGCCAACAGATCATCAAAAACAAACAATGCATTTATCATACATACATGACTTACACACTATCTGCTTAGAAAACAAACAGACATACAGTACTGCAAAGCTTATATACACTACAGATCAGTAATGAATTATATTCACATCAAAAAGTAGGCTACCAATGCATTTATCAAATACATGACTTACCCATTCCTTTTATCTATGTGCCCAGCATTCAAAAATATCCTTAATGATTAAAGTTAACTTCCCATAATAATGCTCATCTTAAAAACAAAACAGGAACAAAAAACTAGTCCCAAGTACCTCTCAGACCTTCTCCACAATCTCCAAACACATTCAACTGCTGACTAAACAACCAGTAAAAGCAGAAATTGACATAACACAATATTGAAAACAACTTCAGCAGGATCTGTCTCTGCTGACTGTCAGCAGCAATAACAACGCAGCAGCTTCAGTGTCCAGCCAAAGAAGGCAGAAATACAAAATATAACATCTATAAGCTCAAATACATACAGCCAATGCAGAACATTTAACCTTCAATTACAAAACCAGCTTGCAACCAAGGTTTTACTAACTTTATTCGTTGTCTAAGTCCAACGAAAGTCCTGGTAACTTAATCCATTTGCTGACAGTCCTCTACTTCATTTCTTCTTCTTGCTAGCTAGTTAAAGTTAGCTAATTAGTCTAACAACATTTGACTTACTTTATTTGTCGTCGAAGTCCATTCATCCTTGCCTTCATGAGGGTGAACTGGTCCATATCCATGTCATATAATGTCTCACTGCACCTGTTGCTATGACGATAGTCCATTTGCTGACAGTCCTCTTCTTCATTTCCTCTTCTTGCTAGCTAGCTAAGGTTAGTTAGCTGATTAGTCTAACAGAACTACGTTAGCCGTTACCATTAGCAACAGCGGAAGACTAGCTAGCTAACTCTCCCGGTTGTTTAAATTAACGCTAATGACGTTGACGTCCTTCACGCAACGTGATTTTTTTTTTTTTTTTTTTTTTTCAGAACTTTATTTTCAACAAAAGACAAGTACAAAAGTATAGGGAATACAATAAACAGTACAAAACAAACAAGACAAACAAAAAAACAAAAAACAAAAAAAAACCTTAAAGTTGCAGTATGCGATATTGGAGCAAATATGATTTAAAAAGGTTATTTTTAGAAAACGGCCGCTATATCATGACAGTAGTACATGAAACAGGTAACCTGAAAAAAATCATGTGCCTCTGTGTCCTCTGGTGCTCCTAATGGCATCTGCAAGATTTCACAGACCAGAGGAAAACAAGCAGTAAGAGCTGATCTGAGGTCTGCTGCCCAGCTGCCGTCTATGAGAGCCGGCTGTCAATCACTCGCAAACTCCGATCAAACGGTCAAACTAGGCAGCGCTGATCAAATATGAATCAATATTCTGTTACTGTAATGCCTATTTCTCAAAAATATTTTCAGAATCATCTTGTAGTGTACTGTTTAGCTGTAAAATGAGAAAGTTTGTGACGCGGCCGCCATTGTAAAATCTGTTAAAGGAAGCCAAGTTCTGGTCACATGACCGGAGCACAGCCAATAGGAACGCTCTCTCTCTCTGAAATGACCTGTGATTGGTCAAAATCTGCCGTCATGGGCTAGATTTTTCTAAAGCCTGAAAACAGAGCCATGAGGAGGTGCAGAAGTCTAGTTTTCTCTCAGAACACTTGAATTACAATATGCTGAAAGGTTATTATGGAATTTTTGCCAAATTATGCCAAAAACTTGTTGCCTACTGCCACTTTAATGCCAGAGGAGTTCAATGTCCATTAATTTCAAGTCTTTTCAGAGCTCAGGAAAATGTACTTCCTTCAAAATATTGAGAGACTTTACAGCTTTTTGTTTTTTGACATTTTCCAGTAAGGTGCCGTACTGCTCGAGTTCAACAAGAAACCGACGAAAGCAGGGTTTGGAGACAGACCATTTCGATTTGTGGATGTGGAATTTACCAAGTATAATCAGAAGCTGAATTATATAGGTAATGTTGCTATCCATCCCATGCTTTGGGTGAAAAAGCGCAATATCGCTTTTGACCACACCGGCTGCCGTACATGTACAAGCCGTTATACTCCAGGGGGGCAAAAAAATCAAACTGTGTCTGATAAGAGAATTAGTTATGTATATTATTTTTGATATTATAAAGTGCTGGCTCTCTTTTGACCAACTCCAGAACCCCAGGGGCCAAGACACACTCAGTTACCAGTTTATTAGGTACACCTAGCTAAAACTAATGTGATCTAATACAACAGTCCTGCAATAAATCCTCCCTTCATGAAGGTTATAATGTTCAGTTTTTATTTAAACGGTTTTACAGACAGTGGGGGGGGGGGGGGGGGGGAGTAGGCTACTCAGATCTTTTACTTAAAGTAAAAATAGCAATACCATATTGTAGAAATACTCTATTACAAGTAAAAGTCCTGCATTCAAAATCTCGCTAAAAATTAAATAAATATTATCAACAAAATATACTTAAAGTACCAAAAGTAATTATATTATTGAATTATAATTATTGATGCATTAATGCTTTAATGTTGCAGTTGGTAAAGGTGGAGCTCACTGCTTGGTATCTTAATCTATAAAAATAAATAATAATTTAGCCTATTAGTTGATATATATTTTGTATTAATCTGAATCTGCAAAGTAATTTGTAATTAATGTTATCAAATAAAAGTCGTATAATACTGGCTTCCACATTGTAGTGGAGAAGAAGTATAAAGTAGCAAAAAATGGAAATACTCAAGTAAAGTACCTCAAAATTCTACTTAAAGTGGCAGTAGGCAGTATATTTTTGGCATCATTGGGCAAACATTCCATAATAATCTTTCAGCATATTGTAATTCAAGTGTTCTGAGAGAAAACTAGACTTCTGCACCCCCCCATGGCTCTGTTTTCAGGCTTTAGAAAATCTAGCCCGTGACGGCAGATTTTGACCAATCACAGGTCATTTCAGAGAGAGAGAGCGTTCCTATTGGCTGTGCTCCGGTCATGTGAACTTCATGTGAACTTGAACTTGGCTTTCCTTCACCAGATTTTACAATGGCGGGCGCGTCACAAACTTTCTCATTTTACAGCTAAACAGAAACTACAAGATGATTCTGAGAACATTTAAGGCGAGAAATAGTCATTACAGTAACAGAATATTGATTCATATTTGATCAGTGCGGCCTAGTTTGAACGTTTGGTTTGCGAGTGATTGACAGCCGGCTTTCATAGACGGCAGCTGGACGGCGGACCTTGTTTACCTCCGGTAAGTGAAATCCTTCAGATGCCGTTAGGAGCACCGGAGGACACAGTAGGACACAGAGGAACATGGTTTTTTTCAGGTTAGCCGTTTCATGTACTACTGTCAAGATATAGCGGCCGTTTTCTAAAAATAACTTTTTTGAATCATATTTGCACCAATCGCGCCTACTTCAGCTTTAATGTTGCAGTTGGTAAAGGTGGAGCTCACTGCTGGGTATCTTAATCTATAAAAATACATCATAAATTAGCCTATTAGTTGATATATATTTTGTATTAATCTGAATCTGCAAAGTAACTTGTAATTAATGTTATCAAATAAAAGTTGTATAATACTGGCTTGCACATTGTAGTGGAGAAGAAGTATAAAGTAGCAAAAAATGGAAATACTCAAGTAAAGTACCTCAAAATTGTTCTGAGTTCCACCACTGTTTACAGAGGTGTTGATTCAGCTTTATGATCATTTTGAAGGCTGCAGTTTGTGGTGCTGTTGAATTGTATTATATTGTGTCTATTTCTTTTCATATGGTGACCGCTGAATTTGTTGAACTATAGAGCAGAAGTCTTGTCAGGTTTCTCACAAGAGAATCAGCTTCAGGTCCCACAGGAACTCTGAATGTAGAAATTGACAGGAAATATAGTTTTAAAAAGACCTTTAAAACTTTGGCATAACTTATTCTTGTTTAGGTGAAGCATGTTTTAAATCTATCCCATAAATTTTGGACAGTATAAGAGAACAGGATATATAGAAACTTCCAGCATCTGGAGGAAGTTGCTGAAATAGCTGGACAGTAATGAGACGACAGGAACGCAGACATTTTGCTGACGCCTGTAAAATTCTCCAATCCAATTAATAATAAAATTCCCCCACATCCCTCCAGATATCCCCTCTCCTTCTTATTGTGAAACTATATTTAATTCAGTTGAGTCCCCATGAGGACGCCCTTAAAACAACCCTCCCCAAAGAAAAGGTCAAAGAAAGTTGAAAGGCCATCACTCCCCAACCTTATTCACTCACAGATGATTTACTTCCTGTGTTTGTGTGCAGGCACTACTCCAGGGATGTTTGTGAGGTGAACTGGGACAGGGGAAAGGATCGTGACAGCAGGGTCAGGTTGGTAGTTTATTAAAATAATAAATGACCTGGTGTCTGAAAGGGACCCTCATATTGGGGTAAATTATATGAGACATTGATGGAAAATCTATGTAGTAAGTGCATGCATGAATGTATGCATGTAGGCTTTCTGTGTAGGCTGATTGAATGGATTTTTTTAATTTTTAGGAAATTAGGTGACACTTTTTGCTTCATTGTTGGTCATATTAGCAGTCTACACATGTCTTCATATATATACAGGCAGCATTTGGAGGACATAAATACACACACAAGATGCCTGCAGAGTACAAAAATACTAGTACAACTTCCATCTGTCTTTATTTATTTATGCCAACATTACAAAGGCAACGTATCCTCATACAAAGGTTCATATGATATAAGTTGTTCCTCATTTTTCGTGCATTTTCCTACGAATGTCCAGCAACATGTGACGCATGTGTCAATTTCCACTCGTTACATGCATACAGTCTATTCAAAATAAACTTCCGTGTTAACAGGAAACATCTTGGTTAGGCTTAGACAACAAAACTACCTAGTTAGGTTTAGGAAAAGATCGTGGCCGTGTCTAGAAGGTAACACGCAAATTGCGAAACTCTCGCGAGATGGTTAAGGTTAGGCATTGACCGCGAATGGTTAAGGTTAGAAAAGGTTATCGGGTAGCGAGTCTCGCAAGAGTTTTTGCAAGTTCTTGCAGGTTTTTGTTTTCACAATTTGAGGGTTACCTACTAGACACGCCAAGATGATGGTTTGGGTTAAAATAACTATTATTTAGTCTTAAAGGTACAGTGTGTAGGATTTGGTGACATCTTGTTGTGTGGTTGCAGACTGCAACCAACTGAGTACCCCTCCGCTCACTCCTCCTTTTCCAAGACTGCGGTAACGTGAGCCGCCGAGTGCAAAACCGTGGTAACGCCGTTGGCCTCACTCAGAGGCCATCCTTACCATAATAACACTACTTTGGGAGCAATGGAAGTCAGAATGTGGCTGGTGGTACCACGGAGTTGCACTCTGTGGCTTATGTTACCGCAGTTTCGCAAGAGTGTCGGAGAACTATCAGGTAACGTATAAGCGTGAAAGGCTCTCTCCAGAGCCAGTGTTTGGTTTGTCCGTTCTGGGCTACTGTAGAAACATGGCGGAGCAACACGGCGGACTCCTATGTAGATATGAAGGGCTCATTCTAAGCTAACGAAAACACGATTCTTAGTTTCAGGTGATTATTATACACTAATGAAAACATAGTTACTAATCTTATATTTCATTTCTGCTAATGGATCCCCTGAAATGTTACACACTGTTCCTTTAAAATGCAGTTCAGATGGCAGCTTAAAAATACAAAAGTGTGTACTATCTCCCTCTCTATTTGAACATCTTACTTTGCCAGCAAGTTCTACTACACTATTTTGTTATTACCTGTTATTACAGCCTGAAGTAACTTATGTAAACTGACCTGCCAATGGTGGTTGAATAAGCAGTGTAAGTGTGTGTGTACGTACAGTATGTGTGTGTGTGGATGGTTCAGTGTCCAGGCATTTAGAAGGGCAGATAGAAAAAGCTGAGAGGGGTTGTAACATCAGGGGTGAAGAGAGGTTATATAGCCTAGTGAGCAGTAGTTTTGAGTAATGGACAGTGAACTAGGTTAGGTCAAAGGTCACTAGCTGTAGGCAGAGTAACCTCTAACCTGCTCTCTTGCAGATTTGTTGGTTTGCGGAGCAGTAAAAAGCCCACCCCGGTAAACCTTTAACACCTACTGCCTCGTAGAATCAGACGCATGATGGATTGGGACATCGCTGAGGTGGTGACTGCCATCTGGGAGTTTGTGATACAGAGGCGAGTGATTGACTGGGATTTAGTGGAAACGGGCCTGACTGTGTGGCCTGACAGGGACTGATAGCCTCGCCATCATCATT
Organism: Sebastolobus alascanus; assembly: GCA_916701645.2. NCBI lineage: Eukaryota > Metazoa > Chordata > Actinopteri > Perciformes > Sebastidae > Sebastolobus > Sebastolobus alascanus. The sequence continues at coordinate 55,420 of CAKAOJ020000504.1, forward strand.
CTGGGTCACAGCAGGGGCGGTCTGCACTCTGTCTAGGAGGTCAAGATGGAAGGACGGCAGCAGACGTGCCAGAGTATAGACAGCTATACAGTACCGAGTGCATGCAGGACTTTTTATAAACAGTATTTTATTCATTTTTATTATCAGTTTTACATGAAATCAGAACTCACTTAGGGGCATCTAGTTCATGATTTGATTAATAAAAGAGATAAAATGCTTTCTCTTCCTAATATGATTGTACAAACTGTCCTAATATGAACTCTTTCCATTAAATCTAAAGCTGTTAGATTGTACATAATTCTCCTTCACTTCACTCATAAAATGTAAAAATGAAGAAAGAGAGGAGTTAAAAAAAAGAGAGGAAATTTTAAATTTAAGCCTGGTAGTGACTTAGATATCATGCACACAAAATGAGTGAAACACTTTTTCAACACGGAGTGTAGCTTTTAACTCACCTGTCAGGTATTTTTTTTCTCCCCATTAACATACATGCAGTGGGATGAGGGATGCTTAAACTCACTGGGGAGACTACTGAAACATTATAATTACAGAAGTACTTATAGATGTAACAGAAATACCAAAATAGATGTTTTTTTAATTCACTGATCAATCATAATACCATGACTGGTGAAATAAATTGTGAAACTACACAATACAAATGCAAACTTAAAGTAACAGCTATAGACTGTATAGAATATGTACGTATGGACGTGGTCTCTGTGATGTCACCCATAGGTTTCTGAAGAGCCGTTGTGAAGCTCAAAGTGGGTGGCTCCGGCTGTCGCCATCTTGGCTAACTCCCACCTAATCCCAAATATTGGCAAAGAGGTGGATCGTCGGTGGAGCTGAGGCGGCCCGTGTGAAGCTGCAGAGCAGACAGCTAGCAGCTAGCGACCTGAGACGGCACCCACCTGTCACTCAAAGCGGCCACGCCCTCAATTATGCCTAACTTTAAGCCATTTAAACCGTTTTTTGTACCAGACTGTAAACACGTTTATTTCTGTTGTAAAGTCTGACATTATAACATGGGGGTTTGTGGGGTTTGACTCGGTTTTTGAGCCAGCCTCAAGTTCTTGATCTAGTTCTTGATCTACTAAGTTTTTGGCACTACCGGAGGTTGCCGCTTGGGAAACACGTCAGTGACTGTTAGCATGACATACATGTATGTAGGCAAAACAATATTTATCCAATAATATAAACCTAATAAGTTCAGTAGACAACCACAAAAAAAAAAATGGTCACTTCTGCTGCAAAAAAAGCCAAACTATGTTTGTATTCTAACTGCAGATTGCGTTTCACAGCATTCTTACTGACACATAAACATCAACTCACAGTACGTTGATGATCAGCCTCAGACTGTCCTAATAAAACCAGACCCACATATGACCCATATATGGGTAAAATATACCACACAAATATCCACCATGCTATATCAAATTGTATACATCCGATTTCTAAACAAGCATGGGATCCTTTTACTGCTACTTACAAAAAAAGTTGGTTTCCGACTAATAAGAATGATAATCGATAACAATGTTTTGTCTGATCCATTGCTGTGTAATCAGTTCTTTCACAAACTTCGAGATATCCTGTTAGCAGACATAAAACTCCCTGAACGCCACTGAAAAACAAACCTGAAATACAAAAAGGTAACAGCCCTTCTCATTAGCACCTTATCGCTGACTGTGCACATCACATCTAAATGAACAAAAACAGACAGATAGTGATATTCATTACAACCCTATCGGTGCATTTTAACCGAGTTTGCAATTAAACCTGCGACTGTTGCTGTGATGTAATAAAACTAATCAGCCCACCATCAACAATTAAACTTTGTGAATATGATGCGCATATGGCGCTTCACCCGCAGCAACATTCATTCACAGTTTTCTTTCCGTCTCAGATGTTAATCCATTTGTAATAAAGCTCATCATTAACAACACAATAATGTATGAGTGTTTACTGTAGCCGCTGCCAGTGTGGGGATAAAGACTTTTAATTATTACTTCTACGCTATGCATCTCTGTCTCTGCATTTCATTTTACTCTCTCCCTCTAGTTTTTTGTCCCCCTCTCTCTCTCTTTCAGTCTTTTCCCACTTCTTCTACTACTTCCATTCCTACTTCACTTCCTCTATTGCACCCCCACTCCTAAAGCCTATAAATCACATGGTGATAGATTGGCCCCATTGGGAATGTCTCAACCCGAGGCTCGGAGCAAGGGTAGCTCACCAGATACGGCTCCTCTTTGTTCTGAAACCACGTCACGGGGGGATATTTACATGAAGGGCACAGATCCCAGTCATCCTGGCTTGAAACAAGGGAAGAAAGGGGCTATATTCATGGGAAACAGTCCAAGGACAATAAAAGGCTACAATAACAGATATTTTCAAGGGACCAAATTGCGGGTTATATTCGGACCTCTGGTGGGACTGAATACTACAATCGTCTCTATTTATATAGCTTTGCGACTTCACAGAGAATGGGCCATCAAGGTAAAGTGTGTGTTTGAGTTCGAGAGGCGTAGCCTAGAAAGTGAAGCTGCTGCGAGGAAGACACGCTGGATGAGAATCAGCCTGGGGTGTTGTTTAGCTTCCTGCAGCCTAAATCTTTGACCACAGGCCACTCTGAGCATTTTTAAATCATCATCGCTACGTTGACAAGAGTTCAGTTTAACTCCTGTTTCGCGCAGTAAATTAGACACTTCAGTTTCAAATGACCTTCATCCCAACACGCCGCCTCGCCGCGTCTCCTTCCACCATGGAAAGCTCGCGAAAAAGACACGCTGCGAGGGGCTCGCACCATCCATCACACCTCGCGGGGAACGCAGAGGTGGCTGTCACACAAATCTAGTGGCGTTTTCACTTTTAATGTGTTTATCTCTGTGCAGGAATGCCAAAAGCAACAAGGTCACCCCGCGTCATCACTTTTTGCCAAAAGCTCCGTCTGCCGTAAATCACTCATCCCAGGATTTTAACCCCGGGCTTCTCTCACGGTGGGATTAAATATTTATGCAACGCAGCGAGGGTTCACAGTTATAACAGCAGGAGTGGCACAGTTTAGCACAATGCCAGGTGGAGTTATCACTTTCTTGTTAATGACTATAGGCATCATATACTCCAGGCTACAGACAGGTGCTACACAAGCCAGCTGCCAGTCGTTGTTAAAGATATACTCCCTGTTCTTACTGTAGTGGCCAGTAGAATCCTCACAGATCACTGTTGATAGTTTTACTTTAAAATCATCACCAGTTGGAGGCACTATTGAGCACTATACCAAAATCAATGAGTGGCTCTTTAAAGTCACTATGTGTAGAATTTGAAGAGTTGGCTTCCTCCAGTGGTAGTATCAGAAATGCAACACACTGCACCAATTTTCACCAGGATCTCTCTCTTTTTTTTTGCCATGCTAGCAGCGAGATGAGCGAGGCTATATGTATGGCAAAGTTGGGGTGGATCAGTAGGTTCACCACTTTGGTAAAGACTGAAATATCTCAACAACTATTGGACGGATTGCCATGAAATCTTCTACAGACAATCATGGTCCCCAGATGATGAAACTTACTGACTCTGGAATTTCCATGAATTCGCCACAATGAGGTTGTGGCTTTGAGACAAGTTTAAATTTCTCCTTTCTGTGTGGAGTTTGCATGTTCTCCCCGTGTTCATGTGGGTTTATTCTGGTTTCCTTCCACCACCAAAACATGTATCCCCTTCCACCACCAAAACATGTGTCAGAAAGGGCATCCGGCGTAAAAACCTATGCCAAATCAATGTGCATTTTTTTAATGTGCGGATCAATGATCCACTGTTGCGACACCTAACAGTAGCAGCCAAAAGACGAACAACATTGACATGTTTCTCCAGGCTCCACACTGAGATCCGATTGAGATCCAATCGCTCTGTCTGAAAGGGCTGAGAGGAAGCCTCTGGAGGCTGCACTACGGCTCGGGCCCTGCCGGAGAGGCGGTGCGTCATGTGCGGATATGTCAGCCTCAAAATGCCACCGTTTATGGGGAGAGGGCCCACAAACGTGACTTTGAGGTACGTCTACACTCACGCACACAGAGAGATGAGGAGAGAAGACGCTGAGCACAAACAGAGCGGTGGCGGTGATCTCTCTGGCCACGATGGTCCAGTGACTGGAGCACTGGGAGCGTGCTGCAGGCCGGCCGAAGCGACTAATATTTTCTGAAGATTACTAGCAAAGCTCTGGAGCCCCAAAAATGGTACTCGGGATTGCATTTACATTTGTGTTCAATGTGGTCACAATGCGTCCCTGACCACCTCTGGAGGTGGTTTGGCTGATCGGATCACAATCAGTCCACAATGCGTTTTGGGTGCATTTACAACTGTACTTTCATGTGGTCAAGCACTATCTGATTGCAATCAGATCACCCAAAATGCATTTTAACGCCAGGTGTAAAGGGGGTCATGAGGTCATAATAACAAACAATTCATTAAATACTTTGGTTTGTAACTACATACTTGTTTTGTGCTGATTATCAAAAGCTAGCATGCAAACACACTATCATGATTAACATAATACCTGAGAAACATGCTCACTATGACAATGCTGACATGCTGACGTTAGCATTTAGCTAAAAGGAAAAGGTTAGCATCACTGTAGAGACTCTAGTTTTGTTTACAAACAACAGCATATGCTATCAGAAAAAAGTTGATGCTGTAATGAGTGTATGATAGTGTAGCATGATAGCATAGTGGCTTTAATGTCAACATTAGAAACATATTGTGTATTTCTGTCATCTGAAATCAGATATGTTATTATTCCCATTGCTAAAATGATGAAAACAGACTAATCTGTTGCTGCCTATAAAGTAGACTGCGTGTGAATTTCCTTTCGGAATTTGAAACACGTGACTGTCTCTCTGTTTCTCTGTAAAATGACAAATTAACAATCAGACCTCTGGCTTACAACAGAATGAAACATCATCATTGCACAAAGGAACCTATAAAAACTGACACCAAAGTCAGTGGAACTACAAAACAGAAAACAATGCTCAAAACTATCCATGACAACGTGCATTAGACATCCAGGACAACTGGGGTTCCACGACAAATAAAAAGAAAACAAACTCCCTTGCTAAGCCTGCCTGTAATTGCTTTTCATTATTAAGTGGTCAAAGGCAAGACCTGATTTAGCAGCCTGAAGTTTCATTCCTCCTTTCCTCAGTGCCTTCCCTCCATTAGCTTCGCCAGCTCATGGGAGATGACTCCCTCCAAGAAATCTGCGCGCAATAATGTACAATGCACAGTGACAAGGAATAAGACTTTTTAATAAAACGAAAATAAGAAGAAAATCCTGCCAGGAGACGGCACCAGGAACCTTTTGTGGGCTGCCTGCTCAAAGTGTCTCGGTCTGTATTATACTGTGGAGTTTTTGGGGGGATCTGCTTCAGATAAGGGTAAATAAAGCCTTTTATTGCCTTGATTCCTTCAAAGATAGTCTCAGCTGTGTAATATAGCCACCAAGATATCAGGGGATTGGGGCCAAGTAAGGAAAGGGGCAAGGTAAGGAATATAGCATATGAAAGAGCATTTTATTTGTTATTATATGCAAGGAATTGCTTATATTTCTTATTATCCTATGGCTGAAAATCATCAGGATTTAGAAAAGTAAAGATAAATCGTATAATAAAGGTGTATTTTGTGTAATAGTAGTGTTTATCCCCTGCAGGCTGTGCAGTTAATGATTACACCTTAACTCATAACCTGCGGACATGTTGACCTATCTAAACTGGGTCCGGTAATAAGGTCATATCTGACAGCAAACAGTTTCCTTTCATTACCTCCATCTGACACTTAATGTTGCCTGTTCACATACAGTAGCCCAGACGCGTATCGATCGGGCATTAAAACTGCCATCGGGCTCAGCCTCAAATCAATACACAAATACTTCACCAGCTCTCAGAAAATCCCTTTTCTGTAACATCAAGTCCTCGAGTGGTTCAAATAATTTCTGTCGGCACACATGAACGCTCCCCGAAATTACTTTTTTATTTGTGCCTTATTAGCAGTTATATGATAATATGGCAGTGATTTATTTCTCGACTTGGCCTTTATACTCGTTCACGTTTTTCTGACGCAGTGCTTTCATGCAGCGAGTGGAACGACCCGTCATTCACAGGCAAAGTCACCGAAAAGTCAAACTTGTCAGAGATTTTACTACTTTTTTCCCTCCACATCTCAGGGTGGGAGTCAGTGACTTTCACTGTAGGCACTCCACACAAACATGCCAATAACTTTCTCTGGCACTCTAGGTTTCATTTTACATTTATTGGTTATTATAGTGGAGGATCTCTCTGCTCTTCGCTTTTCAACTATAACCTTCGCAACCTTTGTCTGTGGTGCAAAGGTCAGGGGTGAGACAATGGGGGCAGCAGGTGTAACGTCAAGCCAAATTTACTTATATAGCCTGAAATTAAAAATTAGAGTTTTATAACTTTTACAGCATAGGACACCCTGTATTCTTAGACCCTCGGTTTGTGTCAAGAGAAACTCCAAAAAAGCTTTAAAGCTGCAGCTGGTAACTTGTGGCGCATGGAAGTTGCTCGACCTCTCCCCAGATCCATATTCCTCACATATGTTTGCAGTCTATCTACCTAATATTGAAATTCTGTTTCTCCATATTGTAATTTTACTATTGTTTATTACATTTCTATATGTTCTGGAAGAGGGAGCCCTCCTCTACTCTGGTCTCTGTCTGTGGATACGTGTGATTTTGCTGTCTGCTCTGTTGACCTGTTTTTATTCTGCCTATGTCTGTAAAGCACTTTGGTCGGCTCATGTTGTTTTAAATGTGCTATAGAATAAAATAAATAAATTTGACTTGACTTCACTTGACTCTACTCTTTTTTGTTCCCCGTTAAAGCTGCAGTCGGTAACTTTGAGCAAATATGATAAAAAAGTTATTTTCATAAAACGGTCACTATATCCTGACGGTAGTGCATGAGACAGGTAATCTGAAAAAAGTCATGTTCCTCTGCCTCCTCCTAGTGCTCCTAAAGGCTTTTGCAAGATTTCATCCGGCCGAAGGAAAACAATCAATCAGAGCCGAGGAGTCTCTAAAGCAGCTGTCAATCACAGCTCGCGAAACTCCCAAACTCCGATCAAACGGTCAAACTAGGCAGCGCTGATCAAATATGAATTAATATTCTGTTACTGTAATGCCTATTTCGCTCCTCAAATGTTTTCAGAAACATCTTGTAGTGTACTGTTCAGCTGGAAAATGAGAAAGTTTGCTCCGGCTGGTGGGCGGTGCTTGGTATTGGCTCGACTGTTTTCAACATGGCATTTTACAGCTAAACAGTACCACTAAAATATGTTTCTGTCAGGATATTGTGACAGTTTTATAAAAAATAACTTTTTATCACATTTGCTCAAAGTTACCGACTACAGCTTTAAAGGCCCAGATACACCAAGCCGACATTAAAGAACTAGCGGCGATGAAGGCCGACTGTTGCGTCACCTCACGTTGCCTTTGTCTTGGCCGACGAGTTGCATTTGAACACACTGCAAAGACTACAGCCGAGGACCAGTTAGCACGTACATTATGAAATAACTCTCCACATCCGCAGTCTGTATTCGTCATTCAAAAAGGGAAACCAGAAGACAGAGGACGGCGGATATACCAGCTGTTGTTATGATACGTACGTGAAACAAATCAGCGTTTTCCGACCATTGAAACATACTGAATCGGGCAAAAAACCTCCGACACGGGCAGACTAGAGCCGACACACCGCAAAAACTAGGCCGACAGATGCTCAACAACGGCCCCTTACTGTCTGACGGCTGACCATCAGCTGGGGTGTCAGGGCCTTCACAGGGAACAACATGGAGCAGAGGAGGGATCCCTCTTCCAGAACATACAGAAATGTAATAAACAGCAGTAAAATTACAATATGGAGAAACAGGATGGCAATATTATGTAGATAGACTGCAAACATATATGAGGAATATGGATCGAGGGAGAGGTCGAGCAACTTCCATGCAACGCCAAAACAGTCAGGACCCCGACCAAACAGGCATTACAGGTGATCCTGGCTGAGCGGCCTACAGGGATGTTGAACTACAAACCTTTGCTTTTCCAGGTTGAAGCTGATTTCGCTGCACATGTTGTACGAGCATGTGACAAATAAAACGTCTCAATCTTTTAGTCTTCAATCTTGAGCTCGTCTGAAGAGAAAGAGCAAGCAGGACTAACAGTCAAGGCAGTGAGTCACAGCTTTTAATTACTGCAAAAGCAGCTGCCCAATAAAAAACCAAGATGTTTCAGAGAAGGACAGACAGACAGACAGACAGACAGACAGACAGAGAGGAGGGATGTTGCACTGAGACTGAGACTTCTTTATTGGATAATATATTTGCAGACGGCCAGATGACACTGCATATGGCTGAATCTCTTTTGTTAAAAGAGTAGTAACAAGAAACAATGAACTGTGCGGATGCTTTATTCTTAAGGGTACGGTTCGGATTTTTTTAAGAGGGGTTGTATGAGGTACTATAGTCAGTGTATTACCTACAGTAGATGGCAGTCAGTACGCCCCCAGTTTGGAGAAGCAGACAGGAGTTACTGCATGGAAGCCAAAACTATGTACTGCTGTGGATGGGGGCAGCAGCAAAACGTATATTAGTCACCTAAAAGAAAGTCTCACCTATAAAAATCAATATCAGTGTACGCTATATTTAGAATATTTTTGCCGGTTTACCTCACCGTGAGACAGCAATACAGTCTATGTTTCCAACGGGGAACTGAAGCCGTTATCTATGCTCTCGCCAAAGCCACCAGACTCCATTGAAAAAAAACAGTAATCTTACCTCGCAGAACACAGGAGTTGCTGGTCTACCACTGCCTCGATCGGTTAGTTTGTTTGTGTTATTGTGTGACTTTGATTAGTTCAGATTCACCAAAGTCTCACAATAACACAAACTAACCGACCTAACCAAGCAAAATTACAGGTTTTTTCAATGGAGTCTGGTTGCTTTGAAGAGAGCATAGATGGACACAACAGCTTCAGTTCCCTGCCAGAAAGGGCTGTCTGACAGCAAGGTTAAGTGCTGTAAATATTCTAAATGTAGCGTACACTTAAACTGACATTGATTTTTTCAGGCGAGCCTTTCTTTTCAGTGGCTAAAATGTGTTTTGCTGCCGGCCCCGTCCACAGCAGTACATTGCTAACTGTAAGTACAGTCTGTTCACAGGAAAAGGCGTATAAATGCCACGATAATGCGCAAGGCGTTTAGCGTGCAGTAAGTACTCCTTTCTTGAGTTCCGCTTGTATTTTGTACGCCATGTATCCTGTACTAGCTGCAATGTAAACGCATCCACGTATAAATGCTACAGTAAGAGTTAGTGACGTAGTATAAAAAGTGAGAAAGACCACTTATGGTGGGCGGGCTCAATAATCATCGGAGTTTTAACCAGGAGGCCCGTGTTCGAGACAGTTGTTGACCGGTGTTTTGTTTTGTGAGTTCCGTTAGTGACATTTGTCACATGTTTTTTGATGACGTTTGTGACACGTTTTACTTAGTTTACTTACTTATTTTAAGCTCAACCATGACTTTTTCCCTTACCCTAACTAAGTGATTTTCTTGCCTGAACTAACTAACCTAACTGCGGACGTTTGTGTGGCGTACAAATGACACACAAAAACGCTAAAATGTGTACTCATGACAAGCGGAATGTCTGTATAATGTCATGGTATTTATACCCCTTCCTGTGAGACCAGGTTGGTAGGTAATACACTGACTATGGATATACCTCATACAACTGAACTATCCCTTTAACCACAATTCATGTACTCTATGAGATTTGAGAACATGTGACTCTAAAAAATAGACAGAGATACACAATATGCTTTAAAATGGATTCAGCTCTAGTATTAATTTATAGTGCTGAGGCAGAAAGATGAGCGGTCTCAGAGCAGGAGACACCTGAGACTCCACACCATCCTCAGTCAATTTAAATCACATCAGTGTTCTACACAACCCGCCTTCCCAAAAGCTAAATTGAAATGAAAAAAATAATGAACTTTTTTCCACAATTTTTGTATTCTTTTGGGCTCTGCTGCAAGAAACTAAAGCTTGTTTTACATGTAGCAGACCGTGTCAACTGTCGGTTCTTGTAAAAGGAGAACAAGGAAAATAGAGAAAGGGTCTTTCAGCAGGATACCAGCAGTGATCTGTGTTAAACCTGCTGAGCTGCTGTATTACTGAAGCTCTTGGCAGGTGCAACCACACTGTAGCCTCGCTCAGTCGGTTTGAATAAGCCCTGCGTAGCTGTGATCACCGTGAAACTTCAGATAAGCACGTCTCGCACTCAGACATGCCAGGGGAACGTTGAATCTGCTCTCTTGCCGCCGTAATGTCAAAAGAAAACCAATCACGATGCAAATAATAAACATGTTTTTGCAGCACTGGAATCTGTAGCTGTATTGTTTGTAAAAAAAAAAAAAACAGCAGGAGCATGTGGGAGAGGGGAAGTCATTTGAAGACACAAACAAGAGCTACGCATGACTACAAATGTCATGCAAATGTTAAAATATTGGCTTGAAGCTGGTTTTAAATTAAAATTCACTCAACTGGGATTCAGGTAATCTGTTCCATGAGTAGTGGCTGTCCTTCTTCTTAGAGGCCACATACTCAAATTAATGCACCCAACCCATCGCTGTTAATGTGATATACTGATTATGCAGGAAGGGGAAAAATCTGCAACTCAGCAGTTTACTGTAACAGCCAGGCATGGTGTGCTTCTCAGGGTCTTTACTGTTATGTGTGTGTGTTTTTTTCTCCAGGAAAACAGGCGAGGAAAATGGGCTCCACCTGCTACTAGAGACTCGAGGGCCGAGCACTTAAAAACACTTTGCACGTTTGTGCGACTGAGCGGACAGACGCGGGGGTCTGAAGGTCGACAGCTCTGTGACGCATGACAGAGGGACGGGGTTCTCTGCTAACGGCGCCCCGGTGTCAGCGTTTTACTCACTTCGCTCTACACGCACTGCTCCGCTCTGGATTTCTGCTCAGAGACCGCAGACACATCAGGAGAGTGATGGGCCAGCAGCTTATAGTCACTCTCTCATGTGTGGGAGTGAAGGCCGGTTATCTTACTCGTGGCACCGAGTGCGTAGACGCGAGTGTGTTAAAGCTGCACTAATCAATATTTTTATATTAACAGCATCACGTGACTAAAGCCAAGTTCACATTACACGACTTTCAAAGTCGTCAGATCGCTGTACTGTTCACACTACACAACTTGCTGTCTTGTAATCGGGAGTCTTTAAGTCGTGGTTTCCACACTACATGACTGGCTGGCGACAGGGGGTCACACACTACAAGATCTTTCACCAGGAGGAATCCTCAGTGGGTATGTCTGGTCTCCAAACTACGTTTTGTCACGAAAACACACGCGAGAAGCGACGCAGACATAGTCATGCAAGTTCCTATTGTTACAGGCGACCCCTCCCCCAGGTTTCCCCTCAACCCGTGTCTCTCATTGGCTGTACTGTAGCTCCCTGACAGACTCAACGACAGGTTCAGATATTTAGCATGCTAGGTATCTGGAATGTGTCTGCGATGCATCACAACTTTTTGAGCAGTGCACGCATAGCGCTCGAGCGTGGATTTGCCTCTGATCTGGGGCTAATCAGGGCTAAAGTCGTGTAGTTTGAACTAGGCATAAAGACCCCGACACACCAAGCCGACGGTCGACCGTCGGACAGTTCGGGGCCGTCGTTGAGCGTCTGTAGGCCTAGTTTTTGTGATGTGGTCCGCACCGTCGGCTCTAGTCTGCCCGTGTCGGAGACTTTTTTCCGATTCAGCATGTTGAATGTGTTGAAAATGTTTGTTTCATGTACGTATCATAACAACAGCTTGTATATCCGCCGTCCTCGGTCCTCCGGTTTCCCTTTTTGAATGATGAATACAGACTACCGCCGCCTGCTGGTGTGGAGAGTTATTTCATCTCACGCAGGCACAGAACGTACGTGGTAGTCGGCCGTAGGCTGTCGTCTTTGCAGTGTGTTCGAGTGCAACTTTTTGGCCAAGACAGGCAACGTGACGCATCGCAATTGTCTGCCTCCATCGCCGCTAGTTCTCTGATGTCGGTTTGGTGTGTCTGGGCCTTAAAGGTGTCGCTTTTAGTGACGGACTCACAGACAACTATCACCCAACTGTGCAGCTCCCCTCAGCTCTATAAACAGTTTTAGCATCTTTTGGTTCATTGCTTTGGGTTCCAGCCTACAACCCTGCTCTCTTTAGATAGCTTTGATAAACCCACCAGGCGCTACCCGCCCACCACTGGATAGCAGACAGACAAAGTCAGCTTAACATAGCGAAACCTTTAGCTCTCTCTCCCCTCATTTCTTATCATTTCTCTACTGTCCGCTCTCAAATAAAATAATAAAAACTGATGCAGTTTAAAGGGTCAGTTCAAATTACAAAAAGCTGTAGGCGAGATACTTTTGGTTTTATTTAGCCAGTTTTTGAGATATCTGTGTCTTCTAAAGTAAACCGACCCTTTAAAGGTCACAGAGAGTTGTTGTGCATTAAAATCCTGTCTCCTTCTCTCTCTCTCTCAGTAAAGCAACAGCCGTTACGAAGGAAGAGACTAAATCAATAAGTGCACTATGTTCAGCTGAAAACTCCCAAAGTTAAAAAGTCAAACATCTCCTTCTTTCATGGGGAGAGGTTTATTTATCGACAGATGACTTGTACCACAAAACTACTATCAAAAGTATGTTAAAGTAATGGAATTTTCAAAGTTGCCTAATCTAGTCTTTCAGCAGCACAACTGTTGTCGGCCATCGCTCCATCTTTGGCTTCGGCAGACCATTCAAAAGCAAAGAGTATTAATAGAAATGATTCACTGCACATTTAAATGATAGAAAGGAATATAAACTACCGACATTATATCCTATTCTCTTCTGTAAAGACAGTTTTTTTTTCCTGTGCTGAATTTTTTTAATGTGTGTGTGTGTGTGTTATGTGAAATAGGGAAGAGGAGGGCCCATTGTGCAGCGGCTCTTGAAGCAGACCCCCCTAATCATATCACTCACCACTGCATCTAATAAAAAGAGAGGCTGGAAATGAAGACAAATTGATCCCCAAACTTATTCTATCATGTAGGTCTGCTGCCGTGAATCCAAGAGAGACAGGTGTTTCTCAAATGATCCAAGAGCCAGTGTGTGTGTGTGTGTGTGTGTTTGTGTGTGTGTGTGTGTGTGTGTGCGTGTGTGTGTGTGTGTGTGTGTAATCAGTGTCTCACAGCACCAATATAATCCCCGCTAACTTCATATCGGCACCGTTTTGTGCCCAGAATCACAAGTACACACCTGGACGGGCGCCGACGCCACACCACGTCTGCATTCGGCGAGACACAGTTTAGGGAGGATGTGTTGTTTTCTTTAAGCTGACGACATTGACAGCAGGTAGTTTAAATAGCAGGGTGATAAAGAAAAACATACACAACATATGCATGGGTTATAAGCACATCTCATAAAGTCACACATAAAGAACTGATGAAAGAAAAACCACGGAGCAAAAGCCATAGCTGAACGGTAATATCAAGGTCTAGGTGACGCTGACATCCTTAGATAGAACTTGAAATAATAGCAGAAATGAAACCTGTGAACTTGTTCCTGAACTAGAGAGTGTCAGCTCAGTTCCTTCAGCTGGTCTGTCACTGACAATACCACTGAGTGTGCCCCCAAAAACTCAATGAAAAACTGCCAGCTTGGCTCTTCGTTTGTTTTCACACTGAAACACTGCACAAACTGCTTCTGTCGAACTCTGAAGGTGAGCTGAGGTGTAGAACGGTGACGGTAGACAACAGCTCGACTATTGACTGAAGATAAAGCACTGTTTGATTTTTTAGAAACTGTCCATTTACTTCCCAATGTGCCTAAAAGAAAACAAGACTAGAAAGTTTATAGCCACTCTAGCAGGAGCACAGTAGTGCCTTGTGGTAATAATTGGTAACATCAGCATGCTAACAAAAGAGTATAGAAGCAAAGAGAAGAAACTCTAGTGTTTTTTTGTTGTTTTTTTCCGCTTCCGCCATTTTGGACAGAAAACGCTTATTATATCTAGAATATTTTATTGTTCAACACAGGCCATTTCGGTAGAATATGAAATGATTAGTTTTACTTTTGTACGGCGCTTTGTAGGCAGACGTTTTACTGGCGTCTGGTAGTCGTTTTCAGTCCAAAATGGCGGAAGTGTAGTTTTGCTGATGGGCGCTGATGTTGAAATGGAGCGAACAATTGACTTTCACTTCTTGGCAATATACGTTCTTCGTGCTAACATGCTCACAATGACAATGCTAGCATGTTGCTGTTTAGCCGGTATATTTACCATGTTCACAATCTTAGTTTAGTGTTAAAAGTGCTAAATGTGAGATTGGGAGCATTTCCATTGCCTCTGCATGGCTCTCAACACGGTGACGGCTGAGCCGGCGGCTAGTAGCTAACGGTGCTAACAGCGCTAACAGTGCAAACAACAAACAACGGCAACAATGCTGACAGAGCTAACACTGACTACGTTTACATGCACACTAATATTCCATTATTATTCCGAATTTGATGAGAGTCATGTAAACAGCATATTCCGATTGGATATTCTGAATTAGACCTTATTCCAAGTGGAGCATTTTCTGATTAATATGGGATAAACCGATATTATTCAGGTTTTAGGAGCATTATGTGGACATATATACAGCACATTCAGAATATGCGTCTCAATTGGAGTTTTACGGCAGTTTGCGACACACGGCCTCTTACAGCCAATGGTGTTGTACACAAATCCGCTAGCAGACATGAGATGAATGCCCAAAAGAAAAGCCAACATTTCTGATCAGAAGGAGAAACACACCTACTTTCAAACATTATGAAAGCCTTTGATATCAACGGGTTTTTGAATATGTGCAAATATCGCAACGCCGACCTTTTCAAGAAGGTGGTTGAAGGAATGAAAGAGAGAAGCTGTGTTCGCACGGTCGAACAAGTCCTCCACCGGTGGAAAACTCTGAAAAAAACGTATTTTGACGCAAAGAAGCAAAATGACCCAAGCGGTTCCTGCCGTTCCTTTTTCCATATTCTGCCGAGAATGGCGTAGACGTGGGATTCACCGGCCACGGTGAAGAGGATGCCCCGAGCTCCCCAAATAGACCAGATGATGATGATGATGATGATGATGGTAAGAACAGGGAAAAGACAACTAGGTATCCAGCTGACTTGTTTAGCCAAATGGGTTGTTAGTAGGTCAGCATGACATACATCATGGGGACGTTTACGCTAATCAGAATATGCACGGCTGCCCAGGTCATCCAGTTGAAGAACATCCAGCCACCCAGCCATCCATACTGTCTCAGCTGTCAGCAACATGAGCAGCACATCGTACATCATCGCTGTCCTGTGATGACCTTTATTTGTTTTTTTTACAGAATCATGTATTATCTGAAATGCTTCAGACAGCGTGTGCTGTTCATATTTAATTGGTGGATGTTATCTCTTCTACTATGATTAACATTTGTCTGAAGGGTGAATATAAAGCATTAACAAGGGAGACTCCATTGGCTTACCTCCTCACACATCACCCATTAGTGCAACCTGTATTGCCACACACTATCACATATGAGTCATACTAACTGATACGATCAGCCTGCACACCGAGCCTGTGGCAAGGTGAACAGTAAGGCATCTGAACTTAAAGTGGGATTTTCAGTTGGAGGACAGAAACGGACCCTTTGTCTCCTTCCTGGTCTCCTAATGAATTGGTTTTAGCCTGTTTTGGAGCAAATTATCCTTCCCTCTCCTCCTAATTTTCCAATTTGCTGTGTCATTTATACCTAATTGAGGACCGCACTGGGCTGTATTACTCTCACAAATAGGGTGATATAGTATATTGAAGGTCTGCTTTATACAGAGGGGCTGGTAAACCAAACATCAATTGTAGACCATGCAGAAGATGGGGATTTTTCCCGGAGGCAGGGGAGCATTGCAAAGAGGCTTTAATTATTTCTCAAAGGCAATCCTGGCCATTGCTCCAACGCTCATTTTATGGTCACTTTCCTTTTCTGTCTTTGATGGAGGTAATGAATGGGTTGAGAATTCACTTTATTTTATCCCTGCTCTGTCGCCCTTCCTGATATTTGCATCTCATATTCGTCTAACCAAATAAGAAAAGCTTGTTTTCAACCTGGCCAGGCCAGGTCCAGCATAGGAATGAATGACAGTACAAAGCTCAGACTGGTGCCTCCACTATTAGTGCTTTCCACATTAAAACCCTCTGCATGCAGGCTTTGGTTCGCCCTGTTAGGAAAGTGTAAGTTTGTGCCCTTGACTCTCAAACTGTTCATGGACAGAAAACGGCTAACAAAGGAAGTTATATCTATTTACAAAATCAGAAACACTGCTTGTTGGTACACATAGAGGACAGATAATAAATCTGATAATAAATCTAAATCTCCAGTCTCAATGTCCAATAAGATTTAGGAAAACGATAAACAAAAGTATTTCTTAAACTCCTAAAAACAGTTTAATTGCTTTCAGTGCTTACACTTCAACCACAATTTTAACTGTTGTCACTTATTACATACAGTACCGACTGACACATTTACAGCGCACACACCAAAGCCAGGGTTTCCACCAAAAGTTCCCAGGACTTTTAGTCCCTGGAACTACTTTTCAAGGAACTAAAAGGTTCCTTCAGCCAACCGTTGTCTGCGTTTCCACCGCGGTCTAAAGACCTGCGAGTGTGTGTTCAGCAGCGGTCATCCCTGCAAACTCCACCCCGAAAGTTATGGTACTTTATGAAAGTACTACCCCCCGAGCAGGGCCTTTTTGGGGTGTAAAAAGACCCAATAAAATGTCCCCAGAACTTAATTTAGACCCTGGTCCCTGTGGTCAACATTTCAACTCCTTTAGGTGCTCCATCTTAAACGGTGACTTCCATACAGTGATTCACCTTCAAAGAATTACTATATTTTAATACATTTTAACCCTTTTGTAGTGTTTGCACCTGCAATTTTCAGCATAAGCAAGAGTCTTTTCTTTTTGGTAGTTTTTCCCATGAATACACTCCCATTCTGCACCACACTATCTGCACAAACCTGACAAACACACAAATCAAGAAAGAACTTTCTTGGATCACAGAATAGGTTTAATGTCTCTAACTTATTTTGGTACTGAGGGTAAACAAATGCTGCCTCGTCTCTCAACGGACAAATTAATTCCAGAGCCACCGAGCAAAAGTTTGTCTCTGTGCAATCAGCAAATGGCATTAACCTCCTGCCTCTCCTCAGAGTCGCCCCTTATTTTCAGGGCTTCATTTCCACAGGATTTTTTTTGGCAGCAGATGTTCCCCTCCACCCCGCCCATCGTCAGGGGTGCCTGAGCGACAGAGGGGCCGCCCATCAAAACGCCATCAGGACCCTGCTGGCCACCAGACGAACACATGCCCAGAATGCATCATGTGGGGGCCGTTCAGTCCCATTTAACTCTTCCTCCCGTCTGCCACTTCACTTTACCGTCAGCTCGTGTCCTCCTCGCTCTCCATCACCAAAGCAGACAGAACAAAGCATTCAGTGACATTTTTTTGGGGGTTCGCGCTGACAAACCGACTTAGCAAAATACGAGTCTCAACCCCTGGCTGGCTCGGTATGAATTGAGTGAGAGACAGTGGCAGACGGAGGTGTGGGCGCAGGAATAAATCGATTAGTGGGGCACTTGACGGATGGGATTTATAGGAGGCCTCGACGCACCGGAGAATTAATTTCGCTAGAAGAACATGCCTCTGCCAGGTTCATTCGTCTTAGCAGCAAATTTGGCACTTTCCCCAGGTCTGGGGGCTCAATTAACCAACAGCTCCAGCAGTTTGGGGAGGGAACAGCTTTGTTGAGAAATATGCCGCATTCATGTGTCAGACACACGTGTTAATGATAACAGATTTCGGGAATACCAAATGAGGGAGAGGGAGGGTGAGGTTAGGTGGTGAAAGGGTGGGGTCGGGGGCTGAGAAATGGGATTGATGGGGGTTGGGGCTTATCGTGGAACAAGGGGACAAAAGGACAGGTAAAGAAAACGCTCGTGGAACGCTAACGTAGCTTAACCCTCTGAGACCTGCGATCCCGACCGACTTTACTGTCTTTCAGAGGCTGTAGCAGGTTCAGTTTCAGAGCTAGAGGGAAGCTACAGATTTCATATGAAACTAGAAAACTGAAAACCTGAGGAATACATTCGTACCATGTCAGGCTAGCTTGTCGGGAAGGAGGCTCCAAAGTTGGGCTAAAATTTGGTGAGGAAAAACTGGCATAGCCATTTTCAAAGAGGTCCCTTGACCTCTGACCTCAAGACACGTGAATGAAAATGGGTTCTATGGGTACCCACGAGTCTCCCCTTTACAGACATGCCCACTTTATGATAATCACATGCAGTTTTTTGACTGCAGTATAAATGTGTTATTTTCACCTATTCTAAAAATTATGTGTGTGAATATTTCTGCATACTGGGGTCCCTAAACAGTGTTGAATTACATAAATTGGGTATCACTGTAAAGCTGAGACTCTTGTGGATCCAATGAGCCCAACTGTATTCATGTGTGATGATGTTAGTCCCCATAGTAGCCATTTCATTGTAGTGAGACCATTTTTTTAAAACTTGACCTCACTGTATAAAATGACCTGTGGTGACCTCTAGGATAATCACAGCCTTATGAAACTTTACAACCACAAACTAGAGACCTAGAGCATTCAGAGGATGGATGGCTTTACCAGGTAGATTGACAATAAGGGGGTTTCTGAGGAGTTTCCAGAACAGAAGTGCTCGCCATCCAATCGCCAAAACATGCAATTCTTGCAGAAATCTCCAAATGTCAAAAGTTTTTGATACCAAATCACAGCATGGCTTTTTCTATGATGTTCCTCAAGGTCTTGGTGTCTTAATGTGGTATTTTGGAGGGAGTTTTGATTAATATTTATCAATTCTTGAGTGTAAAAAAAGGTTAAATTTAGCAACAAATCTGTGTAACAAGACAGAAGTGAGCATGGGAATGGCCATCACAAACTTATATCATCATGTTCTACACTCTTATACACGTTGACAATTTATTTTAATTAATTAATGAATTCATGTTTATTTCTGATTTATGACTAGAACTGAGCTGAGCTGCATCTCAAATTAATCTTCAGGTTCCCAGCTTTCAGATGATGTACACCACTTCTGACATCTACTGTTGACTTGCTATCTCCCCCTAAAAGTCCCCTGTCCCCCCTAAAAAAGACAAAAATGGGTCTATTTTGGGTCTCAGAGGGTTAATGCAGTATTGATCGATTTGTTTGGCCACTTGGAACAACCTGTAAACACAACCTTGATATGTCATTGACAATATAAACTTCACACCAGCCTCGTTTCCATTCAATTGTCAAGCACGTTTTAAGCAAAGTTTTGAAATGTCGCAAAAAAAATGTGAATTAGGCATTTCCATCAACTGTTTTGGAGTGAATAAACTCGTAGTTTCGTCAGAAGTCAGCAGTATAGGCTACGCTCTACACATGGCTGTAATCCGCCGGTAAAGAGTAGAAGAAGTAGTTTGCCTGGAAACAAAATTGAGGAATTTTTATCAAATTTTGCCGTTTCCATACAGCTTTTCTAATGCTCATAAAAATACATTTATGTCAGCAAAATGAGAAGAATAGGAAAACACCGCGTTACCGACTAGACTGTTAACGCATAATTCCAAGATGGTTACTCCGACTGCTCCGTAGATATAGGCCCATAAATAACCTAAGTTAGCTACTTTTTTGTGTTGCATATTTGGAGCAGTATGTTACCAAGTGAAGCACGATACAAACAGCAGCTAGCTCCTTTTAAATTCGCTAAATCAATTGCTTTATTAGATTTTATTAGTGGTCCGTTGACAATTCTGTAGATAATTTACCAACTGGGACATATCGTAACTGTTGGAAATACTAAAATATTGATTAGTGCTGCTTTGAAAACTTCTCTACGGAACCAATTTGCACTGAAGTGTCGCTTTAAATCTCTCAGTTTCTTTGGACTGCTTTAAACCGCTGCACAGAATGGACGCTAATACAAGTGTTGACTGTACTGTGTCTCCCTTCCTCTATCTCGGGTTCCAGTCCCTCATCCTGAACATCTCAGCGGATGATTTATGTAGCAGTGTTGCTCTGTGACCTCAAAATCCGCCCCATCCATACCGCACCTGTCACTGCGCCACTGCCTGCGTGCTTACTGAAAACCAAGCCATCCGTGCAAAATGGCAATTTTCCACCCATCTAGAGAATGAAGAAAAAAAAGAAGAGGATCCAATCCATTCAGAGGCAAAAGTAGGAAAATTCTATGATATGTAGAGCAGGTGCGCGAGGGCTCGGTGCTCCGCTAACGAGGGAGCTGAACTGCACGCACCGCTGACCGCAACATCTGTCGTTTGCAGGGATTCAGAGTTTGGTTTTTACCTCTGCAACACAGTTTGCGCGGCGAGAGACAGCCGATGATGAAGCGCCTAAGATGGATACAGATGGAAGGGACCGGGCCCCGTTTCAGCTGGGGGCGCAGAGTTCCCATTGCTGTGGGTCGGTAGCATATGATGCACGAGAATCCGGCAGGAATAGCAAAGACTTCTACTTGTCTGGGCCCAAGGTGAGGCCCGGTCTGACCCGGTTCATCCCAGGTGGAAACCCTAACGAGCTCATCAGGCCTAACGAAGCTTAACAAGCTTCTAATTGGCAGCGTTATGATGTCCCCGAAGGTCAGAGTGCAGGTTTCTGTGCCAGCAGCGGGACAGGCTGCCACTTCCTGCCAACAGCGCGGCACATGACCCGCTTAAGCCCCCCCCTGTGTAAACAAAGTCGTGAAAGGACAAGAGGAACTTCTTACATAAGCAAAAGCAAGAGTTTGTTAAGTTATAGGGGGGAATAACACCCCCGAAACAAAGTGGACTGCTCTGGTAGAAACACTGTAGAGCCACTTTATCAACCTGTCTGCCACCGTCAGCTAAACAAAGCTCAGCAGGGTGTGTTTTCCTGTAAATATGTAATGATGTACATCTAAGAATTCAAATCCCAAAACTACAGTATTGCTCAGTGTTTGAGCTTCTTAAAGTGAATACCAAGATTGTGAGTGTTATTTTTCTTGATCGTCAGCAGGAGAAATAAGTATTGAAACAAATTTTACTTCAATTGTTGGTGTTATGACCACAGCTTTTAATACCGAGGACAGGTTACAATTGGAGAAAGAAAGCAGAGCAGTCAGAAGAGGCTGCTCCGACTACGCCTGACAAGCAAACTTCTATGATGAAATGCTGCCACCTAGTGGTCACCATGCAGAGGTACAGCTCGGTGAAGATAGATTTGTCCAAAAAAGGAAAACCTGTCCAGTAAATTCTACCAATACATAATCATCATGTTAAAATCATTACATTGACAGATTTCTTGTGATCAAGCTACCCGTCCACACTCTTATCAACCAACACATTACAATCCCCAATAAACCATATCACACAAATTTAGAGCTGTGGTCAAAAGCAAACAAAGAGTCATCTATTTACATGGAGATTTGCGTTTTCAACAATGACCCAATAAAACACTAAAAAATGTAAGATTAGAGTGTAATGAATAAAATAAAATGGTAAAATAGCACATTTATCTCGCCTATAAGCAAAAAATAGTACACCATACCAGCAGAAGGAGCAAAGCTTTGAAATAAAGATAAAATTTCTTAAAAGTAATGTACAAGTCGACAGCTGATGGTCAGGTCACTCTGCTCCGCACAGGGTTGTAAGGCGATTCTGTCAAGGAGAGGAAAAAAAAACAACAACCATGAGAATAAAAGCAAATATTTCACACCTAATGCTACACTAAGTCATGTAGCAAAACAGGTCCACGCGATGTTACAGAAGTGATTAATATACCTGCAGCAGCCGAATGCTCGTCAGAGCGGTTTCATCCAGTAGAGACAGGTCCAACGAGTCCAGCTGACTGGCCAATAGCTGAATGCTCTACAGCAACACATTACAAGACATTTAGTTAGTAAATTAGCCCGCTTGTCAGAAGTCATATAATAAATATAACACAGTGGTCTTATCTAACATAAATACAGGCCTAACGCACAGACAACACATACTTGAAGTTCCTCAGTATTATCAAGAGTATTATCAAATGTTTTAGTTACTAATGACTTAAAATTACAAGCAAACGAACTGTTCTATTTCAAAGACAAAAATCTGATTATAAAATGGTCTTAACATTAAAAAGGTATAATATGTAGGAATTTCCTAAAAAGCTATGTCGAGATTCTAAGGCTGTCAATCGATTAAAATATTAACTGCATGACTGTCCATGATTAATCGCAAATTAATCGCACATTTTTTATCTGTTCAAAATGTACCTTAAAGGGAGATTTGTCAAGTATTTAATACTCTCATCAACATGGGAGTGGACAAATATGCTGCTTTATGCAAATATATGTATATATTTATTATTGGAAATCAATTAACAACACAAAACAATGACAAATATAGTCCAGAGACCCTCACAGGTACTGCGTTTAGCATAAAAAATATGCTCAAATCATAACATGGCAAACTGCAGCCCAACAGGCAACAACAGCTGTCAGTGTGTCAGTGTGCTGACTTGTATAGGACTTGCCCCAAACTGCATGTGATTATCATAAAGTGGGCATGTCTGTAAAGGGGAGACTCGTGGGTACCCATAAAAAACATTTTCATTCACATATCTGGAGGTATGAGGTCAAGGGAACCCCTTTGAAAATGGCCATTCCAGTTTTTCCTCACCAAAATGTTGTGTAAGTTATTGGAGCGTTATTTAGCCTCCTTCGGGACAAACTAGTATTACCAATGGATTCCTTAGGTTTTCTAGTTTTATATGATACCAGTATCTTCACTCTAGCTTTAAAACTGAGCCCGCTACAACCTAAAAATCACAAGTTGCGTTAAAGAAATCGGTGATGTTAAAACAAATTTGCGTTAACGTGTCAACTTTGACAGCCCTAATAGATTAATACAAAAATAATCTCACTCAATCATCACTTCAGTCCTCCTAGAACTGTGTGGTGGTGTCTGTATCTACAGAGACCCTGCAGCCCTCTGCCTGTATTTTCCCTTTTCTTCATATTTTGCTTGTGTTCAGGATGTTTCTGGGCTTCGGCAAAGAGCCTTTGACCCACGAGGGTTGTCAAATATCCCCGCGTTGTCACGCCCCCCGGCTTCTGATATCGAGGCACGAGTCCTTTAGCTCTGCCAGATACAAAGCAGCCGTATTTGATGGATGAGAACGGGTTGTGTGTTTTTATGTGGATGTGCTCCAGTGTTCGCTCATTGAGCCGAGGAGGAGGGCCCAACTTTGAATGCCGTGTGTTTACAAACAGCAACTGACAAATTTAACTTAAGTTAGTTAAGTTAGTTAATTCCATTCATGGGTAAAACTATTTATTTCTTAAATAAAACATCGTCCTGTAGCATCCAGAAGTCTGAGCCCAGCTAACTGCGTACTCACCTCTCCGTTGCCGATGGGGACGTTGATGACGACGTCCTCATTTCCTGCTGCAATGGGAGAGCCGTTGACTGAAATGCTATAAACCCTCTCTTTGTGGCGGGGAATCCTCACAGCGGGGGTCTTGGGAAGCCTGAGGAAATAAAGCTTGAACGGTGAGTATTATGAACCCCTCACTGTGTGAAATGTCTCCGACTTAAAAAAAGATCCAAGAGAGTAAAAATTGCAATAGTTGCTCCATTACAGCAGCATTTCAATTTAGTGAGATAGCAATGAGAATAAGTCTCTAGTGCCTGCATAATGTAGAACATATAAAGATGCCAAATCCACTTGCAGATCAGATCTATAAAAGCAAAGTGCTTTAAATATCATCCTGAGAATTGATGCAACAGTTTGGGCGTTTATTTGCCCATTGTGTTTTCATAAAATCACAATCAGTACAACAATAAAGAGCAATAACTATAAAAGAATTTCTGCCTCAATGTTAAATACTGAGTATAGCCCATAAAAGCGTGCACACACAAAGTAGTGCACAACTAGATAAACACGCACGTGCTTACATTTAGGAGACAATTCCCCATGTTGCTCTCAGGTTTTTATCACTTCATTTCAGTGGAGACGTTTAACGCCAACGATCAGACTACACAGAAATGTATTGATGCAAATAGCAAAATACGATATAAAGCTGCATCAATTTACAGGGAATGAGACATCCTTTGTTGCAGAAACAGGGAGAATAGCAGTTGCACTTTAACAGAAATACTGGCGGCGTAGTGTAGCTGTAACTATCAGGCCTGCTTACCTTGGGTCGAAGCGCGGGGTGACGAGGGGAGTGGGGCCCATCATCAAAGAAGAATCCAGCATACTCCTGGCAGGAGTGACCATTGGCTTCCTGTTCGATCTGAAACCAGACAGAGACATGTTGGTATAGCCCCGTTTCCACCGCAGGAACTTTCCCCCAGAACTAGGAACCTTTTGAGGAACTCATTGCGTTTCGACTGCAGGGACCAGGGTCTAAATTAAGTTCCAGGGCCTTTTTACCCCCAAAAAAGGCCCTGGTCAGGGGCGTAGCACTTTCAGAAAGTACAGGAACTTTCGGGGTGGGGTTTGCAGGGATGACCGTCGCTGATTGGTGAAACGCAGATACAGCACTGCTGCTTCAACTGTACCGCTTCAGTCATAAACAAGGAAGTAATCTAGTATCGATTTAGGACCATTTTAGGACGAGGGGAGAGAATTTATGTCTGTTTGATAACATTAAAAGTAAAGTTAGGCTCTGCTGTCAGCTTCCTGACACATTTTAAAAAAGACAGAGAGAATAAGAGAGAGAGATCGTGCAAACAAGCTGAGAGGGCGAGCGGTAGAAGAGAGAGACGTAGCGCGGCGGTACTGCGAATGAGAGAAAGAAAAGCTATTTTCTGATTGTTTCACGGCGGTTACGTTCTAAAGCACAAATAAATAACCATCAAACACTCAACAGATGATTTAGTGTGGAGACAAATGGTCTTAGTTTAATTTTCCTCCTCTGCATTTCATTCATTACATCCAACGTGCAGCAGTATATATCCTCGCATGAGACAAAAATGATTTTTTCCAGCATGATTTTTAGATGAAACAGGCGGACACTGAACTGCAGGCTGCAGAGTGTGTTTACTGCTGTGTGACCACAAGCAACATTATACGTGACGAGGGCTCACGTGTAATGCTTTTTCATACGTCAGCGGACTAATTTGCCTAATCTTCGCATGTCTTTAGACAACAGTGGGCTGAAGGAATCTTTTAGTTCCTTGAAAAGTAGCCCCTGGGGCTAAAAGTCCCAGGAACTTTTGGTGGAAACCCAGCTTATGATATTATTGGGCTACTGGACTTGTGAAAGCGTTCAAGAGATAAAGAATCTTACCGTCTGATGGAGGTGTTCTGCTTGCTGACCGTCAGAGCCTTTGCTCTCTTTGATGTAGTTGGAGGTTTCCTTGTTGCTTTCCCCTGCATTAGGAACAAGCAGTTAAACACCATAAAGTGGCGGCACACTAATGAAATTCCATAGCAATCATCCGCTCCGTATATTTATGATAAATGATGCTCTCAAACACTCAGCTGTGTTTTCTTCCTCTTATGCGTTGCTTGAATGAAAAAGCAGCCATTACCTTCCTAGTTGTGCTCGGGGTGTTTTCATCATCTGAAGTGGATTTGGCTCCACCTTTTTTCTTTGATGCTGCAGGTTGGAGACAAAATCAGCGGGATGAAATACACTTCAAACGCTTATTCATTTTCCAAACCATAGATTCTTGACCTGATACTTTGTTGATAGACAGGTTTCATTTTGAAATACTTAAAAAGAAAAACACAAAAATTCGTTTTAACATACTTTTGACTGATTTCAGAAGGACTGCGTGGTCTTCGGCCACAACGCTTTCAACAATAGCAGCTTCCTCTTCTCTCTGTTAACAGACAAGACGTGAAACAAGAACTGAATGAGTGTTTAATAGAGTACACGGTGTGCCTGCACAAGCCAAATAGATTCTTAAACTTGTATCATGATTCACAGTGTGTCACATTATATGAGATAATGAGGAAGATCATCAACTCACCTTTATATTATCCACTTCTGGTGACTTTGGTTTCTCAGACACTACAGAGAGAGGCGCAAATGCTATTCATTTAATAATGTTTAAAAGGATAAAACAATATAGCTGTTTCTCATTTTACACAATATAGACCAGTGCAGATCATCTGTTTTAAAAGTATCTACGCATAACATGTTTCATGAGTCAAAAATACCAGATACAGAATGCTGAAGAAGCCTCTGTGGCACCATTGCAGTATTTCTTAAAACAACATTTATGGAATTGGGATTTGGGGTTTCATAAGACTGATCTGAGAGCGTTTGTGTCAACTCACTGAAATGTTCCAACCAGCCCATTTGCCTGACGGCCCTGGGGAGCTTAATCAGTGCCATGTTGTAGCTGTTGTCAACATCTTTCAGCAGCTGGTTGATCTTCTCTTTCATTTGTCCAACTCTGGTCTTCACTGTGAAAACAGAACAAGAGTCTCAGTCATTTATAAAAAGTAGGTGAAATTGGCTCCACACTGACAAAATACAACATTTAAATGTCCCTTACATGATGACGCATCAGTAATGATAATCCAATAATATATTAGCCCAGTCGATAGTATCAGCCAATTTCTGTTCACTAGAAATATCAGTATTGGCATGTGGGGTTTCTGCAACTGCAGGCATTTTTTCATGATTCATGTTAAAAATTTGCAGTGCATTGCTTGATAAATATATACACAGTGTTATTAACCATCGTGACATAAAAATGAATTACTAAATAAAGTGATTTAATAAAATGTGATGCTGAGATACGTAAAATGAGCTAATTCAATTATAATATGACGTTATTTCAAATGGAATTGTTTCATATACATATTACTTTACACTATATTAAAATGACTTTGTGTTTACTGTCATTTCTGTTGCGGTAAAGACATTAGACATCAGAATTGCAATATCTGTCACAAAAGACAACATATTTTATTGTCTACATTTTTCAGGGTGTAGACAATCATGAAATCCTCTATTTTTAAAAAATGTTTTTATATCAGTATTTACAATGATGCACAAAGCTTGATGAAAATGAAATTTAAATGTCTTAAAAATATTTTAGAAATTAAAAAGGCAAAATGTATAAAATGAACATTATTGTAATGTTACAGTGAGGACATTTAGTAATAACAAGTGATGAAAACCATGAATAATAAACATGTTACAGATTAAAATATTAACCACTATATGTAATTGTGTGTACCTGTTTATATGTATAACATACTCTGATGGTAAAAAAAAAAAAAATCATAGAGGTTGATTTTTAATTTGGGAGTATCAAAGTGACCGTAGTTGCAGAAACACCCATGTATGCTGACCAATAAGTTACAAGAAATAGCAGTACAGAAAGGTCAAATGAGACATTATTGCCATTTAAAGTTTTTCAACCAGAGAGCACTGCTTTTTAGTTTCTCTGTACTGAACAGTGTCAGACTCAGTACATATCTTGGTCACAATTCTTTAATAACGAAATTATTGCATTTGTATATGTGTGTGTATGTATAACAATATATCATTCAGTATTCATCCAGTGTCAATATCTGCTGTGACACCCTCTAAAATCTGTCAGCCTCTGTAATAATATAACATGATGAAAGGGGTCATTCTGCATACCAATACCCCTGGTATGGTAAGTAATGACTTGGTATTCTTGACTGATAATGAATTTATATTTTCATAAGGATAACTATATCAGTAATTAATTTATATTTCTATATGACAGAGATGAAAGGTAATAATTATAGTTAAACAAGTTCAGGAAAATTAACTTAGATTATATGTTTAGCTCAATAAGGAAGCTGGTTACTTATTAATGAATGAGTTATGGAGAAGGGGTGGGATTAAATAAGTTTGTACTTCTTCTCACTCCTTTTCGAATATGTAAACCAAGACAAGTGTTTGAAAATTTCTTTTGCTTATGATTTTCATTGCATGTGGATACTGCTTTTTTTCTGGCAGTCCACTTGTTGTATGATGATTTTCTTTTTTTAAAATTATTATTATTATTATTTTACATGTTCGAAATAAATTTTGAAATGAAAAATGAAATGAATGGTCCTGAGGAGACAGAGTGTACCTAGCAACATACAGCCAGCCTGCCTGGGACTGGTGGTCAATGTGAATTTCTAATTAAGTCCAAATAAAACGAGCTATTTATATAGCACATTTCACAGGACACTGCTTTACAGAGTGCCATGTATACTGAAGAAACTTTAGTGGAAAAGGTGCGTTGAATATATTCACCTTCGCTGTCGAAGTCCTCCAGAAAGGCTTCCAGCTTGGCCGTTTTGGGGTTGTTCTTCCGTTGTTTGGTGGTCCTTTTCCTGGGAGCCATGTCTACAGGGATAGATAAGCGGGAAAGAACTAAATGTACGCACACGCTTCACAACACGAGACAGTAATATAACTGTATCCGTCATTTAAAAGAAGAAACGGCCGACATGCGGCTGCTAATCGAGCTAACAGTTGCTAATGCTAACGTCACTCGTTCTGCTAGTTGCTAAGTTACCTAGCTTGCCTCGCAATTTGGCTGTTTCTTTCACACGGACAAACACTTAATAAACTACTCTAAATAATTAGTTGGTGATACATATTTTATAAACAATTACTTACCTGGTTTGTTGTTTATCTTCGTCGGACACTCCTCTTCTTCCTCTTCTTCTTCTTCTTCTTCACAAAGACGTTTTCAAATGTCGGCGCGGGGGAGGGGCCAGAGGTAACGTCAGCCAATTAGAACTCGTGTTTGCTTCGCGTCACGGAAAAATGGTTCCGGGCCAATCAGAGCACCAAACGTCAGTGTTTACATCAGGAGGACGGAAATGGGTTCAGGCACCATGGCAGAAATGTGATGTTATTAGCAGCTAGTGTTACAGGCTTACAGAAACCGTATTAAAGGAGTGCGTTACTCCAAAACAGACTAAAAAATAATTTAAATACAAGGATACGTTTGTTGCACACACGCGGCTTTGATTTTGTGGTCATCAGATGTCTAGAAATCAACACGTGAAATGTCCAAACCTGCACTCATTTCACTTCATCAAGCTCTGAGGAAAAGCTTCCAGAGTCTTGAAAACAATCAGAAGGTATGGAGGAGTGTGTTGGCCGACTGCAGCCCTCTGATGGTGTCTCTCGGGAACCTGGCGGAGCAGTCGAGAGCGCTTTCCAACGTCCAGATCTCCAACACACCGCTCAGAGACTTCCCTGACCTGGAGGAGCGGCTGCGTTTCAAGCTCCTACAAGCCACGGACACAGTGCTGGGACAACTCAATGAGAAGATGTGAGTGACACAAACAGTGCAACACAAATGAAGAGTGTGAGATTGTAGTGATGATGCACAGATATCTGCACGTGTTTGCTTAATAATCACTCGTTGTAACAGCCATGCAGGGCCAGCTCAACCTGTTAGAGGGGCCCTGGGCAAATATGAGCTATGGGCCCCCTATTCATTCAATCTTTATTTTAACTCGGAAATATATTGAGGTAGAGGCCTCATTTACAATATAGCCAACTTAAAAAAAACAAAAAACAATCATAGCACCACAAACACAAGTGACCTTTGGATGGAAACGTGGCTGATGGCATGCCACTCTTTTTTAGTGATACATGCCGATTCTGAGTGATGTCAGTGTTGATTATTGGCATGCTGCTACCATTTTACTTTAAACAGCTCCACTCGCAAACAGTATGTCACTCATGTTTTACTGTGATGTATCACTTTTCACCATCATACTATATACCAGTGGTGTGCATTTCTTGTTTTAGCGACTGATTCTTAGGCTACATCCACAGTAATACGGTTTTGTTTTAAAACGCATAACTTTTGCTACGTTTATGCCTGGCGTCCACACTACTCCGGCGTTTCCGAGCCCCTAAAACGGAGACGTTTGAAAACGCTGCTGACCCCATTTTAGTTTTAAAACTCTGGGGTTGCGTTTTAGTGTGGACGGACAGAAACGGAGACCTTTGAAAGCGATGACGCAGACCTCCACGTTCGCATCTTGATTGGGACTCTTATCAGTCATGACGTGTACTTCCCTGATTCGTCACGCCCCTACCACGAGAACCTTTTCCGGAAGAAAACAAATGACAACTGTTGTGTTTTCCGCCACGTTGAACGCCTTATACTCCTGTGTTACTTTCAGCAACAGCTCCACTTCATCGGCGGTCCAATCAAAGAAATCTCTGGTCTTACTTCTCACCATTGCTGTACTTTGTTTGTAGTATTTTCTGCAACTGAACAACCAACCACTCTGCTTCCTGTTTACACCGGCGCACGCATGTTCAGTTTACATGAATGATCATGTGATATGCGTTTTCAGGCGTGGTAGTATGGACGGAGTTTAATCCTGAAACGGCCCTAAAGCGCTTGTCTGGACGTAGATCGTTTTCGTAAAAAAAAAAGTATAAGTGTGGATGTAGCCTTAGTACCATGCCACATTGCCTAGTGGTATATCGCTGCTGCTCTACTGGCATATGGCACATCAAAACGGTATGCCAATGATGTTTCAAAGACGCATATCAACCATCAAGAGACCATCAGTATATGCCAGTGAAAAGCGGTATCTACCAGTGAAACAGGAAATCGCAAATAGAAGCGGCATGTCACGATAAACAGTGGCTTATGCCAGGAGGAGTCAGTATATTTTGCCAGTGGGAAGTTGTATCTACCAGTAAAACATGAGAGACCGTTTACAAGTTCCATGAGCCAGTAGAACGACACTCTGAATCAGCATCAGCATCAGCCACATTTAGATGTCTGTGCTGCTGCCAATTCCTTACACTTTCTTTAACTTTATATATGTTAACTTTATGTATTTATTTTGTTGCCTTTTAGTACTATGCCATGTGGAGGTACAGTGCACATGACTGCTATAGAAACTTCTTTATATTCTGCCAAGAACCCCAGAACAAAACTCATATGTGTCATTTTTCTTGTGATGATTTGATAAGACATCTATCTACATTTATTTAGGAATATGCTCCACGTGAGCATAATATAAAGCTAGATTTTAGATTTTGACACATGGCACCTATACTATCCATCCACCCCTCCCTCTTTCCCTCAGGTCTTCTCTGCAGTCCGTCAGAGATTCCATCAGTAACCAGGTCTCTGCAGCCTTCCAGCTTTATGAGCAGAACACCAACAGTCTGGATCTGCTGGCTGTGACCGAGCGCTCGGCCACCGCCCCGTCAGTCTCCGACATGCTGGAGTGGCTGCAGGATGCCGAGCGCCACTACCGACAACAGTATCCTTTCTGCTCATGTTTGCGTTGGGTTTGCATTACGTTTGGCGTCTTTTTTTTTCTCCTTCACTCATGTGTTCAGATTTCTGAGGAGGAAGACACTGCTGCAGACTCTGAGGGCAGACGATCTCTCCCTTTTAGAATCTGCTCCCAAAAGATGGAAATCCTTGGAGTCTCCCAGTGCAGAAGACCACATCACAGGTAGATAATGTTGACATTTTGAATGTTGAAATGTTGCTCTGTTCAAATAATGACTAATTCATCATATATGATTCAATTCTCATAGGATATAAACCGTTGAAAACAGTGGTTTATTAGTCCGCACTAAACTAGTTTTGCCACTATCAGATAACGACAAGGTTTGTCAGCCCATTTAGTTTTTGGTAGATTTTTGTATTAACATAGATAAAAGGCCAAACTATGTGAAGTCATGTG
Source organism: Sebastolobus alascanus (assembly GCA_916701645.2). Classification (NCBI taxonomy): domain Eukaryota; kingdom Metazoa; phylum Chordata; class Actinopteri; order Perciformes; family Sebastidae; genus Sebastolobus; species Sebastolobus alascanus. The sequence continues at coordinate 87,242 of CAKAOJ020000504.1, forward strand.
AAAATATTTTTTAAAAATAGTTTGACAGCAATATCCTTCTTTAGAATCCGAAAACAAAAGCAAAAATGTCAGAAATGTATGATGTTTCAAGTATCACTTACCTTGGCAAAGCCATTTTAATTTGGTTTAATGACAGTTTATATAACTTTTGTTTTAATACAAGCAGACCAGAGACCAACGCTCAGCCAAATCTATGATTGTTGCTGTTTCATAGCTGTCAGAGTTGCTGTAGTAGTGGGGTTGCTAAAGATATGTAGGTGAACTAATTACTTATCTGTCTTCTTTCAGATACACTTTGCAAAGTGTCCTTCTTTACTGAGTCCCAATGAAGAGAGTCAAAAGCGACATTAAGTGGAACTCTGACCAGCAAATCTGACTGATGAAGAGGCTGGAAGAGAAGAGCAAACATACATGTGTAGATGGACGCAATTCCTGTGGACCTTAAGGAAAGGACTGGATTTTTATTTTCATATAAATGTTGTTAGACATGCTCTAGGATGGGAAGTGTGTGATTATACCAGATTTTATATGGTAATTGAAGATGAAGAGGAAGTTACAACATTGACCTGATTTTCCACAAAAAAGGACCCTATCATCATCACATATCGTGAAAAACTCACTTATTCAGTGCTTGTGCACATACATTTGGGTATCTGGAGTGCCTACCAACCATAGAAATAGAATACGAGTAAAACGGACATTGAACTGTTTTCCGTGGTCATTTGACTGGTACAAAAGAAAATGGTGATTGTTGTGAGTTGTTATGGCGACAACACACGTTAGTGGGGCCGTAAAGTATTGTTGCGTGGAGCGGACGCAGCTGAGGGGAGACGGATGGCTAGCTAGTTAGCAAGGTAGCTTGTCCTTCTCCATTAGCGGCAGGGAGTTAGGCGGAGGGACCCGGAGCTGCTGCTGGCCACCAGCCCGCTGTCCGGCTCACTTTCTGTAACCAGTGTAACATGGCGGAATTAGCAAGCCAGCTAACTAGCCTGCTGTCTGCCAGTTAGCTGGCTAGCTAGCCGTAAGTCAGTTTAGTTCATACAGAAGTTAGCCTTCTACAACAGTTGCGATGGCAATGGTACACATAAATATGGCCGCCGCTCCGACCATCATGCTACGTTGATTTGAATGGGAATGTGCGTTCTACTCCTATTCTGTTGCTATCGTATCGACCCACAAGCTGTGGAATAAGACAACCCAGTCAGTTTTTTGTGGGCTACCTAGATAAGAAAAAATGTGATTCAACAAGCCATTCAGATTTGGCTCCTCTTCCTATGTAACATACAGGCTCAGTAGAATATACCGCCCACAGCTTGAGAACTACCTTTGCAGATGTGCATCATATTTTTCTCACTAGCCAATCAGAGCAGACTGGGCTTTTTCAGGAGGGGGTCTTTAAGGGACAGGCGCTAAATCGGAGCGTTTCAGACAGAAGGTGAATACAGGAATATTCAGACAGTCAGTATGAGAAAAATGTGTTTTTAAACATTAAAGCATGTAAACATGTTCAAGAATGAACCTGAAAATGAGCTTGATATGTCCCCTTTAATTGACTACATTGTTGTCTGTGATGGTCAAAATGTCCCAAACCAAATGTATTTTTGAGAAACAACCGGCACACACAAGGATAAAGACAGTTGCAGAACACAGTTAGCGAACCTCGCTTTAACAAACTTGTTTTATTTCACACTTTTCGATGTAGGCACACTCAGTCAAGGCTTTACGTGACAAATCGAGAGGTAATGACACTGTCAGAGAATAACCACTTAAGAGATCACTGCAAATCTTCACAACACAAGCCATCATTAAAGCCATCATAACAGTCATACTTGATCTGACGATATAGGCAATGGGCTTTCTTCAGGCACTACTAGGAATCACAGTGCAGTAAAAGTCAAATTTCAAACACACGTGAAAGTACTGAAGACACGTTTTTAACATTACAAAGAGATATACAAAATATAGGTTGAATATATTAATAAATATATATATTTCAATTTATAGCTTAAAATTCACAAACTTGAAACTTGAGACGGCAAATTTAGGAAAGAAGCAGAGTCAACTCTTGAACTTCGTCCCTCTCCACCTGCTAGTGTTCCTTCCTCCTCTTTCTATACGTACTCCTTTAATGGTACACTATTAGATGTGATGGGTTTTGGTGGATCTGGTGCTGAAGCCGGTGAATTAGCAAAGCTCCGGCCTATGTAGCCCCTGCGGTACCTGCCGCTCCTCTCCATGAGGGGGCAGGTGCTGCTCAACACAGCTCCACTGATCATGAGAATGACCGCAGACGCCCAGCCCAGATAAATAGCCTGACCCAGCTCTCTTTTGTGCATCAGTGGCACGTTGGGGTTGTAGAAATCCTGGATGACGGTGTTGGCGGTCCAGGAGACGGGAATCAGCACGCAGAGGCCGGTCAGGATGAAGAGAACCCCTCCCGAGAGCGCGATGCCCGCCTTGGCTCGCCGGTCGTCGCCGGCGCAAGTGGTGCACTTCATGCCGCAGCAGGACACGGTGCAGGAGAGCCAGCCCATGAAGATGGCCAGGCACATGAGGGCGCGGGCCGCCTGGATGTCCGGGGGCAAGGCCAGCATGGAGTCGTATGTCTTACACTGCATGTGGCCGGTGGTCTGGTAGATGCAGTTCATCCAGATGCCCTCCCACTTGATCTCTGAGGTCAGGATGTTGCTGCCGATGAAGGCCGAGACCTTCCACTGAGGCAGGGCCGTGACGGCGATCGCCATGATCCAGCCGGTTACAGCACAAGTGAAGCTGATCAGCTGCATACCGGTGTTCACCATGACGACGACACTTTTTTTAGGCCAACCTCTGAGGGTTCCCCTTTGTCTACTACAGTTATTTTGTTTGTTGTCCTTCTTTGTGGTCTTCGAAGTCTACTCCTTTGTCCCCTTCCTGTCTGGCTTCCTACGGTCTTTGCCCCAATGCCACTTTGTCAGCAGCCATTTTCTTCTCTTTTCCTTTTCCTCTTCAACATCTGCTCACCGTTTTTCCACTTCCACGTGTCCTCAACTAACAGCGTTACCCAGAAATAATCACTCGCTTCCTCTCCGCAGTCGTCCACCTATTCCAAAGGATCAGAGGCACTTTCTCCTCCTTTTCATTCCTCAGTTTGAGTCAGTGCATTATTGAGTAGCCGATAGCTGCGCAGCGACCTGTGGCGGGATCGATCGGCCTTGTGGATGAAATGGATCCCAGCCAAGCTTTCTTTTTTTTTTTTGTCTGTCTTTGCCTTCAGCTCTGGTTCAAATCCAGGATGCCAAGTGTTGAGCTGCAGTGTACTTCAGTGTCACGCTCGTGGTATGGTGTAGCCTTACCTCAGATGGATCAGCCTGATATAACCTGATACTTGGATTCTATTGCTGCTGTGAGTGTATCCTGTCACAGCAGGGTTGAAAAGGGTGATGCTTGATTACACAGAATAGAAACCGGCGTAGCTTTTTACCTCTTCGTCGACAGAAATCCAACGTTTAGTCCTTTAATAAACAAAACAAACATCGTCAATCAGCTGTTTGAGAGTCAATCAAAAGAGGTTATTCCAGCCACTTATTTGAGCAGGATTTTCCCAAGAATCCACATCAAACTGGCTTTTAAATTGGTGTCCCTGAAAAAAAAAGCCCAGGTTTCCAGAGGAAAACAGCCAGCAGAACTCGTCATCAGACGCTGCTGCTGCCAGTTGAAGTATCTCCTTGTGGACAATAAACGGCACTGAGGTCCAAGCCTTGACGAGGCCACTTCAGCTGCCGCTCGGCTTCACCCCGCCCCCAGCTGCTTCCTTTGGTAGCAACGCAGCCCAAATGGGTCAGTCCCGTTCCAAACAAGGGTATGAATAACAAATCAGGGCCGTATAGTGAGACTTCTGGGTAAGTAGAGCATCTGTTCACTCCCTCCCATCTTCAGCACCGCCGTTGACGGTCAAACCTGCGAGAGCAACACTGAACCCCAGCGATGCAGGAGGGAGGGAGGGAGGGAGGGAGGGATAGGGCAAAAAGAGGGTGAGACAACAAAAGGAGGGAGGGAGGGATGGCCGAGGATGGAGCGCCGTTCCGTAGGTGGATCAGTTGATACAAAGACAACACGGTGGGGGCCTCTACAATGAGGATTACACCACTTTGTATTGCTTCGTACCACGCAAACTCGCATGTATTTTAAAGGAGCTTTCACAAAAATGAGCTTTCACTTGCCCCTTTTTGTCTGCGATGAAAGGGAGAAGCTGCTTCACTAAAGGGGGGCATAGGGACGACTGTGGTTGAAATGCTGAAAAGCCACAGGAGAAATACACAGGTCAAAAAAACTGTCTATTGTATGATTGTGTCATCTGGACAAAGGGAATAACAAAACCCTGAATTCTGACACTTAACCCACAATTGATTTTTTTGGGTTTAATCTTAATTGTTTTGTGTCATTTCAATTGAATTTTGCTAAATTGTGGCTGAAACATTAACAGACTGAAGACAGCAGATCTATATCTGGTGATTTATTATAGTTATTATCAATATATTATTAAAGGGGAACACCACCTGAATTAACAATTACAATATGTTATTTCCATGCAGAGCCAGCTCTAGACCTTTTGGTGCCCTAGGCAAAATTTGGATTTGAACCCCCCCCCCCCTGCCAACGCCTATGGTGGTGGCGCTGCTCTAGGGTTAGGGTTCAACCCCCCAGAACCCTAACCCTAGCCCCGTAAACCACAACACACATCAGACATCACAATGGTTTTAAGACAAAAATAAGATGTTTTTTTATTTTAATAAATATAACTGTATTTATTGTAATATACACCGATCAGCCATAACATTATGTCAGCATGGGCACCCTGACCGGTCTGCGGCTACGCAGCCCGATACGCAACGAACTGCGATGTTCTGTGTGTTCTGACACCTTTCTATCGGAACAAGCATTAACTTTTTCAGCAATTTGAGCTACAGTAGCTCTTCTATTGGATCAGACAACGCAGGCCAGCCTTCGCCCCCCACGTGCATCAATGAGCCTTGGGTCTGACCCTGTCGCCAGTTCACCGGTTTTCCTTCCTTGGACCACTTTTGGTAGGTCCTGACCACTGCAGACCGGGAACATCCCACAAGAGCTGCAGTTTTGGAGATGCTCTGACCCAGTCGTCTAGCCATCACTATTTGGCCCTTGTCAAAGTCGCTCACATCCTTACGCTTGCCCATTTTTTTCTGCTTCCAACACAAAGTTCAAAGTTCAAAATTTTCACTTGCTGTCTAATATATCCCCCCCAATGCCAGGTGCCATTGTAACGAGATAATCAATGTTATTCACTTCACCTGTCAGTGGTCTTAATGTTATGGCTGATCGGTGTAAATAAACAATTGGTCCCTGATATTGTTGGCTTAAAAGTGTTTGGTCAGTTTCACTACAATTTTCACTATTATTAAAAAATAAAAGATGGCCGGGCAGATGAAAAAGTGTGAGAAAGAAATCTACTAAGTGTATTTCTTTCTTTCTTTATGTATTTGTTCATTTGTTACCTCAATGCAGAAAATGAGGAAGGGCGCCCACCGGCTTTTTTTTTCTTTTTTAATTTTTTAATTTTTCTTTTTTTTTTTTAGAGGGCGACCAGCGCCCCCCTCAGAAGGTGGCACCCTAGGCGACCGCCTATATGGCCAATGCCTTAAGCTGGCCCTGTTTTCATGGCAAAATAGGAAAGTTTAATCAATAAGTGTGAAAAAGAGCTACTCTCTGTCAAAGCCAGAAACCAAACAAATAAGTCTCAAACTTGTGATGTCATCAGGTATCAATGAATGGCTGATTTTGTGGACCCAGAATGTTTGTTTTCTTTTTTAAACCCAAATGATGTTTATTCTATTATAGTGTTCTCAGTTGTGAAACACAAAATGTTCCCATATACTCTGATCATTCCCCTGGCTGCTCTCAGTGTCATCTAGAACATTTCTCCCTATTCATTGTCTATGGAGCAGCTCCATATTTTAAACCCTTTGACATCACAAGTTTGAGTTTTAGCACTCTAGTTTTGGGATTTGGGAGAGAGTTGTTCATGCTTACTAATATTTTTTGGACTATCTTAGACCATAGGAATAACATGTATGAATTTTGAAAATGGCCGTAGTTCCCCTTTAAACAAACAGCTATAGAGGAGTGAAAAAAAAGGACCCTGGCTGTAGCAGAAGGATCTGACAGCACCTCTTTGTCTTCATAATCTGAACTGTCCCTTCCACCCAAGAGCGCTCTCGCTCCATCTGCATTACACTGAACCTTGGTGTGCGAATGTGCCGATGAATTAAATATCATGGCATCAAGATCTGAGGTTCAGGTTTCCTTTCTTCTGTAGCCTCCGCTCTCCTTGGTAACGGTGGTCATGACAACCAGCCAGGACACAGGAAACGGGAGAGTAGAGGGGATGATACACAAAAGGAGGCAGAGGAAGGTGACACATACCAATGATCGCTATCCAGGCTGAAAGACTAAACAGACAGATGTGGGTGTGAACAGTGAAACCGTTTAGCCTTACATTCATTATAATAGAGAAATATCACCACATGGGTAATACAGTTAGGTTTGTTCCTCTTTAATGACATTTTACATACAAAAATATTGAAAGTAATAGAAATTCCTTGAATTCCTTTGTTCCAGAGAGCTCATACCAGCTGACTGCGTGACCTCTTTTACCTGAAGCACCAGGAGGGGAGGGAGGTGCACACAACACAGCAGCCACAGCATTGTATCCACAGCTACGGGGTAAAGTGGAAAATTGAGTGAGAAATCTAAATTATGTTCTAAATGATGACCACAAATACTTGAATGTTAAATCTAATTTGAATATTAAACATTTAGTAACACACATTTATGGACTAATGCAAGATAAAATACTAGTTTTTTTTAATTTAATGTTTAATCCATTCTGCTTTTTGAGTAAATTCAGCCACTAAATGTTCCCACCATCAGTAGAAATAATATTGATCATTAATTAAACTAAGTGTAACATGACAGAGCTGTCAATCAAATGCTCATATTTAGTTTCACAGTAAATATGTGTTGTGAATTACTTTTTTGTGTGTTATTTTAACCTTATTTGAACCACTGTTTCTCTTACAATCACATCCTATATTAAAGGAATACCTCACACACAAAATGATCATTTGTATATCAATTTCTCCCCGTGTTACCTTGAATTCTGGACGAAAACTTTCTCGCATGCCTCCATGGTTAACGGAGAATAAAAAACAGAGTAAATCCTAGATGAATTTAAGCGAACGGGGGCCACATTTACAGCAAAACTATATCAAAACATCAGTTTACAGACTCTCACACAACTCGTGCAGTATAATCCAAGTCTCATGATTCGCCGTGGAGGCATGAAAGAAAAACAGTTTTCTTCGTGCAGTATTCCTTTAAGAACGGAAAGCACACAAATTTTCTTCTTACAATTTTTCAGCCCGTAACATCTGTTGTTAAGTGTGGACTGCTGGTGATGATCTAATAAAGATACAAATGTAAGATAATAGTAATTTGTGAATACTTTGTGAATTCAATGGACTTTAATTACCGATCGATAACGCTCTGTTTGAGGGAGAAAGCACAAAAGCATAATAGGTTCCCTTTAAGAAACACAGAAGAGCCCATTACTTCCTTTGTTTTGCCCGTGTACCTGCCAGGATGTTAAATGGTGCCAAACAAAACTACATTATTTACAGTTCAAGCTGCTACACTGGTTAACAGCTACATTAATACATTTTTTCAGCATTTTACATGTCTAGGTTAGGCCACGGGCTCCAGTATATGAATATATACAGTTGTATTCTAGTCACTAGTGTAGTAAAGTCCCATAGATCCTCAGGCCCATACACTGTCTCAGTGTAATGACAGGCTCACTTAAACAGGAAGTTCGGTATGACTGCATCTACACTGGTTAACATGGAAAGAACACAGGTCTGTTCTAAGATGGCCATCAAGGTGAGGAAATGGATAGATCATTAATGTTTTAGTCTTCTCAGTAATCATGTGATCTCATTCACCGTCCTTGGTAAAGAATGCCATCTAGTGACTAAATACATGCACATGGAGACCTTGGTGTAAACTGGCCAACTAGCTCTATAAGGACAGACTGTTTTCAATATCATAACATGCCAACATCTGTCATCAATGACGAGAACACACCAGCTACGTTATAGGCATAAAATACCAATTTATTACTTTGCACATTAACACAAGAATTCCCTGCAGGCTAAAAAAAATTTATTTGAACATGTCACAAAATAGCAATAACAGCGAGTGAATGGCCCTCTGCTGGGGGGGCGGAGCTTGAACAGGTACCGCCCTCTCACAACCGGTCAGAAAGGGCTCCGTTCATTCACAGGATCGGAGCGTTCCATTTACCGAATTGGAATGTTCCAATTCTATGATTCTATTGCTATCAGACAATCACACACAGCTTCAGAGACCACTAGCAGAACAAAGTAAATAAACAGAGCAGAGCTATAACAAACCCCAAAAAAAAGGAACCAAAAAGGGAAAACAAAATTAAAATACACAATACACTGTCAAATTACAAATCCGTTAAGATATAACAATATATCAAAGTGAGAGGAATTTAAAAATAATTCATGCTCTCTCTATCGGGGCACAGAAAGAATTTATGGATCTTTTTTAAAAAGGTTAAAAAGAGGTAATCCTGCTCCCTTGATGCCATGAGGACCACTTCACAAAGAGGAAGTGCATTTGTGAGGGGTCAGCAGAGTTGCCATGGAGACAGGAGAGCCCCCACCGAGAGGCGCGGCCACAGGTACAAACCAGGAACGAGGAGACGAAATGGATGCTCGCTACGGTAACCTGGCAGAGAGGAGAGGGGTTCGGTCTTTGACGGGTCCACGTTTGAAGAAAGTACCTCGTTTGAATTTGAACACGACGCAAAGAGCGGGCCCCCTCGCCTCAGAGAACAGCTTGTACCTCCCAAAAATTACTGACATTTGTGTAGGAATCTTTAAAACGCATCTTAGAGAGACTGGACAAATATTGCTAGCCTAAAACAGTCCCACTAAATTGATAAACATTTACCCAAAAAAAAAAACTTTATATTTTTTTTTCTTTCTCATAATAAATATGATTTCAAAAAAGTTTTTTTTCTTCTTTTTTTGTTTTTAAAAGGACAATACTCTGGCATGCAGGCGAGCAAAGTCTACATTTTAAAAGAAAATTGTCTAAAGCCTACATAGCTATTCCACCAAATGCACATTCCCACTGATTGATACAAGCAAATGAAATAAACAAAAAATAAAAAAAAAAATTAAAAGATACACAATAGCGAGAGACCAACAACCACAATGAGTAGAATTATAGCTTTGTTTTTCCACATTTGAAATCTACAAGTGGGTTAATATTGCTTTGCAATGTCATGTTACAAACAGGGAGTGATCATTTATCTGACAGGAGCTTAATGACCAAATATTGAGGGTTTAAAACATTAATCATTCCTCGTTAGAGATGAATATTCATATCAGCCCACTTGGCTTGGTGAAACTAGTGCACGTTTTAAAAACTGATCTGCCCCCCTTTCAACAAAGAGTAAAAGTTATTGCATGCAATGCCTGGACGACACCCTCCCAACCCCCCCACTACTAGCCCTCCTCGTGTTCCTGCTTCTCTGTTCCTGGCCGACGCCAACGCCCACGCCTTCAACAGGCTGGTGCTCAAACTCATTCATAGTAAACCTGCTGCTTTACGGGTGGTTTATTACAAAAGAATTTTCACTGAGCTGTCCCCTCCTGATGAGGCGTGCACGTCGACTCTTCTCCTGTCCTACATCTCTAGCCAATCGCACCACCAGGGGGCACCACAAGCACAACTGTCTCCACCTCACTGATGTCACTACGGTTTCCATGGTGACAGTTTGTACAGGGGGGGGGGGGCGGTCCAAGGGCAGTGCTTATGCTTATTGTCGATTCATTTAATCCAGTGTTAAAAATGCATAAAAATATGAAACAAACACCGTCAAATAGCAGAGACTTTAAGGTGGGTATACTTCAAATACACACAGAGTAATAGAAACCGTTTTTTTTAAAAAGTCTAAAAATTCAACTCATTGCCTATCGCAAACAAACCAAATCCCGTAAATCTAGGTTCACTTGGATTACAATCCCTGATTGTCTCCATCTATCTGATCGAAACCAACCGATACCAGCTGAGCGGTATATACACAGCGGCAGACCTGTCATACCAGTCGGAGTGCTACACAATACCTCAAATCTGCCGCTAAATGTCACTCCCATCAGAACCTACAGAGGAAGCATGAATCCATCCATCCTTGGGCCGACTTCTTCTTCTCACCGTTAGCCAGAATGCTACAGAAAAAAAAAACACAAACTCTATCCCCCCTCTAAACCTGCAGCTCAACAACTGAAGTCTATTCCTGAAGTCGCACTAGTAACTATTGAACTGGCTTTGCTGCCGACCATAACATTTCATCACGATAGTAACAACATTGACAACAACGATAACAGCAACGACATCGATGGTAAAACTACTAATTCTAAACAACTGGTTCTTTTTTTTAAGGTAACCACAAAACATCTTATATTAAACTTTTACAAATCTGCTTTGTTTGATTCGTATGTATAAATGCATAAAGGTAAGAGAGATTGAGAGTGCCCTCTGTTGCTTGCCTAGCGTCCCGGGTCAGTGCAATGAATTGGCCAATATTAGCAAAGGAGACCTCGAAAAACTACGTTGGTTTCCGGCCCTTGATACTACTTCTACAAAACAAAAAAAAAGAAAGAAAAGCAATGTCCAGCAGTGTCGTCATATAATCTTTCAGATAATCAGGTCCAAAGAAAAATAAGATCCTGCTTTTCACACAGAGAGCAAGGCTGATAAAGACCATACTCTGTGTTTAATGCCATAGGCCGTTCAACAGGTCCCAATGCTGAGCCAGTCACGGGCCAGACCGCGGTTACCACTGCTACACAGACAGACCTGACTTCACTTGCTACTTGAAATGGATTAGGTTGCTTTTTCTGGGGTTCAATGATGGTTTTGAGGCACTAGAGGTGCTAATCCCACCCACAATGCATTAGCAGAAGGCTAACACACGTTGTAACTCAAAGCATTTCAATTAACAAGTGACCCAGGACTGCTACAAATACCCATACCGGCCTCTATGAGGCCTGTTTTAGTCATATGTCTCAAAGTTGCTCTATAGATGTAAATATATGCTTATATGTACTGTATGTGTGAATATAAAAACAACAAATCTGAGGCATTTACAGCAGTTATCTCCTTGATTTCCCTTTACAATTCAGTGGCCTGCCATGAAACACACACATGCACACACACACACGCACGCACACACACAACAAACTCTCATACAGCAGTACATGTATATACAGAGATGCACGCACAAACGCACTCACACAGACTTCTTCGCTAAGATGGGAGGAAAATAGTAATGGGCATGGACACCCAGGTCACCTCGCTTGTTAAAGACCGTAAAGGAGAAAAAAGTTAAAACACACGCTCATAAAAAGGAAAAATATATATCATTCTTAAAAGGTCGACTCCCCTCCATCTCTTATCGTGTAGAGTTCCCTCCCAACCACCCGATAAACCCAAGACCTTGTGACAGATTTTGCCCAAAGGGGCTTTGAGGTAAAAGTAGATAAGAGTCCTGCTTAGCTGGGAGAGCTAAAGAGCTGCGCTGACCGACACACACTGTGCCAGTCCACTCCCTTGCTCAGTGTATCTTACAAACACAAGAGTGCAGACATTCAAATAGAAAAAACAAAAACAAACTCAAAAATAATGGCTCAACTTGTAGGATGTGTGTGTATGGTTTGTTTTTGTTTTTTCGTGTTTTTTTTTTCTTTTTCCTTTTGTGCATCGGAAACCCTCGGGGTTTGCAGTGCTGGATTGCTGGTTTGAGAGGCGGCTCGATTGGGAACGCTGGTTGGAGATTGTTCCTTGAATTAAAAACTTGCTGGACGTATTGAGACGCAGCAGATTCCCCCCCGTCCGAGAGCCGCTTTGGTGCAGATTCAGAAAAATGTAGAGTGAGTGTAAAGAGAGAGAGAGAGAGAGAGAGAGAGAGAGAGAGAGAGAGAGAGAGAGAGAGAGAGAGAGAGAGAGAGAGAGAGAGAGAGAGAGAGAGAGAGAGAGAGAGAGAGAGAGAGAGAGAGAGAGAGAGAGAGAGAGAGAGAGAGAGAGAGAGAGAGAAAGAGAGAGAGAGAGAGAGAGAGAGAGAGAGAGAGAGAGAGAGAGAGAGAGAGAGAGAGAGAGTGGCAAATAAGAGATAAAAAAGACAGAAGAAGAAGAAGAAGGGAATCCGCGGGTGGACTGGCTGACATGCTCGCTAGCTCAGGCGAAGTACATGGTGTGCTGGGTATCATAGTGGATCTGAACTGCCTTGGCCAGCGCCTGGGGGTCCCGGCCATTACTCTGGCCCGACACGTGGCTCCCTTCAGCACTGCAAGACAGAGAGAGGCAGAGTTTACTTTGACTGTCAGGAAGGATATCACATCACAAAAACACAGGACATACAGGGAAACTCCAGAAAACCAGAATCAGGAGCTGAGTTCTGCTTAGTGTTGTCATGATACTAGAATTACGACTACGTTACGATACCCTTCCTAAATATCTCGATACTGATACGATACCACGGCAAAAACCTAAAACATCAGGAAAAGTAATGGAATAATAGATGACAGAACGTAGAACTTAAAATTATTTTTTTGTATTAATTATAAAAGGTTAAAATGTATTTATCAAAAAAATGTACATTGTATGCAGTAATCTGATGTCCTATATACTTGAGTCTATGTGATTTCTTTGATGGTAAACTTAATATATGCAACCATATATCGCTTATTAAACAGCGTTTAATAAGGCTTTTTTGTGTGTAAAACAGCACCCCCGCATCAGTAACATTTCAGGTGGAGAGCGGTACCGGAGCACGGTAGATGGCGAGAGGCTTCCTAAACAAAAACTCGCTAAACGATAATAAATTCAGATGAAGTTCTGCGAGAACTCGAATAGAGAAAAGCTGCTAAAATCAGGAAGACACCACAGTAACTGCAGAAAGCACTGTGTGTGTGTGTGAGTGTCAAAGTGATGTGACGAGAGAGAAGAGTCACTCGTCAGACTGCTTTTCCTCTTCGTCCATTTCCCATGACAAAGACATACAGGTGGTGGGCGGTGGATTAGAGGTGCGTTCCACTCACTTGAGCGCTAGCATAGGTCTATGCTTGCACCTGATGTTAGCTGCTGTAAGCACTCATGCCAACGCCGGTGTTGTGCACTGGAGACATCTCTGGAGTATTGCTGAGTTTAACGATAATGTTATTGATATCTAACTATTAATTCAGGGTCCCGGCAGGAGATATTTCATATTTTATTTCAGTAACGTTAGTGTAAAATTTCCACAGTAGCAGCAACAGGTATCTGAGGTGTTTACATTAACCAACGCACGGAGGAAGTGATATCTGCGTTGGTGACGGTACAGGGTGTTCCGAATGGAGGAATTTTGTCGAGGGAATTTCCCTTAACTGACACTCCCTGTACAGGGAGCAGGGAGTACAGTTTGTGTACACTGTGGATCAGAACGCAGCTTATGTGTTTGCCAAATTCCAGGAGATGCTTGGACAGATTCAGAAAAGATGGTGAATCTAATGTTATCGGTACATTTAGAGCCGCGCCGTTATTTCCTTTTTTTTTTAAGGTAGTTCTGCTGATGGAGATACCAGCTCAGTGCAGGACTGTGCAGCCGCCGAGCGGTTCAAGACCTGCTTTAATCTGCGCTTCAACTTCACTTGTTGACTCCGTCCATCTGGTTATCACTACTGTTTATTTTTGACCGCTTGCTCCCACCAGCAGCAAAGTCATAACTGCCTGCTCCTGCAGAATCCCAATCCTAATGTCGTTCTCTAAAGCAGAGCGCTGCACACACACACACACACACACACACACACGCACACACAAGGCCCCGCCGTCGCACATCGATGTAACTCGTGGCTCGTATTAAAACATTGTCATTCTTAAAGTAGCGGTACTAATAAAATGGGGTATCGTACCGTTTTTAACGGCAGGGTATCGTGACACCTTTGTAGTATCGGTATACCGTGCAACACTATTTCTGGTAGGTAAGAGGTTCAGTCTCTGTCCTTTGGAAACAAAAGTGCCGCTACTGGCCTAGGGTCAGTTCAGAGGGCTCCCTTCTCCTCTATATTGATTATAAAGACATTTTTACCTTATAACTGCACAAATATTATAAAGTGCTTTGCAGAGACAAACATAACAGACAAGATGCTCTGTACATCAAACACTTCCAAACTAGAAAACATAATTAAAACAAACACTATCCCAAGGTCCTTGAGGCTCGCATCCACAAGCATGAGCAACGTGTCTGTTTTGAACATGAACCACAGATATCCAGGGCTGCCTCACCTGTCGTGGTCTTTGTCCACCAGGTGATAGCGGGCTCGGAAAGCCACTAGCCTGGCGTAGTAGGCCGGTGCTGGGATGGAGACGGAGCGCGTGCAGCGGACGTAGGTGTGGCACAGCTGGTAGGTGAGGAGCTGCAGTTCATCGGCCGTGAAACAGTTGTCATCCCACAGGACGTGGTAGTGGGAGGGACGACTGGTTCCCTGAGGGAGGACGCCACATAACGTGTTACATGTCAATACTGTACTGATACTTTCACGGAATGTGATACAAAAAACATTGATCTTTTGTTTCTCTAGCATTAGACCCCCACTGCGGTTCATGACGTATATAGTGATGTTTTAATTCACCCTATTTAGAAAAACACACCAGCTAAATACACTGCTTTGCTCTCAAAACAATTGTGTGAAGCTTGTGCTGAGGTGACGGCGCCGCCGCTTGGCACATGTGCATCACGCACTGTGCGTAGTGCTCCAAGTGCCAGAGAGGGAACAAACAATCTGGCTCTAACACTGCTGTTTGTCACTGAGGTGTCATGGACCTCGCGGTAAAGACGGCTGAAGTCTGTGTGATATTTAGCCCCTTTCCCAGTGAGGTAGCATGACATGTTTGGTATCAACAAATTCATCTCAATCTCAAGATTCATAACTGTATGTCCACTATCTGAAAAACTGAAACCTGCAACGGCCTTCAAATGACAGTAATGTTAATGCCAGTCAGATGATCCACCGTCAGGCCAAGTAAACCAAGAACTGAGGAGGAGAATAATTCCAATCAATGAGACAGGCAGTCTAATTAAAATATAACCTATGGTTCTATTTTTCACTTTTAGACGGTTAAATTATGTTAGAAATAGGCCGACCAGAAGGCTGCAAATTGGTCTTTGGTTCAAACAAGACAATTTCATTTCAAAGATATACATCAGCTTACCTTGTTTTTTTCAATGTGTTACTGTTACATTCTGGTCAGATTTAATTATTGTTTTTAATAAAAACAAGATTTGATCTACAAAACATCTTTTAAAAAAAGGAGTCTTGAAAAAAAGGGGGTGTCTCACAATCAAGTCACTATGGTAGCTATATTATAAGCAGGTTAAGAGGCTATGTCAATCCTGTATGCCCAAAAATAACACTATTTAAGAACCCGGCAGAGTGCGCTTTGCAAACGCACAAAAAAAAAAAAAAAAAGTTCGGGGCACCAGCTAAAATCTTGCCTAGGGCACCAAATTGGTCAGGGCCGGGTCTGGCAGTTGAGATGCTTTACACACTCTATACTAGCTCACTGCCTGCCTGAAGCAGGTTTGTTGGTCTTAATTTCTATTTGTATACAGGAATTTCTTTACATTTATATAGGTGTAGCATCACGCTCCCCTATAAGTGAGCTAACACAGACAATTTCAGAGCTAGAAGCAAATGCAGTAATGTGCACAAACCACTGCAAATATCTGTCTGCAGCCACATTGTACATCCATCTTAATAAATCTACAGGGGACAAGTGTTTCATACTGGAGAGACAGTTTGTGGGTCGTGTATCATTTTAAATAACAGCCAAACCGTCTAATGGGTCAAGGAAGCATCGAAATCAGGCTGTTTATTGTCATTAAGCATCATTACTGTGGCAACCACAGAGTAAAATTGACTTACCCTTGAAGACAATTTCCACTGAAATAATGGGCTGTGACCATAATTTAGATTTTTCTTTTGTGTACATGAGCCAAATCCATACACCATTTCAAAAGTGCAAGAGAGACTTTGAGAACTGGAGTGAGCTGGACACAATTGCATTAGTTTTCTTTAGGGAGGTCATTAGATTAAAATATTTAATCGCGATTAATTGCATGATGGTCCATAGTTATTCGTGATTTATCGCAAATTAATCACACATTTTTTTTATCTGTTCAAAATGTACTTTAAAGGGAGATTGATCAAGTATGTAATACTCTCATCAACATGGGAGTGGGAAAATATGCTTGTTTTATGCAAATGTATGTATATATTTATTATTGGAAATCAATTAACAACACAAAACAATGAAAAATATTGTCCAGAAACCCTCACAGGTACTGCATTTAGCATAAAAAATATGCTCAAATCATAACATGGCAAACTGCAGCCCAACAGGCAACAACAGCTGTCAGTGTGTCAGTGTGCTGACTTGACTATGACTTGCCCCAAACTGCATGTGATTATCATAAAGTGGGCATGTCTGTAAAGGGGAGACTCTTGGGTACCCATAGAACCCATTTTCATTCACATATCTTGAGGTCAGAGGTCAAGGGACCCCTTTGAACATGCCAGTTTTTCCTCGGCAAAAAGTTTGGAACATTATTTAACCTCTTTCCCGACAAACTAGTATGGATTCATTAGGTTTTCCAGTTTCATATGCTGCCAGTATTTTCACTCTAGCTGTAAAAGCTATCTTAAAAAGAGTCCGCTACGACCTAAAAATCGCAAGTTGCGTTAATGCGTTCAAGAAATTAGTGGCGTTAAAAGGAATTTGCGTTTACGCGTTAACTTTGACAGCCCTAGTTTTCATATAAAATTAAAATACTTAAATTCAGCACACCGCTTTTGAGGAAACCTGGGTAAAGTGTGTGAGCATGTAGAGTATAACTCACCTGAATCCCAGCATGGCTGCACAGGTAGAAGTCGAACTCGGACGGGTGTGTGATAGTGCTGTCCACCGTGGTGCCTGCTGGGACGTTACCGCTCTTCCCCACCTGCAACGGATGATCAATTAGATTAAAGTTATGTCTTGCACAATACAGTGTTGTCCAACAGGACACGATTAAACAGCACCACATCATAGTGGGGTGAACTCCTACTGACCCTCTCAGCTTTGTCAGAGCAGAAGAGACGAGTGTGGTGACGTTTCTGAACCACGATGTAGGTGATGCCCGGCCTGTAATCCTCTTCCAGACTGATGCAGGCCTTCCTGATGGCGATCAGCTCCGGCCACGCCACCTGGGAATACAAATAAAAAGACACACACGCTTGAAAGGGATCCTCTGCAACATGTTGCTGTGATATAGTACAATTACATATCATTTTCCTGTGGCACTTTAACATAAGATAAGTTCTTATTTATCCTGAGGGAGATTGCTGTGCAGCAGTTGCAATACAAAGTGGGAAGAGTAAAAAATACAAAGAGTGCAATATAAAAAGTGTAAGATAACAATAAGGTGCAAATCCAAAATATATATATATACAGGTTTTGTCAGCCTCCTCTCAAAATGAATCACAGCTGCCGTTCTTGCCAAGTAGATCACACTTGGGACTTGCGCGCCAAAAATATGACAGAAATAAACTGGAGATAAGCGTGAAAACAACTCTCTGCCACGAACTGAAAAGCTCTCACCTGTTTCATTTGTCCCTCCGACACACCGCCACGATAATAAATGATTCGTGTGGGCTTAAAACGTGTGGACTTGTAGAATTGGATGAGCAGCTCTCGCACCATGTTGGTCAAATCTTGGATTACCTCCTGGCTGAAGAGTTGCTCCTGATGAGACGGAGGAGTAGGGCACTGTCAACGAAAAACGTAAAGTAAAGCGAATTTTGAAATACAACCTGCAATATTTAGATTCATTATTAGTCATTCAACACAATTTAATTCAGTCCAATACAACTTTATTAATCCATGAAGGCAATTTGATTTTGGGCAAGTACAAACAGACAGGAAACAGACATATGACAGAAAGACTGGATCAGGCCAAATTGATGCATTCAAACTTTGACACAACAGGCTGATTTTAAAAAGGATTTACTGAATTATGATTTCAATAACATGAAAATCCAAATGTCACTTTCACTAATAAGCACACACACAACGCTGTTACCTGGGATATGTCTTGTCTAGACGTCTGGACTCGCACCGTGGCGCAGTATCGGCTGGGGTGGCCGTCCATGCTGCCCACCACCGCCGCGATGGACGGTTTCTTCCCGTCACCTGCTGGAGGATGTGTGACATCCGCACCCAGGAAGATGACGGGCTGCTGGAACACAGAGGGCCTGAACCAAGAACAGGACACAACAAAAACACATGTTATTGTCATCTTGGACTTATATATTTGCACTCTCCCCATTTTGTATCGCAACTGCAGCACAGCAATTTCCCTCGGGATAAATAAAGTTTTATCTTATCTTACAAAAGAGAAGAGACTTTGCATCACATGATGCGTGTACATCAGATTTGTTAGTCGTGCTGTTCTTGGTTAAGAAATTGAATATGAGGAGAATTATGTGAGAAAAAAAATCCAAATGATGGAAAAATGGTGTCCGCACATTAGATACTGCTTCCGTGATCATTTAACTGATTACCATCGGTGGTAATCAGTTAAATTAATTAGTGTGCGGACACATTTCTCCGTGTTTTACATGTTTTTCTCTCCAGCACCGAGTATTTATCGTCTGGATGTGCAAGCTTTTGTGAATAGCTTTCAAAAAAGATCTAAATATCATCACACAAAGACAAAAAACTGACAGAATATTTATTCCTCAAGATTCTCAGAACTTAAGCACCAGACGAAAATTGATATGAAAATGATGCAGATTACTACTTCAGCTTGGATTGCTCTTTACCACATGATTACCAGGGGACTATCTGTATTCAGTAAGCATCTGACCAATCTATAAAAGTCAAAGCCAAGAAGCGTTCCACACTCCCATCTGGACTGCAACGAATAAATGACTAAAATCCACACTGACCTCTGATGAGGCACCAGGACGTTGTTGATGCCTCCCAGCTTGGCGTTGATCTTGAGGCACAGGTTGGAGAGGGTCTGAGGGGACGTCTTCACTACGTTCTTCACCTGCACACACTGGGTTGCCATGCCAAGGAGGGTGTCACCCACCCGCTTCACTTCAGCTGTAGACGAGATAACCAAGATCAATATCGCAAACGTTTTGTATAAAAAAACACAAATCTGTCAAAATCTCGTCCTTCCATACTCGTATCTAAAACATGTTTTTTTCCTCATTGACTGAAATGTGAAATTCTGAATTTTAATGTCTTACCATAGACTGGTGTTTTGCCAGGCAGGATGACCACAATCAGCTGCAGACCTACATAAGACATCTTGAGGTGTTTGAACATGGGCTCCACACTGTCGGCTCCTTGGGCGTATTTACAGAAACATGGCTGGCCTTGAATGGGCATCCCAGCATCCTTGGAGATCTTTCGCAGCTGGTCGGTGAAGCTCCTATTGAAAAGCATTAAAACGCTCATCAGAAATCAGCAGTAATAAGCAGACAACAAATTCAATGTAGCAGTGAGAAATAGATTTATTAAGTGCATGCAAGACCATTGTGACTGCAGGTTGTAATTTAAGAGAAGCAGCTTTGTGAGGCGTTGAGCTAAATGCTAACATCAGCATAAGGACTAGCAACTGGGGTCCCTGGGGAATAAATTACTGTAAGAAACAACCATCATAGCAAAATGTTATTTACTTATTTCTTCTCAAAACATTGTTATGTAATTAATGTTATCTGAAGAAATAAAAACAGATTATTATTATCTTAGGAAGGTTGAAGCTAATTTGCATATTGTGTAAAACGAAAATAGACGGAGCACATGAGGAAATCTGTGTCTGCTGCATCCGTCTCCTTCAAAATGTGCGATACTTTAAATTAGTACCAGTCTATCTATTCTATTTTAGATATTTTAACCGCATAGGCTGCAACTAGGTGCTACCTTTCTAAAAATCACTAATTAAAACAGAAAATTATACGAAGTCATTAGGAGCAAATTGATTCACAAATTGATATTATATTCCGTTTCTGCCAATAGATCCCCCGAAATGTTACACACTGTTCCTTTAAGGGGTCACCAAGGTTATTTCAATTCTTCCTGAGGGGAACATGAATGTCTGTACTGAATTTCATAGCAATCCATCCAAAAGTTGTGGACGCTCAAAATGTAAACCTCATAGTGGCGCTACAGGAAAAGTCAGAGGATCATTAAGTCATTAAATCATTTGTCAACCAGGAATGTTTGTACAAAGTTCTGTGCAAATCCATCCAACGGTTGTTGAAGATATTTTAGTCTGGACCAAAGTGGTGGGCCGACTGACCAACAGACATTTCCGTCCGTAGAGCCACGCCGCTCGCATGGCCTAAAAGAAAACAGTGTTTAAAGGCTCATCAGCATTTTGCCTTGTTCTGTCACTTTCCCTTCTCAAGTACATGTCTGGTACGAGCCTCATTAGAAAGCCAAAACAAGTTGACGGCGTGACTCACTTTAGCAGGTCCTCTCGACACTGTTTCTGCGGGGCGAAGCAGGCCACAGCCCAGACCTTGATCTCGATGCCGGCGTAGAACTGCTTCCCCCTCATGTCCCAGACGCCCTGGTTGGGCGTGGCCACGGTTTTGTTCTGCGGAGAGAGTCCCTATTCTCTTAGTCAACCCCCCGATTTGATGAGCCAATACAAGAGGTACTACAGCCCAACCCACACTTTGATTTACCCACAATACACAGATAGACAGACAGACATGCATCACAAGCCCACCCAGCTGGCATACACACACACACTGTACATTGTTAGCTAGACTAGAAAATATTCTACACACATTGAACACACCTTGGTTTACTGTGCAAGAAGTATTAATCTGCACAGGACAATACGCAGTCTATGCTTAGCATCGTGAGACTTATTTGGCGATAGAGAGCGATAGAAATGCTCATTTCTTGATATCCTGGTTTTATAGCTTCCCATATTAGGAGTCCTGACATGAACAGCGAACGAGAGTAGTGTATCTAATCGAAGACGCGTCATTAGGTGAGTGCTCCTGCTTTGAGTGTGGTTGTGAATACAAATTCAAAAGGGCAGTGGCTTTCAATTAAGTTAACAAGATTTACCAAAGGCCATTAAGAGCTTCTATTCTTCAAAACAAGGGACCACAATTAACTACTTGTGAGCGGTGAACCACGAAAAAGTTAAGAGCTTCTCCGTCTCATTACAAGATCGTCTCGAAAAAAAATCTCCACCGTGATCAAAGTCACAGGATTTAAAACTACCTAATAAATATTGCAGGTTGTTGTCAATAATATAAAAAACTCCATCACAGTGCATGTTACACAAGAAATAGACATGTTGTACATACAGTCCCCTTCAGGGAGTATTCAATTTTGTTTCTGTGACTACTCTGATGCAACTGTATGTATCCGTGCCATTTTAAAATGAAAGCCGAGTGTATTTCATTCATACCAAGTGATCAGAGAAATGAGAGAAGCTTTCGGTCCACATTTAAGGGCACAACACTGGAAGCCGATTAGACTCGATATCCCAGCAGGCAAGTCGCCAGAGAGAGAGTGTTGTGATAGGATCTTGGGTATATTAAGCAAAGTGTTGTCCAGGCAGCCAATAGTGGGATTTAAGCTTGGCACTGGAGTATAAGAGCACTTTTTTTTTTTTCAAGCATCAATCTGCTGTAATTCTGTGAAGAACAATTGTAAATTTAGTATTAGAGTAAAAGGGAAAAGCTGGCCGATACACTGAACCAATTTCCCCACAGGGATTCATAAACTTTCATCTTATCGTGGCAGAATCATTGAACGCTGCCTCTGAATGGGGTGTTATATTCCAGCGCCTTTAGTATTTATATGAACCGTTTAATTTTCAGATGGGAGATAAAGTCAAACAGGCTTTTAAAAGTGAATCTTTTAAGCAGGTTTTACTTTAATGTTGGGTGACTACGAGTCTCATCGTCATCCTGAATAGCAGCACATCCATTCTCCCCCCTCACACACACACAATCCTTGAATCCCAAATCAGCCTCTCACACCTAACTGACAAGTTGGATGCAAATGCTGATTTGAGATTCAGTGGGTGAATCTCAGCAGTCTGCAGTGACTCGCTCCTCGTCTCCATTCCTTCACTTACAGACGCTACTGGGAGCAGCAGGTGAAAACCTGATCCCTCGTCTACAGTACATGCACCATAATATTTACATACTTAGAAGCTGTGTCAGTGAAGGAAAGAGTGTTTAAAGAGATGCCCTTAACAGACTGCAGAGATGCACCACAGGATTATAACACAGGGAAAGTTCCAGGTCTGCGTATATTTAAGTTGAATACTGCATCTAGAAACCACCTCAATTAATATACTGTATATAGAGTTGCAAAATCGGACGAGACACTGGCTCTGTAGGTGTTTTCCCTACTCTGTATTCCCATTTGAAATTTCCCTTTTAATGACATCCTCGATTTTAGTCAACATAGAACATACAGGACTCTCCTGGATAACGTCACAATCCTGTAGTTTTAATGTTATGGCCACCAGCTTTAATGCCTTTCTAAGAAATCATGTTTTGTCCATCTGTTTGGCATGGTGGACGGCTCTCTAAATACTACAATACCCATGAGCCCTGGCCGCTGTTGCCATGGAGAAGAAGCCAATCGGAGGCGCGAATCAGCGCTGCAGCAGAATTCATCTAAAATTGAGCCAGTGAGTTAATTTAAGGTGCAGATCGTATCATCACTACAACGCCGTAATCTTCAGCTTTTACTTGCAGTGAGCGGCAAACATAACAGAATCTGACGCTGTGTGATCGGATGTTTCTTACCAAAATGCACCTTGGGAGTCGTAGTTAACTGCTCACCGTACGTTTTCATGTACACTGGCTCGTACATGAGAAAGAAGAAAATTTCTTCCGGAACCAAGGGCTCCTAAAACAGCCCGTCTCACTTTGCAACTCTGCTGTTTGAGCTCATGTTTTTTTTTACTAAAATGAGACATTTTTAATTTATTAAGTATTTTAATATTCATCCACCTCAAATTTGCTCAGAAATCCACTGTTCAATTAATTATCATAAATCTAAATCACACCATACGTTCTCTCACCCTTCCTGTGCAAACCTGGATCTCCCCCCATGTTCCCAGCATTCACTCTGATGCCCCCCCACCCTGTGCGGTCGCAGTCAGACTTGCGCCCCCAGAGATCAGCCCGTGCCCAGTACTCACCCTGCCACAGTCCCGTCCTGTGTCTGTGCTCACCCGGCCCCCATACTGCAGCATGGGTGCTGGGAGGACACGACCCGTCACTTCTGTCATGTCATTGTGAACGACAATGCCAAACTCCTTCAGGTAGGGATCCGGGCCCCCGACCATGCTGTTACTTTTGACCTGGGAAACGAGGAGGAAGTTGAGGAGAGGAGGTGGAGGGTGGTTGAAGGACAAGAAGTCAGAATTGTAAAGAAGAGAATGAGACAAAAACAAGATTGAGGAATGAGAAAGGACAAATATACACCGATCAGCCTTAACATTAAGACCACTGAGAGGTGAAGTGAATAACATTGATTATCTCGTTACAATGGCACCTGGCAGTGGGCGGGATATATTAGGCAGCAAGTGATCACAGCTGAAACACTACAAGTCCTTAGAGAAAAATCAACCAAATGCCAGCTGCTCCAGCTGCTTTTCTTACTCCCACCCCAAGAGGGAAACATCTCTCACCAGTCTGCTGATCTCTTCCTGTCTGTCGGGAGCTGAGCGAGCTGTAGCTTTGATCATAGTGGACGTCTGGTTGTCTGTCAGTTTCTTGATACAGCGCTGGCCTGCTACTATGTTACAGACCTACACAGCAGGAAGAAATATTTGATTAATTCAACAAAATCAATCAGATAAGAGGTTTAACAGCAGGAAATCAAAGGGGTGATGATTGGTGATGATCGTCCAACCCTAAACTAAAATGATGATATTTCTCACCTCTAGGGGAAGGTAGGTGTGCTTCTGTTCTTGTCCTACTTGCAGACATGGTAAATGTGGATATTTGAGCTGGAGATTGTACTTCTGCTTGAAATACTGCGCTACTGTACACTCCATGGCTTGGCCGTTCTCAAGTTGTAACGGGAACCTGTGAATGCATGGAAAATGTAAGTGAAGCACACAGAATAGAGTATATAAAACAAAAACACAAAAGGAAAATATGACCAAAGTTGCATTAATTGTATATTTACAAGGTCTTAAAACTGTTATGCCTTTTTCAGTACACTAAAGTACACATACTAGGACATTCATAACTGCTGCATTTTAGTAGTAATCAGCTACTCCCAAAAAGTAGTCCACTAGTCCATTAATCACATTCACCCAATAACAATGATCAATTCGTCAAAAAGGTCTAAAATACAACCAGTAAAGTGTTAACTAATGTAGGCGGGCCCACCTAGGCTCTGAGAGGCTGTTTACACACGAGCCGCGATATGATTGGACTAAAGCCAGCGAGCTTGAGATGCTGATTGACTGCAGTAACAACGCAACTGCTTTCTTGCAGGAAAGGCAGAAGTGTCAAACACTTCATTTCCTGCATTCTGGTGAATATTTATGCACCAATTTACGGTGGAAATGTTTGTATTTATGTTAAGGAAAACACCAAATTCAGGCGACAAGTGACTCAACCTGCAGCGTGCTGTCAGCGCTCCTCCGGTCACAGAGACGCCTCGTGGCAGCCGCCAACTCGTGTCATAAGCAGCACATTTCCTCTGTCGCACACTCTCAGATTGTTTTGAAATGTATTGTTCTAACAAAATGTGTCACGGCGAGTACACGAGTGCTGTTTTTATTCCTTGAGTGGACGGTGTACACACGCCTCTGTCCGTGCTCAGCGTCTCCTCTCCTCATCCCTCTATGTTTTGAGGCCAATGTCTCCCGGCTGCCAGCCCGTGAGTAATGCAGCCTCCGGACGCTTCAGCACAGCCCTTCCGGTCCGAGCCCCACGTGGGTCGCATCGGAAAGCAATACAGTTTTCATTATTTATTAATACATGTTTTAATATTTATTATAATGTAATGAATTTTGTGAATTTGGGGGAGTACAAAAGCTCAATTGGACAGGCGTTGCCGTTTCGCTGGCACCAAGACACAGATGAACAGTTAGTCTACAACAATGCAAAGTGTTGACTAGTGGTTTTCATAGTCAACTAGTTGACTACTCTGTGAAACCTCTAACACATTGCAACGTTGCCTTTGCCAACATGCGAGGGGTGAACAAACTGACGTGTAGGCACTTACGTTTGGTGGCTGGCAGGTCGGCGCGTCACATTGCACACACGGTACTTCCTCTTCATTTGACCACAGTGTGTGACCTCCACTTTCAAGCCTGTTTAAAAACATACAAGAAAGAACATTACAGATATTTTGCATATAGTTGCTGTAATAGTTTGAGATCTTTAAATTTTTGCAGGTTGGAATCGTACTCTTCTGTTCCTCTACTGGTGTTTCCAGGCCATGACAAAGACGAACGCTGACAGGGCGGCCAACTGTGGAGAGAGTGTTTCAGCTCTCTGCAGTTTCCCCTTTACACATTTGTCACAACTCGGCTCAAATCACAAAACCGTAACGGAAAATTTAGAGAGCTTACGAGTGTCTGCCTTAGAAAATATGCAATTGAAATTCCACACTGTCTGAAAAATCCCATTATGTCCTGCAAGGTTATTTGGTGTTTCTTTGTGTATTTACAATAACAGAAGAGAAGACGGAGACTGGAGTTTCAGTTCTGAATACTTGTGTGAATCTCATGGACATATTTTTTTGAGAAACACAACCCTTTATTACCCCGAGGTTAAGAACAAGTGTTCATCATTGGTGTAGGGCTAAGCAGTGTGCATGTGTAGCGGGTCCACAGCATGATTATGTGCGAGTGGGTGCAGCTTCTTTAGTTCTTACACGCTGCATAAAAACAAACATGCATGTGCCTCGCAGGCCCACACCTCTCTGTAATCTCTGTGTGGAATTTGATACACAGTGAGTCACAGAAGTTGTGTATATAACGTGTGTATGTTTTACTTCTTGGTAAAGGTCAGCATGTGTGTGTGTGTGTGTGTGTGTGCGTGTCTGGTGGTATTGAGCGCTCACCTCTTATTTCCTTGGTGAATTTGACGCGCTGCGAGTCCGTCAGTGGTTTGGTTTGTTCGTTGATGTTCTGTATATCTAGCACCTCGCACATGAACTCGATCACAGGCTGAGCGCGGTAGAAAGCGGTGGCTGACACTGAGGGGGAGAACAGATGTAAGAATTATTCAGCAAATCAGTCCCATAAATCAATAACTACAAGCAAGCCACAGGAGTCCATGATGCTGTATATCACAGGTAGAGTCTGGTCAAACTGTGGGATTGGGGAGTGGGGACGCAGCGGTAACAATGGGAGCTTTAAAGCACCTTCTTGCGGCCGTAATGAATGTCCCGATCTCATTAACAACGACTAAATATCTCTCCACAAGAATGACTTGGTCTCCTCAATGTAACCAAGTGGATACAAACAAACAAACAATCTATCTAGTGAGCAAACAATCTCAGTCAAGTAACACATCAGGACCTGTGTTTATAAAGTATTTTATATAACAATGAGTCCCTGTCTCAGAGAGAAAGACAGTAAGTGTTTTGGTGTCAGGCAGACATCTCCGCTACCCCTTCACTCTTAACAGATTTAGGAACTGGTTTTAGAGCCAAAATGCCTTGTGAAATACTGAGTTTTACAATTTCAACTGACTTAACGGGTGTTCAGACATTGTGGTAACAGCCCTGTGTTTAAAAAAACAAAAGCAAGGGGGAGGCATTGTTGGGAGAGAGACAATTGAAAACAAACCTGAAGTTCAACTTGAGTAATACATATGAGTTTAAAGGCTTATCAAGATGCCATAACACTGCATGGTTTGTAATACATATGCACCAATATCGGGCCAATACTGACTCAAATAGCTGGATCGTGTATCTGTGACAATGGGGCCGATCTATTCAATTCAATTCTATGTTTAAATACTATATCATATACTGGAATTTGAATTCCTGTTTGAGTTTTGACCAATTTGTTGCTGCATTAAAAAAGGTTGAATTGTAATTCCTGTTCATTTTGAATATTTTTTACCAAGTTGCTGGTGCACGATTTAGTATTTTAATAATAATTAACAATTTAGTGAATTTATATCTATTTATTTGTTACATTTTGTTTTGCTAGCGAAAGTTAGGAAAGCGATGTTTACATCAAGCCTGATGTTGCCATAAAAGAAAGATCCCAGTCACTTGAAGTTCTTAGTTGAGATTAGGTAAATTAAACTCAGGTATTCATTCATCAAGTATCTTTTTCTCTTATGTATGGTGCTATTACTTAAGGAGATCAAGTTTTCTACCCAATTTCCATCATGGCATTAGATGTATTTGTTGGGTGATTTGTAGAGTCTACTGTTACAGTCATAGAAGGAAGCAGTAGCTGATAGTGGAAGTAAAACGGACACAATCAATTGCTGATTATCAGAGATTGTGTGCATACAAATAATTTAAAAATATTTGCATAGTTGATGTCGTTTTGCACCATCTTGTGAGCACTGCCACTTTACATTTCACTGCACATCCTGTATGAGTACGTGACAAATAAAACTCTTGAATCTAATCTGAATCTTGTTGTGTAGAGCATTAAGACACGATAACATTCTTTATATTGGTCAGTTAACACCCACATCAAATGTCAGCCCGCTTTTGAATTAATGTATACAAAGCAAAATTTAAATCACAGCTCCACTCAGGTCTTACCGTCGATGTTGAGCATCATGTTCCACATGGCAGGACGGACAGACTGATGGAAACCAAACCACACCTCCCTGCCTCCACCCAGAGGATGATAGTAGCCCTCCGGAGGGGAGAAAAACGAACGCCCCACAGGAGTATACCTGAGCACACGGAGACAGAGAGGACGAATGATGGACCAATTCAATCAACATAGTCTCAAACTACCTCCATTTATCAATTGTCCACAAGATTACTTTTTAACAATCAGCCAGATTAAGATTCACATTTGTTTATTATGGAAAATATTTGGGTTAAACAGCTAAGAGTAAAACTTTTCATGGAAACACACACGAATCATAGCTAAAACTCAAAAATACATTTTGGTTTCTGAATCAGATTAGACATGAAAGCACTGGAGGACGATTAAGAGACACATTTTATGTTTGCAGATTAATATAAAATGGTTTTAAATCTGACAAGTGCGTCTGAAAATGTGCACTTCATTATCTGTGTGCAGTGAATTGATTTCCCCTCATGATGCAGAAGTGTCATAATTTCAGTGTGATGTGATATCCAAATCAATGTCAACAGAAATTTGAAAATCCATTTAGAGATGGAAACAAATATATCAGTGATGCAGTTGTTATGGTGTTGTGCTACAAAAGCTGCTGTTCGCTAATCAATTTCATAAAAATGTAATTTGATTGTAATATTATTTGATCCGTAAGACACACGACAAACAGGATATTAAATAATACAGACAAATAAAAGATGAAAATCAATAAGTCTGTCAGCAGATGTGAAAAAGATGTGGGGGGGGTGTGTTCTGTGTGTTCTGTGTTGTTCTGTGTGAGAATGCAGAGGTGATGAGAGTAGGTACCTCATGGAGGGCAGATGCCGTGTGATGACATCCAGAGCCTGAACCGAATCTTCGGGGACTTCGTTAAGGTGACCCGACAGGGCTTCCAGCAGCATCTGGAGACTGACCACAGACACCCACTGCAAAGACACCTTGAACGTCTGATCTTTCCCCTCACCAGGCAGAGTCACCTCCAGATCCACCTAAAGATGGAGAGAGAGAGAGAGAGGAGGATGAGGACACGGAGGGAGGGGAAGGGGACAAAGGGAAAGGAAGAACAGGTGACGGGAGGAGATAAAAGGCAATAAATACCCGAGGACAAAGTAGATTGAAATAAAGAGAGCAACACAAAGAATCCTTGAATCGGTTCGTCTTTGAAACGACAAAAGATGTTAAAACATTACACGAGCACAGCCACACAGAGTCAACAGGTGTAAACAAGAAGCAGAAAACTGGGGGAATTCTGATGAGAATGTACTGAACGAGTAGTACAGTAGTAGTTTAAAACAAAAACGAGGCCGTTTTTTTCCATTAACCTTTGCTTAAATAAACTAGGAAAACGAAGGAAAGGATTAAAGGAAGATTTCACCCTAAAACATTGTTACACTGTTAAAACAGATATTAGTATTAATGATTAAATGCTATTGTTTGAAGGTAAACTTATTCCAAGGGATAACGGACCAAACACAAACAACGTGATTTCACATTAAGGAACAGTTCCAATGAAATTGAAATTAGGGCTGCAGCTATTGATTATTTTAGTAATCGATTATTCTACCGATTATTCCATCGATTAATCGGATAGAAAATTATTTTGCTTTTCTATTTTTTATTTGCTATTAAGGAGCAAATATACAAAAGAGTAAATAAGACAGGTCTCTTAAAATGAACAATTAATTGGTTTCCTTTTAGAAAAATCTATATTTGTAATGCTTAAATTGCATACAATAATATTATCTGTCTAAACAAAACCCATCTAAGTGCCATATTACATTCTGGGTTTGGAATAAAATATTTTCCGAAATGTAAAAAATAAATTAGGCACAAAACTCTGCTACATCTATATCCACCATTACCAATAAAGGGATGTCTATTATCTTATCAATTGTGACGAGCTTTCACCTGAAATGTGTTCCATAGACTATAAAAGTAAGTGCGTTCGTCTCTCTCTCTCTCACACTCACTCTCTCCCTCGCTCTGACAATTCTCTCAGGTGCGTGCTTTCCAGCGGCAATTACAACTATCCAAACCAATGTTTTTTAAGTTTTGGGATTGCTTGTGACAGCCCTAGCGTCCACCTTCAGTTGCACTCGCAAAACCAATCTGCGCGGCGACGATTGTTAGTCATCAAATTACTCGAGTTAGATGAGGAATCGTTTCAGCCCTAATTCAAATCGCAGACTTCTTTTTGCCAAACATCAACACTTGCGGTCAGGTTTTCTCCATAATGCAATTTAAGCATTTGCAAATAACTTCAGTGGAGGATCAAAAACTATTAAAAAAAGCCAGACTAGGCTGCAGTAAACAGAACAGACAAAGAAATGAAAGAGCATTCAAGAGACTGGAGTTATATCTTCCATTAGAGGTCCTACTACATCAGTACTGGTCTCACATTCCTGGTCCAGACTTTCCAGGCCGATCCAGCTGGCAAGCTTTCACTTACAAACCCACAAACACTCAACCTAATCCACTAAACCATTTATATGCCTACCACCTCGCGCCTAACACACTAACAAATCACTGGGTTCAGATTCTTAAATGAAAACTATTTCTCTTTATGAATCCTTTAGAGACCACTGATTCTTCAACATGACTAAAACGTTTAGACTCTGAGGGGTCAAAGTGTTTGAAATACCAACCCTATCTCTCCCAATTGGCAGTGGATGTGCTGTGTACATGTTCCTCTTCCCGTCGTAGCCAGGCTGTCGGTCTCCAAAGATCTGCATCTTGAAGTGCCGCACCATGGTGTCCACCACTTCCCTAGAAAACGGGGACAACGGGATGGTGAGCCAACAACACAGGCATACAAGTAACTTGAAAACATTTTCATACTGCAATAAAACAAAATGTTTCTTTTTTCCTCATTTCCCCATTTATTAGTATCTAAAACGTGTTGCACCTAGCAGACAAGTTTCTCCTCGGAAAGTCAGTGGTAGTAAAAGCTACAGATGCAACTGGCATCTCATATTTATCAGCTAAATTGGCAAAACCTCCCCCCTTTCCCCATGTGCATCTTCAGTTCACACCAGTCGGTAGCACTTACCTGTTGACCCTCCGAGGCCGTTTCTCAGGCTTGATGTCGATATCATAGTGATAGACATCAATCTTGGGAATCTGCACCTGGAAGTGGTTTGCGAGGAGCCGGATGGGTTTCCCCACCGTGCCGAGGCCGGGACGCCGCGGAGGCTGAAACAGAGAGGGAGGGGCGGGCGGGCCTGGAGAGAGCAGAGAGAAAAGTGAATTAGCAGTTTATAAGGGCTTTTATTGACACTGTTGACATGCAAGTTAATAATATCAGTAACTTTCTTCATTTAAATTTTGAATTCACACAACAATTCGACAACTTCCTCCTCTCAGTGAAGGCTTAATCTACCAGACTCTTGAAAGAAACGCATGGGTTCCTCGCAAACAAAAGAACTACGCTTCAAACGAAGCATGTTTGTCATTTATTCTGAATGTGAACAAAGGAGGCGACAGGGAAAGCGTGAGCTCTTATCTTTGCATTAGATGTCAGATATTTAAAAAGATGAATGTGCGCGGCGTAACGCCAAGCTCGTTGCAAACCATCTCATCAGTGAGACCTGCTTGAATGCACTGAAATGGCCTCGCTGACCCAAACCCGCTCACACATACACGGTTCGATTGATCCGTAGCTCTGGCCCCTGACCTACATGGGTCAACAAGGGACCGGCGAAACAATGACCTCCAATTATCCTCCGTCCCCGCCCCCAGCTCCACCCAGACACACGGGGCGCCCTCCCCTTACGCCGAGACAAAGAGCGAGCTCCTCTCAGACAGACAGCAGCAGGGCCATGTGGGGGGGGGGGTGCCACGCGGAAGGGTCTGGGATTACCGTTACACGCGGTGCCCGCCACACACATACACAATGCATACAGTATATGCATGTGCACAGGTGACTAACACAGGTGTGGTGCCTGCGAGTCTTGTATCGTAGCATAAAAAGCTGCAGGCGTTGGAGGAACACAACGTCTTGAAACGCTTTAGTCATCACACTACTTATTTACATTTAGCATGAGCGGAAAGAAGGCACTGTGATGCCTGCTCCGTCTGTCAAAAAAAGGGCCATGCATCACTCTGTGCGAGAGTGTGAGCTCAAAGAGGAAACGCATACAGTAGATGTGAATTTAGTCGCGACGAAAAAAGGCAGAGCACACTCGGAGGCAAAAAATATAGATATACAACCGCTGTTAAAATAACATTGTGTTGGTGGTATTGAGGGAGGTTGGAGGAGGCTGCTTAAAGCTTTTGTTAACTGACAGCTAAGGGACTGCGGGGGTCCTCCTGAACTCCGTGCACCCACACGCTCCAGTTAGCAAGTGAAGCGCGAGAGCACGGACAATCGGGACCCTCCCCATCGCTTCCTGAATACACGCTCCCTAACATGCCCTCATCCAGCCTGGGCCCCAAATCACCTCCTCCTCCTCCTCTTCCTCCTCCTCCTCCATCTCCATCTCCATCACACAAAAACAACCCATTAGCTTGATTATATCTTATATTATCATTCAGCTTTTCTACATCATTGTTACGCTTATATGATACAGTCTCGAATAAGAAGCCGTTCGTCACGTGTCCGTTTGTCTTTGTCACGACTTGGATTATAACCATCTGATGATTCGCTCTAATTTGTCCCCGCTGGCCTTGTTACCGATGGCAACAAAAAGGCATACCAAGAGCTCAGTGTGTCTAGTTCTACATTATGTATCGCAAGCACACGAAAGCACTGCAAGTGCATCGCAATTCGATGGTAACTCAAGTGCATTCCTTTATGCCTCCATTTTGGTGCGCTGTGTTGACGGTGTCTGCTGAAAGCTTTACAAGCAGGAAAATGTGTTTGTGTAACATCCTGTCTTCGACTGTAAGTACATAGGGGGAGGACAAAAGTATCTGAATAAAATGCAGTTTGATGCAACGCCACGACCGCGAACTATGACCACAAAAATTACCATATAGCTTTCATACCGGTTTGACCTTTCACAGAGATAATGTATATTGCAGGACTGCTGTACCCAGGGTTTCTGCACAGACTTAAGACCTTTTAAATGCCACATAGATGCAATTTAATACCCGTTTCAAAGATTATTTTCATTATGCATTAATCTGACATGTTCGATTAATCGTTTAGTCCGGTGTTTCCTAAACTTTTTTTCTTGCTTCACAATAAGCCTCATCTATAGATCGTGAGAAGAGCGACTACTTTTACTGCCATTTCCCTCCATCACCTTATATTATCTTGAATAGGTGAATCAGCCATGTTGATGAGATATATACACTTGATAAATCACAACTTTGTTTTATGGGCGTTATTGAAAACGTATGCACACGTTAAATACTTTATAAATGAGACCAAATAAATGCATTTAGGCAGAGTTAACAGGCTCTTGTGTTTCTCCTCTCATCAGTAAAGCGAACCAATGTACGCGAGCCTTTCATATTAGATTCTATGTTATAAGTAGGCTACAATTATCAGAACAATACGAGCATTCAGGCTCCCTCATATGGAAGAAATTCTCCAAATATATTTGCCGATCCTAATAACATCTCCAGTCTTTGGGAATCGTTGGTTGAGTTTATAAAATGTCATACAATATTTAACAAGTTTTGACCAAAATATTGAGTTTACGAGGATATAAGAGTCAGACAAAAACATCAAATCTTCAGATCGGAGAGGCAGAAAAGAGAGAACGTTTGGCATTGTTGCTCAAACGACTGATCGATCATCAAGATTTTCTGAAGATTGACTAATTGATTCATTATCTACTCGTTACAGCTCTAGATCATATCATCCTGAGTATGAAAGTATGATGGAAAGCAAGTAGGCACGATATGGCCAACTACAATTATGTAATAAGCAGGCCGCAATCAGTAACAAAAAAGAAGCTAATAACTAATATTACTGCCTACACCAGGCAAGAAAAAAGACTTTGGTCAATTACATTTAAGACTTTTTATTATCTACTAAGGCCTTTTTTGAGGAAACAAACTGAAACGCTTTAAGACCATATGTGTGTATTGAATTATTTGACATTGTACATGGGTTTCTAGTTTCCTCAGCTCACTGGTTGCATATACAGGTCCTTCACACAGGTGTTTACTGTGTGTGAGCAGCACAGAGAGTTCGAGGTCTTCCTCTTCCACTTTCACCAAAACCAGAGATGTACCTATATATAGCCTCCTCAGCTGCCACACTACTACGCTTAGATATGCGTGTGTCTGAACACGAAATGCCTGAACTCATCCTTCCTCTACAACCCGTCAACTAACCACAGCCGACGCCAACCAACCACAACTGAGGGGTTTTAAATAAACAGTTTACGGCTGCAACTAACAATTCATTTCATTTCTCCATTAGTGGATTCATTGTTCAGTGTATAAAATGTCCTCAAGCCCAAATTGATGTCTTCAAATTGCTTGTTTAGTCTGACCCAACAGTCCAAAACCCAAATATATTCTGTTTACGATCACATAAGATGAAGAAACACAGTCTCACAACTGAGCAGCTGGAGCTGGGAGGTGTTTGGCTGCTCTGCTTTAAGAAAATAGAACTGAAATGATTAATTTGATTATCATAACAGTTGCCAAATTTTCTGTCAATCAACTAGTAGATAAATAGACCCGTCGTTTCAGCTCTAAATGTGTTTCTAACACCATTTCAATTGATCGGGTTTGTTGTTTTCCTTCATTCAGCACCGTCTCAGGTTAGTTTAGGAGCGCAAACAAAATGGCGACAACAAACAGTGGAAAAGATACCAAACGTATGGCTGCAATATAGGAGAACTGATTAATCTGCTGATTGTTTATACGACTGTTTGGTCTATGAAGCATCAAAAAATAGTGAAAAATTGCCAA
This sequence comes from Sebastolobus alascanus, assembly GCA_916701645.2. Lineage (NCBI taxonomy): Eukaryota > Metazoa > Chordata > Actinopteri > Perciformes > Sebastidae > Sebastolobus > Sebastolobus alascanus. The sequence continues at coordinate 122,112 of CAKAOJ020000504.1, forward strand.
TCACAATCTTCAAATGTCTTGTTTTGTTCGACCAACAGTCCAAAACCCAAAGATAATCAGTTTATTATCCTATATGACAAAGAAAAACAGCAAATCCTCTCAAATGAGAAGCTGAAATCACTATTTTTGCTTGAAAAATATTTTTTTTTTCTGCATCGACGAATCAATTGATATTTTCAGCTCTGACTAAATGAGCGGGCGCTTTACAGCAGCCCACTGCTCCTGAGGACGGGTTAAATGCAGAGGTCACATTTCATGTATGTACCTGTATGTATATGATGATTCTTATGTATAAAGTATAAGTTTAAGACATCAAAACAAAAATCAAGAGGCAAAGACCAACAAGCAAGCAGGGGCGTATGCTGTATGCATAAAAGGGAAGTAGAGTAAATCTTGGGGTAAATGTTGGGTCACTTCAGTATTTTGTATTGCATGAGAAAAAAAAAAAAGAAAAAAAAACTTGGCCTACATTCACGTAACAGAGAATATTTTAGTGCCCCAAACTGTCATGGAGGGAGCGGATGGGCACAGGCAAGCAAGAAGACATAAAAAATTCACCAACAGCTTCTAATATGGAAAAAATTCAGGAGGAACATCACATGATTCATCCAGGCTATCCAACATTACAGAGTGCTCCTTAATCAGAAATTAGATTAAAGCTACAAATATGCAGAAGAACATCATGTCCATGTAGAAGACACCCTCTCTTTTCTGAATACGCTCTTCTTTGTCTTGTCACAAGCATATTTTGATGATAAAAATGTTAAAAAAAAATGTATGCCACGTGTGTTTTACACCCCCCCTTTTAGCAGCCTTGTCATGCATTATTGAAGCACACTGAGTTGATTTGAGCAGGTATGTGAATCCTTTCCAGAATAATGTATCAATAAAACAGTTTAAACAGAGCTACATATCACATAAAGAGACCCTACAGACTTAGTCCAAAGTGGCATTCAGTCCTCAAATTTAAACAACTCGTCAAGCTTCCTGCATAACGTTATGCTTCTGCTCCAAGTGAGACAGCGCTGCAGCTACTTTGAGTCACAGAGGAAGTGAAATGAGCTTTTCCTGGCGCAGAAAATGACAGATGCACCGGAGCCAAACAAGTCTTTCTGCTCCTTATGTAGTCGGAGTGCGTCTTTCAGCTCGGATCCAAATTGACCACCAGCATCTTCGAGGAGCGACACAACACGGCACAAAGATTATCGCCTGCCTGTCCAACCACGCTTCTCTTTACTCATCTAATGTTTAAAAACCACGAGACCGTGTGTGGTGCGCTCACGTTTGATGAGAGGGGGTTTACTCCTCGTGCACTGTAGTCTAGTAATGCTATTGCGTGTCCCTGGTAACCACAGTGTGATCGAGCAGAGAGACAGCTGGGCTTAAGCTAAGCACGAGGATGATGGCTTGGCCCGGGTGATGAGTCAGAGACTAACGGCACTGAGCGGGGAGCGCACTGACGCCCACACCTACAAATCACCTGGATTAAAAGGTACTACACTGGACTTAGGAAAAGGCACGGCTACTGAGAAACACCATTCACAAGAAGGAGATATCTACCACTCAGTGTAGAGAAGTTACTTCTTAGCTGCTGCTTCAGGTGAAGCTGATTTGGACTTTAACCGATGAGTTCAGATCCGATCAGCAATGCAATATTCATTATTATTTACATACAGCCAATGGATGCAGTTCTCGACTGGCAGTACAGCTGCTGAACCAACACACATACCCAGTCTATGCGCAACAGCTCATGCTGCCATCGTCATCAAACATTCCCACATTTTACCGGGAATATATTTTCCTCCAGGCTTTTTTGCCTTCTTGCACCCGTCTCTGCATGCAGTGGAGTCATAGATTCTGGGATAATCATTAATTTCTCGCTCAAGTTAAGACATTTTCGACTTGAGTGGGCTCATCTCTGCCTCAATTCACGCCACCTACGGTGAATTGCTGTCCGACCGCCTACATTTACGTATTTCCTGTGACAATCTATGCATTTGTGTCAAATGCTTCGATTGTGAACACCACTTCAACAGTTGCACCTAAACAATAAGAACAGATTAAACGAGCTGCTTTGTGAAGACACCCCAGGCCTACATCACATCATTACACACAACCTTTGGGTGGTCCTGCCTAAAGAATTCCAAACACACTAGCCGTGTTTCCAGTCTCATACTTTTACACAAATTTTGAATTATCTCCATAGAAAAGCTGGATGGAAACACAAGAATTTGATAAAACTTCCTCAACTGCAAAAAGAAAAGTTTTTACGCTTGCTTGAGGTGTTTTTTGTCTTTGTCGAACAAGAGTTGATGCACTGCATGTGTTGTGTAAACGCCTTTGCCGAAATAAGTTCTGACGTAACGAGCATTTAACTCACGTGGAAGATGATCTGCCGTTTCCGCTGCCGGCGTCTTCTCGGATATTCCCATTATGTGTGAAGACTTGTCTATGTCACCAGATAACATGAAACATGGTCAATAGGGGTGCAACGACACATTGATATGGATCAACATATCAATTCAATGATCAACAATCCAATATCACCGATGCAAAGTGAAAATATCGAGACGCGCCTTTATTTTGAAATTCACATGGCACGTCTCTGTCACCGTTTCCGTCCAAGCACAGCTCCTTCCTAAACATTCAAACAGTGCTTAAACATGAGAAATGTGGCACTTTATGGTGAACAGCAGGATGTCGATTCTTATTCTTTTTTATTAAAGAAGAATTTTAAAATGTCTCTAAGAGCCCAGAAATAAAATTGTCAAATCATATTTTAGTTGTTTTTGTGAGTTGATATAAATGCAACCGATTGTGTTAAATGGGCATAATAATATCGTCTCATATCGATCGCAAGCCCCTGAATTGAATCCGAATTGTATCGCGGCAGACATTGTGATATCAGCAAATATATCGTTGTCCAAATAATCAATATAATATCGTATCGTGAAGAAACTTGCGATTTACCCCCCCCCGAGTCAATACTAGCTGACAAAAAGAACAGTTTACTGAAGCAAAGTCCAGACATGTTTGTGAAGAGATCCCCTACAGCTGAACCAGAGGAAGTTGACTTTTCAAATTAAAAGTGGTGCATTCTATGCAGGGTTGGATATTATTGGTAGTTTGCCTATCAACTTAAAAAAAAAGCAATACTGCATTATCCTTGTATCACTTTGCTGATTGCAGAATTGAAACTGATCTTGTGAAAGTGTATATCACAATACAACTGTTGAATAGGTTAGGGACTCTCAAAAGCTGAACTAGTTTTGCACAGACTCTTATAAAGATGCATCCTAGTATAGGCCAACATGAGTGTGAAATGTCTGACACATGTACTGGAAACAACAACTACACTGCTGTATCCCTATTTATCATTATTAACCTGAGTAAATAATGTCTGCAATAGCAAACCTACATAAACACTCCACTTTGCAAGGTAAACATCCATTAAATACTAGTCCTCCCTGAGAAATGTAGCTGGCTTGAGGAATCCTAGAAGCACCAGGTGTATTTTGCAATATAGCAGCTGCTGTTATCATAGATAAGAACTTGATGGCTTGCACTGATTATGTGTGGCTAACACACCTGTGGACGACTGTACAATATTGTTGTCTCCAAACATCATCCTGGACGCTCACACAGCACCATGCATCTTTTAAACATTTATTTAAGCAAATTTCCTACTTAAATAATTCATCTAGGTTTTCTTAATGCCACCATCTTTCTTCTAGAAAGCATGTGTAAGCATGCAGGAATTCAACAAAAAATAAACAATATTCTTCACTGTGGCAAAATAAATTGACATTTTCTCTGCAAGCTGCACTCAATTCCTCGTGCATGTAAGGGCGCATTTCACAACTAAAATGAGGAACAGTTTTGTCTTATGTAGAAATAAATGGAGGTAAACACAAATTTGGCCGATATAACGCATTATTACCTCTGGGTGTACAGCTGTTTTTTGGCTGATTTCTCTCTTATCATTAGATCGCTGCAAACTAAGTGCCTTTGTTATCATATAGGAGAATAATATGGAGCTGGCCCCGCAGATGTGATCGATAAAAGCGCCATCCATCCCCGCTGTGTTACCCACAGTCGCAAGGCTCGGTGAACCGATGACAGCCTCGCGTAAAACCACTAAATTACTTTGTCACAAAAACACACACGTCTGTTCATTTAACGCCTGGAAGATGTGTTTTTATTGGCGTTTTATTTTGTTTCCCACCCACCGCTGTCATGTTGGACGGAGGGCAGCCCCGGAGAGACGCACTGTTCCTGATGGCGTTGGTGCAAATTTACATGCTTTAGCAAGAAATATATGATCCAGATGGGATATTTGGACATATTTCGACGGTATTGTTGTAGGAATTAGGTCGTATTATGTGTCCAAAAGAGAAACACGTCGTGAACAAACAACGTAAACACAGCACGACGCGGAAGGAAGGAAGGAAGGAAGGTCCTAGTTAAATCCCCACTCACACAATGCCAGAGCCCCGACACGACGAGCAGTGCGTAATTCGGATAAATAAAACCGCGCAGACATTACTGCTTAACCGAATTTAAACACCAACACAAAACGTTTCTCCCGCTCGGTGTAAATAAAGACATATATATACACACACAACACACACGGTTGCTGGGGCCTCGGGTTTGTTTTCCCCCGTCGGAGCTTTGGAGGCCTCGCTGCAGCCGCGGCCCCCAGTGAAGCGACGCATTTACGCACACGGCGCGTCCCAACACACGGCTCCTCGCCCTCTCTCTCTCTCTCTCCGCTGCTCGCTTTTCTATTTTTCTTTAAATCTCTTACCGGGTCCGAGCGCTTCCATGGCCGAGGCCTCTCTCTCCGTCTCTGTCCCGGCCTGGCGGCTCCGTACCGACGCTGAAATTGGGGGCGGTATCGCGAAGCTTAAAAGTGGCTAATTTAAGAAAAGGGGGAATCTAGATAGATAGATGCGTGGATGACTGCTGACTGAACTAACTGACCTGAGCTACCCAACGCCGCTGCTCCTGCTTCTGGGGATTTGGGACTGCGCATGCGCCGGCGAGAAGCCGTGGAGCGCGCTCTGCGCATGCGTAATTTGCTCTACCAGCACTGGTTTATCATAAAGTTCAAGATTCAAGATTCAAGATGTTTACTGTCACGCCGGTTATACAGGTACAATCGTGTGAAATGCTTTTTGCTGGGATGCTCCATTAAGAAAAGAAACAGTAGGTTAAGTAGCAAAAGAATAACATAATAAAATAAAGTGAAAATAAAAATAATAGTGTATTTACAATAATATACAGTGTAATAATAAAGGGGAAACTTGGTGTATGGTAATATATACAAGTATTGCACAGGCTTTTTTTATTATTTTTTTTTATATTGCACAGAAGTATGCATTGAAGTATTGCACTTTTTTATTGCACTTGTTTATTGCACATAGTGTAAATGTAAATACACACAAGTTACCTAATCAACACTAGGTGAAGTTAAGCATATGAATAAATAATATTTGGGAGAAAAGCAGTGGTGAAGAGAGCGGTGTAAAGCACATTCACTCAGATACTGTACTTTAGTCCTGTACTCAGGCAATTGAGAACAGTGATTCAGTTTTAAGCTAGTAACAAATAAATTATGATGCATTGTTAATATTTTGTATACTATATATGCTTATATATAGTATATATACTATACTTTCCCACTTTGTATTGCAACTGCTGCACAACTGGCAATATAAAAAAAAAAAAAAACAGAGCCCCGCCCGCCCGAGCAATCCCGGTATGTAAAAAACAGCTCTCAACAAGCCGTGTCGTCACATTTGGCGGGTACAAACGTCCCCAGTGGACCAATAGGATTGCGAGAACGGGGTGATTGACACAAACTGCGGGCCAGCTGTCACGGCCCGCGAAAGATCGAAATGTGTATTCTGTGTGAAGGGAACAGGCGGGAGGAAGAGAAACAGCCCGAATAAACACTTTCTAAATGTGCGTTAATGGTCTAAAATAGCCTTTGTCTCGCAGACATTTGCATCTCGACGTCTGTTGTGGCCGCAGAGACTCAACTTAGCGCTGTCTCCGCCGGCTTATTGTTAGAAAATAGAGTGAAACTGTCCCGGAGGACAAAGATGAGCCTGCTCGTCTCCCAGCAACAGGTGAGGACAGGATTCCACATATCATACATCTGTGTGTAAAGCATGAGACTGACATTAGTTATGAATAATGGGGAAAAGCCTGGCAAGACCAAAAGCATTACAGGAAAAAGGAAATGTCTAATTGCAGATAGTTAGCCTGTTAGCCTGTTAGCTCGCTAGCTTTATTCAGCTGGCTGGTTGAAGTCTTGGCCTGCTCACATCGATTAACTGCACCGTAGTTAGTCATTTTTACTTTGTTCACCACTGTTAAAATCGTACATCTAAGCAGATTATGATCTTGGGGATTACTCACGGAAATCAATCACTTGTGTCTGTAACGTTTTATTCATGTTTGGTACATTTAAAGTTTGGCTAAGTTAACTACAAACGTTGAAAGGAAGCTAGCTGGCTAAAGTAGATGCTCATTGTTTGGTTCATTGCAAGGCGCCACTAATGTAGTTTAACATCTATTCAGCTGCTTAAAGTCACACAATCGCGTGATGTGCTTCATGTTAACCAGAGGAACTAAAGAAACTATCTTTCTCTCTGTTTTTAATACAGAAACGTTATAACTGACATCCTAGAAAAGGTTCTGCAGTGAGTTGGAAAAGCTATCAACGTTTGTAGTCTGCAATTTTAACCATGATATTAATACCTAGTACCTTTTTAAGATTTCATTAAAGTATGGTTACAGTACACAGAGCACAATATCTAACCCTGAATACCAGAATCTGGCAGTGTGTGCCTTAGATTAAGGCATGTGTATTACACTGAATGTCTAGACTCATGTAAACAGACATCAGTCCAAACAGACTGCAGTTCCTCCATACTATAGAAAATGCATTTCATGATGTGTGAAATCTGTTTTGTTTTTTGTGTACCCAGACTGAGGGGCTCCAGGGTGTTGCCCAAACAGCACCTGGGAGTGATTCAGACAGCGGGATGGGCTCTCCAGCAGAGGAGATGGTCGCAGATGCGGCTAACAAAAGAGAAGATCTTCCAGGTGCAGTAACAACAATAGAAGATAATCCAGTTAGAGACAGGGCGGGAGACACTTTGGCTGTGTAAATGAGGGACCCATTTGTGTTAATGTCTACACAATTACCGTAAACTTGTCGCATTTACATTACACAGTTTTAGGTAGAGTGGACACTTAATCACAAAGCTTAGAGTAAGTGCACCAATCACATTACCCTTGGAGCCGCATCCCATGATCTGAAGTACTCTCCTAAGACAAGTCTGCCAGTGCAAATTCTCTAAAGGTGTGAAAAAAACAAATTCCATGGGAAAAAAAAGAAGTACCTCAATGATTTGACCGCACATACATATACTGATTAAAGATAATCATCATTTGTCTCATTTTGAAGAATCATATTTATTTAAGAGCACTTGAAAACAAAAAAAAGGTAAGGGCGGAGAGAGACTTAGGTTATATCAATCAAGTAATATTGGAGCAAATAAAAATAACATACAAGCACAATACAACGTTAACAACAGAACCAATTTCAGATAAGATGAAAACTTATTTTGTTTTTAGTGCCACTGCATGTGTGCATATATATATATTATACTGTTTTCTAAATTGTTATTTTGTTCTCAGATTCTGACGACGATGAAGACATCACGGTTCACAGAAAGTCTCATCGTAACGCCATTAGAGACAGTGACAGCGAGGAAGAGGAGGCAGCTGCGGAGAACAGTGTACACATGGCCGAAGCACTGGTCTTATCTGCTTCCAGCGGAGACGAGATGGAGAGCGGAGAGGCAGAGGAGAGGAAAGAGAGGGGGCCGCAGAAGAGCAAGAGAATAAGCCGTGCTCCTGTTGACAGCGAAGACAGCGAGCCCGAACAGGAGAAACGTGGAGAAATGGTAGAGGAGCAACAGGAAGGGGCGAGGAAGGAAGGGAAATCGATAAAGGAACGAAAGAAGAGAGAGAAGAGTCAGAGGCACCGGGAGAAAAAGGAGAAGCGCAGCAAAGCTGTGGAACAAGTGAAGAAGGGGAGGTTCTCTGAAATGAGTGAGGTTAGTGAGGCTTGTTTTTTCTCTGTGGTGTTTTTTTTTTTTTTTTTTTTCAAATAAGAATCCTTGACGTAGATTATATGTTATAATTTAAAGAGAACTTTTGCGTTTCCCCAGAACGCACCTCTCCCTCGGGCTCTGAATGACAGTGGATGTCTGCTGGGCGACACAGATCTGTTTGACACTGGTCTGGACGATGAAGAAGAAGAGGAGGAAGAGTCTCTCGATGCCATCCGAGCTGCTGTGAAGCAAAAGATGAAAAAACACAAGGTACAAAAAATGATGACTGTTTGCAATTAGAATCGTCATTACATTTAAAAAAAAAAAAAATAAGAATCAAAACAAGCACTGTGTTTATATGTTAAAGCTGTTAGCAGGAATTCAAGCCCTTGCTTTGTGTTGTTATCACTGCTCAACTGATTGGTACACATAGTACTAGTAGTAACAGAATTTGTTTTGAGATTTTGGTGAAATGCTGTGGTGAAAAGAGATGCTGCCTTTGTGTAATCAGTATTAAATATCGCTGCAGGATCCTCTCCTGGATGAGGAAGAGGAGGAAGATGAAGATGAAGATGCACCAGAGAAACCCCAGCGTGTGGTACGCAGCGCCAAAATGCTTGAATTTATTCTAAATGCTGTAAAATTACCAACCAAATACCCAAAAAGCAGTTTCATCCTCATTATGTGATGATGTTTACAGGAGAGGAAAGCTGCACGCGCCAGCAAAGAGGCAATGAAGCAGCTCCACAGTGAGTCTCAGAGGCTGGTCAGAGGTCAGTTTACAAGAACCACTTCTATTGTCTTTTTATCTGTTGTGGCAATGTGTTAACTGTTTTCTGATAATTACTCTCTAAATCAATCTCTTATGTCTTCCGTGCTACTGAGGCTGCATCTTTGACACATTCGTCTGTCTTTGTAGAGTCTACACTTGGCCTGCCGTACCACATCCCTGAGCCCAAGACCATCGACCAGTTCTTTAAGAAGAGAGCCAGGCCAGAGGGTCCTGCCATGGCGTTGTTGAAGTAAAGACAGACATAAAAGATAACACACACATACTGTAGGGATGTCACGAGAACCGATACTTTGGTACCAAGTCGATGCCAAAATTCTGAAAATGTGACGGTAGTCGTTATTCTATTCCCTTGATAATGCTACATTGTGAACAACAAATCCATGTTGAAATCGGCAGGACGAGAGCTAGTTGGCGTTAGCTGTTAGCAGCCGGTGGGAAGCGCAGTCCTGCTAGGCTAAATATCGGAGCTAGTCAGTAAAAAATTGTATTGGGCGAAAGTAAATTCTAACGTTATCATGATGTGTTCAGACGTAATCTTGTAAAATTTAGTTTTTGGCGAGAAACTTGAGCCGGATCATCAGGGATTAATAATAAATTTGCAAAAAACAGTATGCAAACAGTAATAAAGGGTGTATGTTGAAGTACATGGGATTTCTTTTTTTGTTTTTTTTACCGTGGTATCGAATTGGTGTAGAGAATCGTGGAATTTCACTGGTATTGGGATTGACTACTAAATTTCTGGTATCGTGACATCCCTTGTCCGCTGGACAAGTTTAATTTCACATTTAATTAAGTTAATTTCAAGTTTTGCTTTTATTTCTGTCTCACAACAATCAATGAAAAGTTTCACGGCTGCTGTAATAAACCTATATGATAATCTTATTCTCTTCAGATCCACAAAGTATTCAGCCATGATGTTGGAGACACCGTCAGCTCCTCCTCCTCCTCCTCCACCTCCCACCAACCCACCCAGTGAGCCCCTGCAGCCGTCCACAGAGCAGGACTCCTCTCCCTCTCTAGATCTGTCGTCCACTCAGATGCAACCAATACCTCAACCTGCCGCCACCTCGTCCCCGCAGCAGGAGAGCCTCAGCCAGGCCAGCCTAGATCCCGACCAGGAATCTGGACCGATGCTTTACCTCTCCGAGAGTCTTCAGGAGTCGGTCACGACAGAGGGAGCGCTGAGACCTGCTTCTGATTTGGTAGAAGAAACGTCTCCTGCTCTCTCGGAACGAAGCCAGACTGCAGTAATGGCCGACTCTGAAGCCCTGCAAAAAGAGCCTGCATCTGGGGTTTTAGCCACTCGGTGTAGGAGCGCTGATCCAGCTGAAACAGAGCCTTCAGCGCAGCAGCCCACCAAACCCAAGAAGGACAAATTGGCCAGGTTGAAGATGCTTGGACTGGACCCCCCACCTGTCGTTAAATTGTGTCCGGATGACGGAGCCTTTGTTCAGCTCGAGCCTGCACAGTTCAACCCTGGTAAGTGCTGATTCTTTGAGGATTTCAGCCAAGTTCGAAGAGATCAAGAGTAATAAACCTTTCTACTATTCTACTTCTCTTCTTCAACTAGGCGTGGAGGCCCTGAAGGAGCGTTTCCTTCGTCACGTCAAGGCACCTGTACGCCCTCAAGGAGAGCGAACGATGCAGCTCAACATCGTCCGCAAAGACACCGCCCCGTCTGGCCAGGAAGAGCTGCGCAGCGAGTCGGTCACCGTCACCGTTAAAGAGGCAGCAGAGGAGCCTGTAGCAACCAAACCAGGTACGAATACACATGTGATGTGGACGTAGAGGCTAGGTGTTTCTGGAAAATTAGTTTGACGGGTGTATTTCAGACTGGGAGACCAGACTGTTGACCTCCTTTTAGCAACATCAACGAACAACCTCCTCCGTCCGGTCTTTTCACAGGAGAGAAGCTGCTGACTCTGAAGCAGCGCCTGCAGCTCGCCATGGCCCAGAGGAGGCAGGAGGAGAGGGAACGCAAGGCCGAGTTGAATCGCCTCGACAATGAAGAGTGTGGCGAGGAGGAAGAGGAGGAGGAAGAGATGACCGACGAGTCTGAGGAAGAAGAGGTTTGTTTCTCGCTGCTTGGAAATTGCTTTACGCACATTTTGTTCATCTATCCCTTGTGTGCTCACGTCAAGCCCGATGTTCTCTTTTACCAGAATGTAGATGACTTACTGGGAGGTGATGATGGTGAGGAAGAGGAGAAGGAGCAGGAAGATGAGGAGGGCAGTGTGGCCCGGAGTATCAGGAGTCCTTCTCCTGTGGCACTGAACGGACCCTCCGACCTGATTAGTACAGATAGTACACTCATGCTTTTCCCCGGCAACTCCTGCTCTCGCACCGGGTAAGTGTGTTTGGAGTTCCTGGTTGTTGTGTGTGTGTCTTTGTAAGTGACTCCAGAGCACGCACCTTAAAAGAATTCAAATAACAAAACTGCCTTAACTGAGAAATCGTGAGTAAGTCTATTACTTTATCATTACCCGATGGGCTATTTAGGGGAAACAGCTTGTAAAATATACATCAAATAGCTGCATATTGGCACGTCTTAACCACTAAAAACTTCATCATTTATAATTCTTGTAGTTTCATATATGTATGCACTGTATATTTACTCTGTGTGTATATATGTAGTAAAGCTTCATATGCACTGTTCTCCTTTTTAGTGATGGTGTCAGAAGGTCTGGTCCTTCTGGACAGGACAGCAGCAGCAATAAGATGGGTGGGTAGAGTGACTTTGTCCACACTTTTTCCACTCAAAAACAGTCTTAATGTACAGTTATCATTAGCTAGTAATGAGAGAAATGTTGTAAATAAAGTGCTAATGATGTTTTTGGTTTCTCATTGCACTTGAAAGTGCTCTATTTGGCAGCCCACTTTTGCAAAATGTGCAACTCACTCTCTCTTCCTTGTCGTCTCCAGAAGAGGACGACTCTCTGTCCATGGTGAAGGACAACAGCCACAACAGCAGCTTTGAGCTCGCAGGATCCATGATAACCTCCTACCAGCCCGTCAATCACCAGCGCTCCGCTGGAAAAACTATCTCCAACTCCTCCATTTTCCGCTCTCCGTCCCCCTGCCTCTTCAGGCCCAGCTTCCTCGGCTCTGCCTCCAAGGTAAGATAAAAATGACATCATCAGGGGTTTGAATTCTCTCAAACCTGCACAGGGTTAAACAAAGAAGGTTTCAGATCAGTCAGAGTGATGAAGCACACAGAAAAATCCACAAATGTGGACAATTTTAGTGTCATGATTTTATTAATTTATTTGTTTGTTCATTAAACAACAAAATAAAGATACGATATGTACTCATAGACATTAATGTACAATTGTACAGACACATTTACTTATTTTATTTACACACACAGTAAACAGGAGCAGTGTTTCTGTGGGGGAGAGTAACTCCCTTTGATGTGGACTTTGGGCTTTGTAACTTTGCAGACCTTTTACATGCACAAAAACTATATAACACAGTAAAGGAAACGGAAAAAGTACAAAAGCATAATAGGTCCTCTTTAAATAAAAATAGGGGGAAAAAAAACTACAAAACAAAGACAAAGAAAACTCTTTCAGCATTTATATATTCTGTTGTTTGCTGGTTTAATTTTTGATCTTATTTTATCCTCTGTCAGAGTTCAGGTAAACTCTCCGAGCGCTCTCTCTGCCTCCCCGCTGAGGACTCCCAGGACATGTACGCACCTCCGTCCCCAGGAGCAGATTCGGGGCCGCTGGGCGGAGCGGCGTCCGGCCCCGGTCTGGGAGGAGACTTCCAAGGTCGCTTCTCCCTGGAGGACGACACCCACTCCCAGTTACTGGACGCAGACGGCTTCCTTAACGTGGGGCCGCGGCCCGGCGCACCTCGCTCCCACAAGAGACAGTTGATCCTGGACAGCCTGGACGAGAACGCCATGGATGCCAACATGGGGGAGCTGTTTGGGCTGTGCTCGGGTGTTTTCAGGACGGCGGAGAGCAGCTCTGGCAGGGCCAGAAGCCTCGGAGCATCACAGGAGAACGAGCTGCTGGGGTTGTGCTCTGGAGCGTTTCCACCAACACAGGCGGGAGGGGAGCAGAAGGAAACGGACAAGAGTGAGGAGAGAGGACAGGATGAAGAATCTGATGACACCATGGATCAGCTGCTGGGGCAGTGCTCAGGGAAGTTTCCTAGTCCAGGTAAGGGAGTGTTTGCTGTCCCTCTTTTTGAGTCACCAGGACTGTACACAATCCGTTTTGCAGACAGGTCAACACTGGAGACGCGTCTGGCTACGAGTAACTCACTTAGCTGTACGGGTGGGAATCACAAGAGGCTCCACAATACCATCTTATTGCAATTTTAAACATTTTGCGAGTATTTCGATAAGATAAAATGCGATTTATTACCTTTTTCAACTGCAAATTATGTAGTTTGTCAACATCTGTTTTATCTAATAAGACAGTTAACAGTTTTCACTCTGTTAATCTCAGAGTTTTCACGTATCTTGAGGTCAGAGGTCAAGGGACCCTCTCTGAAAATGGCCATGCCAGTTTTTCCTCGCCAAAATTTAGTGTAAGCTTGGAGCGATATTTAGAGTATTTCCCGACATGCTAACATGACATGGTTGGTAACAGTGGATTACTTAGGTTTCCTAGTTTTATATGATACCAGTACTTCACTCTAGCTTAAAAACTGAGACCGCCACAACCTCTGAAACACAGAACAGCGTTTGGATTGTTAATAGTTTATACAGTATAATGAAAGGTCGATACTTTACATCCGTGTATCGACACAATATTGCCACGCAAAATGTCGCGATACTATGCTGTATCATTTATATTTCCTCCATCCCTATTGGCTATTGATTTCTTAATAGTTTATTGAAAACCACACAGTAGATCTTATTGTGAAGGGAAATTATAACTTGTCAATAAGAGCCTGATAAACTCTGAGTAACCACAAGGATCTGTAGTTGAGTTGACGGTCCTGTGAAAATTCATACTTAACTTTTTATGTTTTTGGTTGGAATTGCTATTGTTTTAATTTGATTTCTCTTTATTATCAGAATAGTTTCCCAAATTTGTCTTGCGTTCGAAGACGTACACTGTTTCACATAAATAAAAAATATAAATTACGACATTTAAACCAAACAATAAAACAATACTACAACGATTTATCACATCAGTGAAGTGGATGCAGTTTTATATACAGTATGTCTTTCGATTCATTTTTTCCCCCCTGTCTGACAAATGTACATTTTGAGGTTTGATAATGTTTTGAATTGTTTTCCTTCCCATGACACAATATTTAGATTTGTCTCCTTTGCTTCCCATTGTAGGTTCTGCTCACACGGCTTCACCAGCACAAGACAGGTACAGTTCAAAGACCTGCTGAAATAATCAGAAATGTTGTTTTTTGGAAAAAATATTGTTGTAAATGTTAATAACTTTTTCTGATTCTTTACAAAACTGCTCTCCTTGTGTCTCTATTTCCTCTTTAATACTCATTACTTCGGTCTAAAGGATTAAGGGAATATGAATATACAATGTAAGATTCTCATAGTGATTTCTCTGTATAAAGTAAAAAGAAGCCAGAGGAGGAAGAGCAGGAGGAGCTAGAGGACGAGGACTGCGAGTTCCGGCTTCTGTCAGATGTGGAAAGTCACAGTGAACCGGTGAGAATGTCTCTTGTTACGTTTTTAGCTACAAAAGTTCCACTTCACGTACAAATAACATACTGGATGTATGTCTTGATGATGCTAATGCTAATGGTGAATTGTGGGTTTGTAGGAGGAAGATTATGATGAGGATGGTGGAGAGGAAAACGAGGAGGAGGATGGCGATGCTGACGAAGACCATGACATAGAAGAGGAGGAGATGCAGGGTGTCTTCGCATCACAACGGGTTAAGAAGAAGAAGAAGAAGAAAATGTACGTGTAGAATCAAATCTATTTATGTAGTTTATGTTTTATAGTCTTCTCACATTATAGGGAAATGAGTTCCAGTCGTTCTCATCAGATGATCCACGCTGCTGCAGCACTGGTGTTAATAGCTTCTTGCTTCCTGCTCGCAGGCGTTTGGCCGACTACATGGATTCAGAGGCTGAGCTGTCCGGCAGCGACCTGGGCAGCGACGACGAGGACGGCGACGGAGGGAGCGAATACGAGGAAGAGGAGCTTCTCGAGGAGCTTCCCTCTGATGAAGAGCTGGCGAACCAGGTCAACAAGATCCACATGTGAGTCCCAAGCTTTGAACTGCCTTAAAGTACAGAGTGCAGAGAGTTTCCTCCACGGTGGCTCCAATCATAACCACCGTTGTCTCTACAGGAAGCAGATAATGGATGATGACAAGCGACGCCTGAGGCTCTACCAGGAGCGTTACCTCGCCGACGGCGACCTGCACTCTGACGGCCCGGGACGAGCTCGCCGCTTCCGTTGGAAAAATATTGGTGAGTTCACAGGATGAGGAAATAAACACCTATAATACCATATACTGGTCATTTAATTTGATGGGAGTTTATAGACAGTAGTTGTTAAAAGAAGACATAAACCAAGTGGTCTGTGTCTGAACACCTGGATTCAGAGGTGGAACCAAGTCATTGTTTTTGCAAGTCACAAGTAAGTCTCAAGTCTTTGCACACAAGGCAAGACTGACGAGTCATAATGCGCTCGTCACCAAATGTAATGCCATTTGCTTCTGTGTAATTTTCGACCCGCACGTTTGGCATCCTGCAATTATTTTTTTGTTGACCATCACATAGTTTTTGTACGTAAACAAAATCATCTTTGGTATAATTTTTTCCAACTGCCGCTCTGTCTGTAATGTAACGTGAGTTCTTCACGGTTCTCTCCTGCAACTTGATTGGATGCTGTCCGATTGGTTCAAACAAAGCAGATCTGGGGAATTAAGTGTTGACTTACTGGGAATGAATAGCCTTAAAGTTAGTTGATTCAGGAAATGAATTGATTTGTGGCACACTTTTTAAATAACATACTTTTTAATCTTTGGACTTCGGGGGGGGGGGGGGGGGGAGGTATCAAGTATTTTCAAGTCAAAAGGCTCAAGTCCAAGTGAAGTCACGAGTCACTGGTGTTAAAGTCCAAGTCGAGTTGTACATTTTTTTTTTTTTGATTTTGTTAAGTCGAGTATAAAGTCCACACCTCTGCCTGGATTCATAGCTAATTTTTTTAAGTTTTACATATATTTTGCTACATATAATTTATATTCAAATCAGTACATCTTTATTTATCCCTGCAAGGACAATTGTACTCAGCAGCTTGTTACCCAGATCAACAGAAACACACTAGAGATAGAAAAACATTGTTAATCATGAAACTCAAAACAGGCTATAAGATTAAAAACTATGTAGAATTGGTAATAAATACATAAACGAATAACTATAAATATGAAAAACAATCCCACAATCTGAGGGGAAAAGTTGATGATTGAACTTTGGGTTCACCGAACCTTCTGTTATGATTCTACAAACTTACAACAACAAGTCACTGAGAGTTTCTTTTTGAATTCTTCCTCCAGATGATGGCTTCAACGTGGACGGGACGAGAGCGGAGGGTGCGGAAGAGGAGGAGGAAGATGAGGATGTGGACCGGTCTGAGGTCCAGAGGAGGAAAGAGAGACTGGAGAGAGAGCAGTGGCTCAGAGAACAGGTCGGTTGTAGGGTTTGAACATGTAGGTTTGCAGTCCTTGCGCACAGATAATACTGAGGAGACATTCATTAAAACACATTTGTAGTATTGACTGATTTTATAATTCAACTTTTTGTAAATTCAGTGCAGTCTTAAAAGCGAGTTAACCCTGTAAACATACTAAGAAAAGCTAAATGTGTGTGCATTCAGGACATACTTGGTTGAGTCATCCCCCTCCTCTGTAAGGGGGTGTTGTTATTTAGTCTTCATTCCTCTCTCTGTGTGTCTCTTCTCACAGTCTGAAGAGAAAGCCAAGAAAGGGGAAGATTTGGACGCGGATGATGAGAAGATTGGAGAGGAGGACAGTCATTTTATGAAGCTGGCCAAGAAACTGACTGCCAAGACTCTGCAGAGAAAAGGTCGGTGTGATACGAGGCCTCACAGGAAGAATACCATGACCTTAAAAAACACCCAGACATGCTTTTGTCCCATTAGAATCACAGTAATAGACTTTTATAGTAAATCATTAGAAAGCACAACCTCCAGACAGGTCATTTTAAAGTTTAGGAGCATTTTCTTTGTGTTCATGAAGGTGTTTTCAGATTTTTAGCGGAGAGAAACCGTCTAATCGAGTCTCAGTTCCTAAGAGAGATGCTTTTTGATCTACTTAGCGCCGTCAGTTGAGAAGACTGTCGGTAACTTCACCTGATGTGCTCCAGAGCTTTAGAGATAAAGCACAGCCACACACACACTGATAGCACCAAAACATTGGCACGTTTCCCAGCAAACTAAACACAGAGGGGAAACCGCTGCCAATAATACTGTCATCGCTAAATGGCAAGTTACTTCAGAGCGTTCATTTCTAGACAGTTGTGGCATTCTTGTGTTCCTGGGAAAAGAAATGTGTATAAAAACTGAGTGGCTGCATGTAATATTCATGAGTTTTTGTTAGTGGACACTTTACATCCTCACATCCAAATGACAAAGTGGGCTCTACTACTGAACATTAGTGAGATTTAAAGGGTGTTTTTGACTAAATGTGCTTTTTATACACTAATAAATTGTATGATTGATAATAATTATCTCTCAAACATCTCTCAAAGCAAAGTTAAAAGACCTTTACATGAATGTATCACGGTTAAAACATTTAGGACTACAAATGTAACAATGAGACAAATAAGATCTGGTAATTAGATTTTTTTATTATTATTATTTGACAGGTTGTATTCATATCTAACTTTCACACTTTTCATCCCAGACCCCCCTGTGGCACCACAACCGGAGAAGAAGACCTCAGCTCTCAACCCCTTCCAGAGACCCTCGCAGCCCTTACAGGTACGGCACCGTCAACATCCCCAATTGTTTAAAATCAGTCAATCAATCAACATTTATTTGTATAGCCCTTTACAATAACCAAAAGGTACCCAAAGTGCTTTACATTAACATCAAGAAATAACAGAAATAGAAACATAACATATCATAAAATCGTAAAAAGGTACATAAAAAGCATAGGGAAAATGTCACAGCGACTATTAAAAAAGTGTTGAGCTTAGATTTAAAAAGTACTAGGTCAGTGATAGTGCGTATATCAGGGGGTAACTTGTTCCATAGTTTAGGAGCAGCGACAGCAAAAGCACGATCATATAAAATGGAGAATCTTGGTTTCATTCACTTTTCTGACTTTTTATTCTTCGGTTTAATTTAATTTAATTGCACACTTTGCTTTACAGTTCAGAAGGTATTTCTTGTAAAGTATAACATTTTTATTGCAAAAACGGGTAGCACTGGACTTAATAAAAATCAGCATTACTTCATCACTTGTTGGTGAAGACTTAAAGCCATTATTCTGACTCTTAAGCCAAGAACATGTCTCTATGTTAAGTATTCCAAATGCTGTAATCGAGAGGTTTGTTTACTCTACCAGCCACTTTGGCAGACAGACAGCCATCAAGCGTAAGGATCCAGTGAGTTATTGACTTTTGGAGGACCAGCTAGTGTGGCCAGTGGAGAATAAAGATCAGTTTTCCTTGCGCTTCTACTAAATGTAAACCTCACTGAAAAAGATCCAGAGGGAGAGGTGTGAGTGGATGTCTGCGATTAGCCTTAAATATTTGACCAACAAAGTTCGTTCTATATTCCCTGTAATCTGTACACGGTCAGTCTAAGATGCAAGGTTTATACATTTCTTCCAGGTGAGGAGAGGGTCGCTACTGAGTCAGCCTCACTCCGTCCTCCAGAAGCTGGCCTCGATCTCTGAGGGGAATCCTCTGGCTCCCAGGAACAGCAGAGGATTCCTGTTTCAGACTCTGTCTCCTGAGAAGGACAAGTCAACCTCAAAGGCTCCCCAGAAACAGGTGAGTCGTGTCCTCATATTCGTGCGGGTGTAGGATAGCGTCCCGTTTGCTCAAAGCGGCGATCAACATTGAGTCGTACGGTGCACCCATGCTGAGAATAAACTCAAGATGTATTGAGCTGAATAGATGACATATCTGTGATACACTAAGGGGCTTGGTCAAAGTAATATTTCACTATAACATTTTGTTATTAGCTTATAACAGAGAGGTCAAGGTCATTTTCTCCATATACAGCACTCAGTGTACAGGGGAAAGGTCTTGTGTTCCTTCAGTGCTCCAGTGTACGCAGTAGAGAAGCAAACTGCTGCCAAAAGATAAAATAATAAGGTAGTATTACACAGGGAAATGATGGTAAGATTCTAGTTGTGCTTATTAGAGAACATGCGATGAGTGGTAGAAAAGTGCAGTCTTGCATATGAGAATGTGAACGCCCAGTATCGTGCATTAAATGTTAGACAAAGAAGTTAGTATTTTAATCTCTCAGAGAACTGACCTTCCAAAGGTTTGCAAATACCTCATAGAAGTACTAATGCAATATAATACAAGTCTCATGTGCACAATCCATCACAAAAAGTATGTGTTTTCATGGCTATATTGCTAAAAACACACACACACTCCCCCCGGATAAGCGGAAGAAAATGGATGGATGGACACACACACACACACACACACACACACACACACACACACACACACACACACACACATACACATTGTAAAATCCTCAATTCTCTCACCTCCACCCTGTAGTTAAATGATAAGCAGTTAATGAGAGTCCACAATGGAGCATCACAAATTGCAAAAATATTTGTAAGTCCTTCAGGGCTCTGGCGTGCTCGTGCGCGGATCCCAAGAATGATGAATGCTTGTTTTGATTAGATAAATGTTTGAAAATGAGTGAAAGGGGAAATGATGTCATGTTGCAAATCACAGCTTGGGTGTTGCACAGCTGGTGATAACTGTCCCCCCACGAGAGCACATGACTTTAAATGTCTTCAACATTTTTCATAGAATAGCCATTTTGGTAGCTAACAACAAATAAAAAGGTCAGTCATATTTTCCAGCTATTTTTGAATGAAAAGATTAATTCACTGCTCCTGACCTTTGCCCACTTTGATTTTTTTCTGGTCGTGTATCTTTGGCAAGATCTCACTGTTCTAAAATAAGCACAAAAACAAAATACTTCCCAAAGATCTTGGAGTGAGATTGCTCAGTGTGATAGTCATGTGAGTGTGATGGTAGCATGTACTGATTCTGATGTCTTCTACATGTACGACACTAGGTGGAGCCAAAGCCCACTGCTCCTATTAGATCCTATTAAGCACAAAAGCAGCTTTTTTTTCCAAGCATGTTTTATCACAAGATTCACCATTAACTATATTGCATTTAATTGTTTTTTTATCTACATTATTTACAATTCAACCACAAAATAAATGTATTCTTTCTTTAACTTGTGTTGTGTTTTGATCGTCAGATAATGAAGAAGAGGGGGCCGGTGGAAGCGGTGAACCCGTCGGCAAAGAGGGTCTGCAGGGAGAACAGACCTGCAGCACAGACTAAAGGCCCTCAGAGGAGCATCTTCAACTTCCTGGACCACTGAGGTCACGATACACTAACTGAACGATAATCATCAGCAGGCTTTGGAAGCAAACCGATAAAAGCCAGTATTTACCAGCCACATCCAGTATTTCACAAGCCAATGACATTCCAGAAACGAAGACGGTGGTAACATGATGGTTGCGTGCCACAAGGTGGCTGGTAGACGTCCTCTGCATCGCTTCCGAAACACAAATACAGATGCTTGTACGCGTGTTTGCATGTTTACATTGCCTTCACATGGCAAAACTAAAGCACACACTGAGGCATCTCTTGATGTTTTATATTTTTTCTTAATTTGGACTTTCTGACGGCGGTCCACTTGAAAATGTTTTATCATGTAAATAGAATTGATTTTGTTTCTAATGGTTAGGTAGTTTTTGTATGATGATTTAAATGTATTTGTTTTACATTGTAAATAAAAGTGTATTTTAAGACATCTTTGTCTTCTGTTGTCAGACTATGAGCTGTCGGTATCAGGTGGTCAGGTGAGTGTGTGCAACAGGTATAATATCCAACTTCTCTATGGATTGCCATGAGCTTTGGTACAGACGTCCATGGTCCCCAATATGATGAATCTTACTGACCTACTGACCTCTCCTCTAGTGCCACCATAAGGTTTATCACATCATCTTGTGGTTTTGAGTAAAATATCTCCACAACTATTGGATGAAATTTGGTCCAAACATTCATGTCCCCCTCCGGATGAATTGTAATAACTCTGGTGATTGCTGACGTCATTTATCCAATACTTTAATTTATGACTTAATACCTGCAAAAGTAACATTCCCATCAGCCTCAGCTGTACTTTGTTTAGTGCTAATTAGCAAATGATAGCATGCTAGTACACTACAATACGAACATGGTCCATCTGTAAAGACACATGCTTAAAGATGTGTGTTTGGGGCTGGAAAGTTGCTACTTTTATTTTGGAGGATTTGTTTTCTTTCAATACTTTAAAGAGGACCTATTATGCTTTTGTGCTTTCCCCCTTTCCTTTAGTGTGTTATATAGTTTTTTGTGCATGTAAAAGGTCTGCAAAGTTACAATGACCTAACTCCACGCCAAAAGGAGTTACTCTCCCCCACAGAAACACTGCTCCTGAACTGCCTGAAATGCCTTGCTTGAAGTCCCGCCTTTTCTTCCGTAACGTGGTGATGGCACCAAGTAACACATTTGCAGAATACCTGCACTCAAACAAAGCTAGTTAGAGTGCAGTTGGAGCGGAGTCAAAAGAGTTTGGTTTGGTTGACCAATCACAAGAGTGGGCCAGCTGACCAATCGGAGCAGACCGGAGCTCAAACAGAGCTCAAACAGAGCGTTTCAGACAGTGTTTTTTTTAACATTAAAGCATGTAAACGTCTTCTAGTAGAAACCCAAAATACAAGTATGCACCTGAAAATGAGCATAATAAGTCCTCTTTGATGAATAAAAATGTATATTTGTGTCATTCAGGAATTTGGTACAACAAAGCTCATTTAAAAAGCCCTTCTGGGTTATTTCTTCTTCTTTGGGATTTGGACATTACATATAAAAGAAACTGTTTCCCATACCACTGTTGGACACCACCTCTCCTCAAATACACATAGTTATCAGGCCTCTAGTGGATAAGACAGTGCTTGTCTCATCTTCATTCTCTGCACACACTTAATATATCACCACTTGACTTTAAAAGAGAGATGTGAGTGTGTTATACAATGTTCTCAGGACTGTCACTGCACACACCAAAGACCACTGGAAACCAGTATGAAATACTATTTGATATCTAGAATGCACAGAAGAAAAAAGATGACAAACCAGTGTTTCACAGCTTTCATCCCTTATTGTTTGTGGGGAAACATTGAGGTTTTGGATCAGGCAGGATAGTGAGATGAAGGCCTCGCTTCTCCACCTGTCCTGCTGTAAATCTTTGAGACTCTTTATTTCACTTTTTCTTCCTGGTTTTAAAGCATAATTGCAGTTTAGAACCTAATGATTTGGTAAGTGGCTAATAATAGGCCGGGGTCTTCTAACGAGCCCTTTCATGTCTCTCCATCTCATTAGTAGCCACGGTGATTAGGAGGAGGTCCCGGGGTTAGGAACGGGCGCAGGAGGCCCCATTACACATCATTAGGGGCCAACGCCAGGAGGGTCTGGAATGAACCCCATGTTGGGCCCCGCCTATAGTGAGCTGCTGTACCTGCAGGCAGGCCGGCTTAATCCTGGTGTTGTTGAAGCAGTGATTACACTTTTACCTTTTGTTTACGTGGTTCCGCCTCAGTTTTGATTGTTTGTCTAAGAAAGTGTCAGAACATCGCTGGATTTCTGTGAGATTTTAAGAGGCTTTGGGGCAAAGGAGTAATATGATTTGGTGTGGAGCTGCCTCTGTCATTACTTTTGAGCCATTACAACGCAATTAA
>CAKAOJ020000504.1:147500-150000 GCA_916701645.2 Sebastolobus alascanus
GCACAAGCGCTGAAAAAGTGAGTTTTTTTATAATATGTCACCTTCAAAGTTTTTCAAGCATGGTTTTAGTCATTTGCATGTGAAAATGCAGCTAGGTGTCAAACTTTACTCAGAAATGTGTTTTCCTTATTGTTACTTCTCTTGGATGTTTGAGCATCACTGCGCAGAGTGATGTATGTGCAGAGTTTGACACTATTAGGTGGTTTTCTCATTCATCTGCCATTTCTCTGTTTTCACCTTAAGTCTGAGTTTAACATGAGTACCTATGTATGAGAATAATTTATGACAACACAGTTTTGAAACCAATCATGGTCCAATATGCAACTCAACAACAATAGCATATTCATAGTATAATTTTAAGAATTTCTAATTTGGTAATTGAACGTTTTTTGAAAAAAATATCAGACACAAATTATTATCATGTGCTAAAATCCAACAACGCAAGCTCTCATAAAATACAACTGTCAACATAAAGTAACATAAAACTAAGGTTAAAACCAGAATAAATTGGGTTGAAAATTGGTTGGTTATATAAGGCATGACCCATATTTTATGATGTAGTTTGGGCCTATACTTCACATTCACATATATATATATATATATATATCCTTTATTTAACCAGGTAAAAAAAACTGATTGAGATTAAAATTTCTCTTCCAAGAGTGACCTGGCCAAGAGGGCATCACAGACATTGTTACAGCAATAAAAACAAGCAATAGGAGCAGACAAATACAACAGTCACACACCACAAGTGAACGAGCGTGACATCCAGTTTGTATGCAACACAAAAATTGTTATAACGCACAAACAGGTCAATCTCAAAACAATTCAGTGAGAAAATCAAGAGCAATCACATCGACCTATAATGCCAATTTCTCGATCCTTGGACTTAAATTCCCCCATAGTAATCAGCTCTGACAATTTCAGGTCCTTCTGTACATTATTCCAGGAAGAAGGAGCAGCGTATTTAATAGCTTTTTTGCCTAGCTCCGCTTTAACCTTTGGGACCAACATCTGTAGAACATTGTGAGAGCGCAGGCCATATTGGCAATATATACAATAATTACAATCGTATAATAATTATGTACAATATGTCTGAGAAGTTGTTGACAAATTGTATACATTAATAAATACTGAAATATGTCTTTATAGCTGCATAAAACTGCTTTATAGATAGAAAGCTTTATTGTCATTGTACATGGTACAACGAAATTGGAGGGCTTCTCCTGAACAGTACAGTTAAAAAATAATAAATAAAAGAAACAGACAGCTATAATACGCATTCATTCCACATAATACACATAACATTCACAGTACCCATTCGTCCCTACATAATACAGATATATTGGAGTGCTACTCCAGATCAGTGCAAATTGAAACTGTTTATAAATAGTGTGGCTAATTCACTAAAATAATAAATATTGTACAGTGTGGGGTGTTTACTGTTTGACAGTATTTAGTGTTCTTAAGGCCCAGGGGAAGAAACTGTTTGTGAGTCTGGTGGTGCGAGCTCTGATGGACCTGTAGCGCCTGCCAGAGGTCAACAGGTTGAATAGGTGATGTGCTGGGTGGGAGGAGTCCTGGATAATGTTCCTGGCTCTGTTGAGGCAGCGGGAACTGGAAATGTCCTCCAGGGAGGGCAGAGGGCAGCCAACGATCTTCTGAGCAGAGTTTATGACCCTCTGGAGAGCTCTCCTGTCTGCAGCTGAGCACCCGGCGTACCACACTGTGATGCCATACGCCAGTATGCTCTCAATGGCAGAGCGATAGAAGGACACCAGCAGCTTTTGTCTCAGTTTGTTTTTCCTGAGTAGCCTCAGGAAGTGTAGACGCTGCTGTGCCTTCTTCACTGTCGCTGTGGTGTTGGTGGACCAGGAGAGCTCCTCCGTGATGTGTATGCCGAGGAACTTGAAGGTCGGGACCCTTTCCACGCAGTCTCCGTGGATGTGGAGCGGGGCATGGTCCGCACTGTGTTTCCTGAAGTCAATGATGATCTCCTGTGTTTTTGCTGTGTTGAGAGCCAGGTTATTGTCCACACACCATGTCGTCAGTCGCTGGACCTCATCTCTGTGGTGTGTCATTAGCCATTTGAATGTTAAATGTTTATATACTGTGCTTATAAATGCTAAATAAGTTAATGGAAAGTGCTACCCAACAAAAAAATAACTTTTCACCCAGTTAGCTGGTGTTTGTTGACACAGACTATAAACACTATAATCTCAATGTGTAAGTGTTATAAAACTGTCTGTGTGTTTTTTGCCAGAGGGCTGAGGACACTGAAGACTCACTGTAAACCTTATGTAATGAGGTTAACACCATGTCGTCATGTGGCTGTTAGGGTTGTGATATAGAGAGCTATGTATGGAGGCCTGTTGCTGTGCATTACAGTGAAATAACTAAAGAGCTCACAGTAACAGGACATCTCACATTGTTTGTCCTCATTCTCCACTGTTCCCCCCTCGTTTCCTGCAGTCCCAGCCCAGTTTAGGAAGTGCAATTA
>CAKAOJ020000504.1:155000-257505 GCA_916701645.2 Sebastolobus alascanus
CCGCCATGGCCAACGCTGCGCCCGCTGCCGCCGTCAGCCAGTCATGAAGAGAGAGAGAGAGAGAGAGAGAGATAGATGGGAGGAAGTGAAACAGGAAGTGGTTAAAAACGACGTTTTTGTTCTGTTTGCTTCAAACCTGAAGACATTTCACCTGAAAAAGACAATCTCCCATCGTCCTGTGTGACATCTTTAAGCTTCACACTCATGCTGCTGATTGTAATGATGTAATTTCGTTACTGGTTTCCCATCCATAGACTCATCTTCATCATTTGAACACTGGACTCAACCCCCGTATCTACAGCAAAATGTATTCTGGTCAAAGCAACGAGACTCTGTTGTGAGATTAATATGATATTTATATCAAAAAATATTCTGTGTCTGTGCGCTGTTCTTGTTTGTCTTGACCTGTGCGTAGAAAAACCAAAACCGTATTTGAAGATATCATGTAGATTTAACATTGTTGGAGATGATTTATACCCTGAGATTGTGCTGTATATATAGAGAGATAATAAGTAAATTCAAAAAATAAACTCATCTTAAATTTGATTTGTTTGTGTTGTCTGTTCAGCCCAGTCACAGCAGTTCGT
Organism: Sebastolobus alascanus; assembly: GCA_916701645.2. Classification (NCBI taxonomy): domain Eukaryota; kingdom Metazoa; phylum Chordata; class Actinopteri; order Perciformes; family Sebastidae; genus Sebastolobus; species Sebastolobus alascanus. The sequence goes on from CAKAOJ020000504.1 coordinate 155,588, forward strand.
GAAATAGTCACGAAATTTATTGTATTGATCCTTGTACATAGACATGAATGTCACATTTTTTTCAGTGATGGTCAGCACGAAATCAATTCGTTTGTAATCCACGTGATTGCGAACCGGGAAGTATAGAGAGCGATGGAGGCCACATGGGGAGGATGTTGGAGAAAAAATCAACGGACTTTCACCCAGGAGACCGTTGTTCGTGTCCCGTGTGAAACCACAAGTCAAAGTTGATTTATTTGTCACGTAATTTATGTAATTAAGTTACGTCACTTCCGGAGTTATTTTAACCCAAACCGCAATCTTTTCCTAAACCTAACTAAGTAGTTTTTGTCACATAACTTACGTACTTAAGTTACGGCACTTCCAGTGTTATTTTAACTCAAACTGCGATCTTTTCCTATAGCTAAGTATTTTTTGTCGCGTAACTTCCGTAATTAAAAGGTCAGAAACACCGGACTTTTTCCCAGGAGACCGGTGTTCATGTCCTGTGTGAAACCACAAGTCAAAGTTGATTTATTTGTCAAGTAACTTCTGTACTTAAGTTACGGCACTTCCGGAGTTATTTTAACCCAAACCACGATCTTTTCCTAAAGCTAACTATGTTGTTTTGTTGCCTAAGCCTAACCAAGCCGATCTTTAAATCTAACTAAGTTTTATTTTAAAAAGACTGAAGCGGAAATTGACACGTGCACAGGTTGCTGGACATTTGTAGGAAAATGCACGAAAAATACATTGATGAACTAAGTAGTTTTATTGTCTAAACTTAACCAAGTCGATCTTCTCCTAAGCCTAACTAAGTAGTATTTTGAAAAGACTGGAGCCGAAATTGACACGTCTGTCACATGTTGCTGGACGTTCGTAGGAAAACACATGAAAAATATGTTGTTGAAAGTCATGCTGAGAAAAACAGGGAAATTCGTGTCTATGTACACGAATCAAACAGATTAAAATTCGGGACTATTTCACAAATTGCCGTGAGACTGTGTTGGTCTGTTTGTTTGCACATTCATAAGACCTGATCTAATGCAATTTGAGTTTTCCTAATCAGATTTTTTAAATAGATAACTCTAAGGGGAAGTCCAGGAGTTGGCTGATACCACCACGTTAAAAGCCCTGAGCTTTTCATTTCATTCCACACCAGCATGTTGATTTCAAGGAGCAGGTTTTTTATCAAAGCACCCTCAGTGCAGATATGACTAAAGAAGGGCACTTTTTATCTTCCGTAGCTGGAGCTGTACTTGCTGTTCTGGAGCCCTTTTGGGCAAATGACCTTTTTCAGCTAACAATTGCCTCTTTGTCAGCTGAACAAAGTTGGTTTGTATCGGCTCATCACACGGGGCCGGGGAGTGTGTGTTCTGCGGGGAGTGTGATAGCCGTGTGAGGCTCAGGCGTCAATCTCTGTGGGCACGGCTGCTGCCGCGGGCGCTCCGAGATCATCTCACCTCCTTCCATGTGTGTATGCGTGTTCAGAGAGATACCAGCCGCGCTGCCACCCTATAATCTCCATCCTGAGCGAGTCCCCCCCCCGGGGAGCCTGTCTGTCTGCGCCCCGGGGCCCTGCAGGTTCCTATCCGGCCGCGGTGAACAGACGCCGGTCCGGTTGCGTGCAGGAGAGCCAAACCCCGGGGCAAGTTTTGCGCTAATCCCCGGCTATGCCTCCTAACTAACTCCGGGTTTATTTTTCTGAAGCTTATCGCCTCTCCTGGACGCAGGCATCGCACAGAAAGTCTGAGTCCATTTACATATTGATCCCTTGTTCGCTGGCTGAAGGTTGGAGCTTGGAGACGCGTCAAAGCGCGCGGATAACACGGTTACACCGGGATGGGGACGTGTAAGCGACGCGCAAGCAGCCACCTCTGAAAGAAAGGACAATAAGGAGGAACAAACAGGCCTTTGATGGAGGTTTTGTAAACCACCGAGACGTGATTTCAGGCTAGTTAGGAGAGGTTATAAAAACATCCAAACAAAGCGCATGACACACGGAGATAAATGAGCCTAAAAAGTGCTTTAATCACAGGGAAATATCTATCTGATCTGTTTCACCTCAAGAGAAACGCTCTCACTATTTATAGAGCAATGACAGTATTCATTTCAGTAATATCCCCTCCAGTTGGTGAGACTATAAAATCAAAACAAAGTCAACCCAAATAGGTGCTTCTGACAGTTGATAAAGGCACCCTTTATAAAGAGATTATAAAGTGTTATTAATAGTTCAATTAATGGTTAATAAATCATATACTGATGGTTTATTGATTACTTATAAGCCATGAATTAGATCTACTCGAAAATGTCTCTTGGCATTAATAGATAAGATAAAATACAATCTTTCTAAAAATCATCAAATCTGCAGCTATGAACGTCAATAAGTATTAAGGGTCACATGTTTTTCACTTTCTGATAACTCAAAAGCATAAATGAATAAGTCATCTGTACCCAATCACATCAATCGTCTCTACAATAAATTGCTCATGTTAAAAGTTTAACTAACTAAATGGATTGTCATCCAGATGCTCTTTTGCAGCACCTTTGCAAAAGGTCAGAGGTCAAACAGTCCCATGAGCAGATCTCCATCATGTGATGAACTAAAGAGCTGAAAAGACAAAGAAAGTGTTTTCTTTGCGTTTTTCACAACATGGCAAACATTTACTCGAATTAATGGTTTATAAATGATCTCTATGTTTTATTAATCAACAATGAAAACCATTAGCTACAACAACCTTATAAAGGCTGCTGTGTTAAAAAGTGGCACCAACATTTGCAACAGAAAGATAATAATTATATCCATGTGACGTAATCTAACAGGATGTAAACTGTGTAGGATTTATACTCTCCTCACCCAGAACACATTCCTTGGCCTCCGTGTGACCGTCTGGACTCCTGCTGCGGGCGCACTGACACACACATGGCTGCGCCTCTGTGTCTCTCTGTCTGCACACCTTCTAATCCAGTCAGTAATAAAAAAAAAAGGAAAGATAGCAACACATGAATATGACAGGTATGTTCACCTTTTTCACAATTGTTAGAAAATGCTCATGTCTGCCATAACCCTTGTGAGCTCTGAGAGGCTCACCTGTGCTGTTTAGAAGCAACGAGGCACAGGTGAGCTCAATCAGTGCTCCTATAACTGGAAGGGGAGGAGGAGGAACATTACCCTGTTTGCTCTGCAGCCAGACATGTTCCCCTGTCTTCATCCAGTGTGGCTAAAATACAACACTTGATGATATTAAAGGGGACGTTCATCTAAATTACGTACCTTTTTTGGTGGAAATATCTGTCTCTCTGTCCCTAATTCTGATTACCTCATGTCCAATACTTGAGTGTCCCTAGACTCTAGCCCTCGCTGATTAGGTTACCTAGACAACAACAGTGAGGGCACAACACTCCTACGTTTCAATGTCTGAAAAGGATTTAAATATTTTCTTTTTTTCCCACTGAGAGAAAATAACCTAAACATCTATATATACATTGTATTTAGATTTTCTAATCTCAAGTATCACTAAAGAAAGCCCATTCATATTTACCTCCTCAAATGCATATAGCCTATGACTGATAATACATCTGCCATTATAGATATTTTTTATATCAATATTTACCGAGAGAAGTGGTAGTCTAATCTATCTATCTGTTTGAATTTATTTAGGTTATTTGATCAATAAAAATACACAATAATCTTGCACAGCAGTAGTTACAATAATCAAGGATAAAATCACAATAAAAGCCTTACTGCTTATTTCAACTGGGCTTCCCCCACACATAACAAAAAAAACATTCATTTATTCCTTATTTATTCTTTCTATCACTTCAGTGTACACAAAAATATATTTAAAAAAAAAACAACACATATTCTATGATGGAAAATGAGCTGGAAATGAAAGGAATTGTTAATTATCTGCCCCTTTAACACCAGTTCTAATAAAACATACACAAAGTGATGAGGAGTGGCAACGCTTGCAGGCTAGAAATGTGTTTTCACTCATCAATCGTGATTTAGAGTAGTATTTTAAGATGATTTCATCCATGAGATATTCTGTTGTTTTCACACTTCATGGACGCGCACACATCCATCCACTGTGACCCAGAGGACACACACAGGAGCTTCTTAGTGGACAGTGTCCACTAGGGGGAGACACTCCATCACAGACCCTCTCAGGTCAGACCGTCTCCTGCTGTTGTCTCTGTGTTGTGACACCAGGGGGCAGCAGCGTGCACACGGCTGGATCACCCAGCAGTGGTGCACTAAACAGGGAGACCACCTGGGATCCATCAGAGGGTTCCCACTGGGATGCAGTAGATTGTTTTTCACTACATGTTGAATGATATAATGCAGTGTTACCTGACCTGAGATCAGCACATGGGAGGGGTCAGGGATGATTAACAGGACAAGAAAACAGAAAAACACTTTTTTTTCTGTTTTTTTCTCAGACGTTCCTCTCATCTTTGCTTTATTTTCTTGTGAACCAATGAAACAAGGAAAAAAACATAACCCGTAGACTCAATTTGCAAATACATGAGGTCACAAGTAGACATGGCTTTGAGGATGGTTGTTTTATAATTATAATTAGTGTAAAACTTAGCTGTTTCTTAAAGTTTTGGGTAGCCTATCCTTTTTCCTACCTCAAGATTCAAGATTTAAGATACTTTTATTGTCGTAGGCATAAAACGAAATTATGTTTGATAACTCTCAGTGAAGAGCAGCAATAGAACAAGATACAAAACACGACAATAAGATGAAAACAAAAAGATAAAAACATGTAATAAAAGATAATAAATATTAAAAAGGTACCTTTTTCTGAGACTATACAGACAGATATTTTTTAGGAAAAGAAAGAAAGACAGAAAGAAGCAGGAAAGAAAGAAAGAAAGAAAGAAAGAAAGAAAGAAAGAAAGAAAGAAAGAAAGAAAGAAAGAAAAGAAAAAAAAGAAATTAGTGATTGCTTTGTCTTCATTGCAATCAGAGATCATTTATCCTGCAATTTTATGTCCATGCATTGAATGAATATCCTTAGATACAGAATTTCTTCAGTCTAAAGTTGCTCAAAAAGAAAGAAAGAAAGAATGAACACTGGGAGGAAATTATATATCCATGTTAAATTATATAATTTCCTCCCATGTTTACTTGTGAGAGAGTGTGTTGTGAAATGTGGCTCTACATTGAAAAATGATCTAAATATCTGTGCCATCTTCCTGATATTGTGTTGCTGCCCGTCTATGAACCACTTTACACTCTTTAAATTCCCCGCAAGTATCTTTAAAGTCGGAAAAATCTTCTTCTTCCTCACCGTCTGACAGTATAACGTATACAGTATTTTCTGTATCGGATTGTTCAAGCTCTTCATTGAAGCTGGTTACACTGAGAGTAAATATTCAAAATGTTCGACACATATTTGGCATCTTTGGAAACTTTGGGATGTCGACTAGAACTTGAAATAAAGTTTTGTGTGTCTGAGGTATCATTGGCTGCACACACAATAAAAATCATTGGGTCCCATTGACTGCATACTGGGTTAACTGGGAAAACAAGTCAGTGGGTTGGTTTTGGTGGTTTAGTGTTCTTTATTGACCCAAACTAGCTTATTTTAAACTTCCATATCACTGGTTTGTCACTGATTGTTAACAATATGTGTATCCTGTGTTGTTTTAAATGTAATTTTTGCATCCTAACAATACATTTGTGACAGTTTTAAGGTTGAGCTGGTTGTGTCTAACAACTAAATAACTGGTTATTTTGACCCAGTTTAGGATATAAAAATAAGTCTATGGGTCAAGTGAACCCATTAGTACTGGGTTAACGTTTAACAATGCTTCTCTACATCAGTTTTTCCTCATTTCTTCCTTTATTATCAGCACACACTGATCAAAAATGAACAAAACGTAACCCCCTTTGCCTTAATTCACCTCATCTCTGCCCTGTAATGGAAGCAGGCCTTGCTATTTTGCACATTCACGGCTGTGTAAAGCTTTAATTCTTCAGATTTACCTCCCCGTCTACAGTAGTTTACAGTTTTATCTTTCTGTCCCGCTAAAAGTCCTCTCAGATTCCTCAGGACACAATCGGAGGTCTGTGCTCTTGTGTTTGGATGCCCTTGACATGAGAAAGTTGGGGAGCCCCTGCTGAAAGCTTTAGCTGCTGTTCTGAACACAGATATACATATACACCCTATCATGCTCTCTCTCTCCCCTCCTTGCCTCTGCCTGATGTAGTGTGACAGTGTGTTCGCCCGCAGCACTCTGCTGGCGTGGAAACAATCAGCTTTGACAGAAAGGGGGTGGTGGGGAGGGGAGGGGAGGAGGACAGAGGGAGGTAGAGGAGTAGGGAGGGATGAAGGGAGTGAGGAGGGTGGGTGGAGGGGGAGGCTGCGGCCCGAGGCCTGTGTATGATGAACTGGATAGAAAGACCTGTCGTCAGAGGAGAAACAACACAACACATAGAGATAGATAGATAGATAGATAGATAGATAGATAGATAGATAGATAGATAGATAGATAGATAGATACCACCAATAATAGTGTCATGAATTCACATTTAACAGATATTTTAAGTTAACATTTGGTGAAAAACCACAGCTGAAAATAATCAAAAATTAACTATAATGTTAAACATATTTCTGAAAATAAGCTCTCTTGAAATTTGTGCCATTTTGATAAAGGCTGTAGTGCTTTTACTTAAGCACAAACAGCTTTATTTTTTTTAAATGAACTACAAAACCCCACACAGACACAACACTTACTTTCATGAAATTTAAAGTCAGAGACATTTTAATGGTTGAAATAGACATGTGTGAGTGTTTTAATATATAGAAATCGTGTGTTTTTAATTATTTGCTAAAAGTTTTTGCTCTTCTCTTTTTTGTGATCTACAAACAAACACACACAAACACTAGTTATATTATATTATTTTAATCAAAAATGTCATAGGAGTTTTAATGCTCAAAATGGACAAGTGTTTCAATGTGTAGACGTTTTGTGCTTTAAATGATTTTTGCTCTTTTCTTTATTTCTGTTTTTTTTTTGGTAAACGTTGTTACTGTGTCAGTTTGTTTTAATACAATAATCAAGCTGGCATTTTGGCTAAGACCTCTCCCGAAAAAGAGAGTTCGATCTCAAGAGACCAAAAAAAACAAAAATGTGTTATGAGTATAATTCAAAGAGAAAGTTCCCATATGAATTACACAGAAGGGAAATGTACCTGTTTAATTAAACGTCTCACTATTAATTATCATTTTGCATTATTATTTTGCTCATTCCTGCAGAGCCCAATTATTGAACTGAAATAATTAACAGTCTCATCAACAACAGATTTAGAAAATAAAATTGCTCTCAATTGGCTTAATTTGAGCCTAATTTGAAAACCGTGGACAAAACTGAACCTCGTCAAAACTTTAATTGACAAATAAAAGAACAAAAACATGTCAAATCCTCTTTCAAAGTTTGAAACTTTATTACACCAAAACATCTGATAATGTGTTGTAACAACCTGTTGACTGAGACAGAGAAGCACTAAGGCCTTCATGACCTCAGTGTCAGTCACCACTTGACTCTCTTCACTAATTCAGTTAAAGCAATCAGGTCCATTATGGGGACGCCTCTCCAAACCCAGCATCTATAGTCAGTGTTTGATTCCAGGACTTGAAGCTTGTGTGTGTGTGAGGAGGAGGGTGTGTGTGTGTGTGTGAGTGTGTGTGTGTGTGTGTGTGTGTGTGTGTGTGTGCTGATGGTTCAGCTGCCTCGTCTGCTTTAACCAGCTAATAAATATGAAAACAGCAGGTTAAAACTTTTTTATTCGTCCCGTGCCTGAAAGGATTATACCCTTCTATAGAGTCCCGTGGAAAATCCCCCAAACCTCATAATGCCCAATGTTGTCCCATAAAACTGTGTTGGACAAAAGACGGAGAAAGGAGGCCTTTTCACGCATAAGGGGTTTTCTCAAGAGCGCATTGAAGGGGAGCCCCGGCCCGGACCCGCCCATAGATTATCTGGCTGTCGGTGAAAGCGCGGCTGGGAGAGGCAGGTGCGTGTGCCGGGGCACGGGGGGTCGCGGGGGGCCCCGATGACCACGCAGAGGGTGGAGAATGCAACCGCAGCTGCAGGCAGGAATGTTTGCAGATTGTCACTTCCATTTAACTTGCTCTTTTTCTTTTCTTTCTCCCCACCCCCCCTCCCCCGACCCAGAGACGGAGCTGGTCTCCCCAGGTTTCCCTCCCACTTCCAAGCTGCGGAGAGATAGGGCTAAACGGTGACACCCCGTCCACAAAAGCGACAAGCGGCTCGGGTCGTCGCCCGCCTCGGCGCCGTGAAATCGCGGATTAAACTGATAAGCAGCGAGAATGATACAGATCCCCACATTTTTCGGAGCGAGTTTTATGGGACTAAGTGAATGCCAAGTAACTCGCGAGGCAGGGTTAACACACTCTTTAACTCCGTCTCACTCCGGTCCCTAGAGGCTTCTTTCATACAGGTTATTGGATTTTTGAAGCGCACACATCAACATATGGCGCTCTGAAGCTGTTTAATAATGCAGCTCATGAATTTATCTCTGCAACTTTGCCAAAAAATTAATCAAATAACACAAAGAATGCAAATTATATACGCTTTTTTGTCATGTAGGCCTCTTATGGAAGCATCACCTCTTATCTCCATTTTCACGCATTCAAAATAAAATCAGTGTATTATTACCAGAATTAATTTATCAGAGGAGATAGTTGACCCACGCAGGCTGAAAAATGGCCTCTTTGCACCATACCTTCGTCTCTAATCTCTGTCGTCCAAACTGTGTCCCCCTTTTCCAAACTGTGGCCTGAGGCTATGTGTGGGTCCGCAACATAATCCCCCTTTAAAACTCTGCACTCCCTGTTATTCCACTGGGGTTTGGCAAAAGTACGGCACAACGCCGCTCTTTCACGCCATCTTCTAGCAAAAAGGGATTAATGTCGCCACCATTATGAATAATGAGAATGAATAACAAACAGCCGTCTGTTTATCCCGCACCATTAAATAAAGGAAAGAGTGTCCTTGTGCTTTTTTATTGAACAGTCTTCAGGGTGTTTGTGGAGGCAACAGAATGGGATGAAATCAGAGAGTTAAGTCACCATCTGATGCTTTAAGCCAAAGTGTTTATTGGCACTGAATGTATCTCTTAATTAATGTCTAAACAGAGAAATTTAGCACGTCTTTGTATGCAAAGAAGGCAACAAAAGATCAGATTTATGCCACGAAAAATAACCAACCCTGTGCACATATGCATAATGGACACAGGCGTAGCCATCACTGATGACATTGAGGTCACGTCTTCTGCATTTTTTTAATTTTTCTTATTTAATTTTTTGTGAAATTTGGTGACCTGGCAAGAGGGGGTTACGGCCTTCCATTAAAAATGTTCAAATGGTGGTTATTTTATAAGTTGATTGTAGTACTTTTAGACTCTGTATGTTAAAATGTTGGCACTTTTAGCCCTCAAATTTTATTCATTTTATTCCCGGCAATGTGGAAAAGGCTTTGAAACACCATTTAAACCTTCATGTTGAGTAATAACATTCTTAGCAAGTTTATATGAAGAGTTAACTGAATAAACAAAAAGGGGAAAATAGAGATCTTTTTTTTTTTTGGTATTAATCTGAAAGTGGTACAGGGGGTGTTGGAGGACTTCCTGGTTACTGCCCTGTTCATGGAACAACATATATGCTCCTACAAGAAGTAATTGATCGTTGCAGGTGTGACCAAATCAACCTAAATAACACAAAAAAGTGTGCCATATGGAGCACTTGTGAACTTAAAGTGAGACTATGTCATTTTGGAAAGAATAACAATCGATTCCAGTACATTTAGAGGTTTTGCTGCTACGGCCTTATGCTGTTCTCATACACGGCTCATACGAAAAGTAATGCACTTTAATTCGTACATATCCCATGAAATCAATTCTTATGTAGCCTAATCCATGTAATTCTGGACTAGGAAGTATAAAGAGCGACATACTCAAGTTACACCACTTCCAGAGTTATTTTAACCTAAACCACGATCGTTTCCTAAACCTAACTAAGTCGTGTTGTTGCCTGAACCTAACCAAGTTGTTTTCTGTGATGACGAAAGTGAAAAGACTGGAGCGGAAATTGACATGTGCGTCAAGTGTTGCTGGACATTCGCAGGAAAACGCACAAAAAATGAGGAATAACTTTTCGTAAGATATCATACAAACTGTTGTATGAGGATACGTTGGACCAGTAGATTATAGTAGCTAATGTTAGCTAATTTGAGATAGATTACTGCTTTGATGGCTTTATGAGTCTCCTCTATGCTACATGTACATTTTAGCATTTAGCTTCTTGTAATTAGCATTCATGACCACAGTGGCCACTTTAAAGGGTCTGCTCCTCTAACTGCTTTAGCATAACTTCTTAACATCTTTTCCTCTTTTTCAGACTTTTCCGTACATATACTCGATTATAACTCAGTCCACAGCTACGTACAGCTATCTAGTATCATGACAGCGATAAATGTGAAATGCGTGTGAGCGACGTCGCTCTTAGAGGCTAAGATTTATGGTTAAAGACACCTTTGATCCTAAGTGTTAACAACATTTTCCTTTTGCATCTAGGCTACTTAATGTGTCTCCTCTTTATTGTGGCTTTAACATTTTTCTTCCATGCATCGTCTCACATTTTTACCCCATTTTTTTCCAACATGCTCTGGATTATAACTATCAAAATGTACAACGTAGATATAGGAACAATTTATGGGACATATGCAAATCAATAAAAACTTTCGTCATAAAGAAGAAACAAATGGTGATTAATGCAACCAAATCAACCTAAATAACACAAAAAGTGAGAAATTAAAGACTCCTTTTGGCCCTTAGTGTTGACAAAAGTGTCTCCTCTGTTTTGTGGCCTTTATTATTACATTTAGGCTACATTAACCGGATCATAACTCAAAATGGACAATTCACCCAGCAACAAGAGTATACCCTAATGACGACGATTCATGGGACAATGTGGACAAAATGTCCCATCTACGTCTCCTTAAAGTGTCTCCTATGTATCATGACCTCAACGTGTCTCCTCTTCACATCTTCTCCTCCTTTTTGCTCAGTATTTTCCAACTCACACTGTACCCACAGCTGCCAAAACGGACAACGCGGCTCGGAAACGAGGATATGAAAATGAAATATGAAACAGTGGTGTGATAAACTGGTAGATAATCATCTTTTCATTAAACTTTCATCCCCAGTGACTTAAATATTCAAGAGCCCAATTACAGAGCTTGTATCTCTCTCTTTCTCTCTCACTCTGGCTTTTCTTAACAAGAGCAGTCAGGGAGAGAGAGAGAGAGAGAGAAAGAGAGAGAGAGAGAGTGAGGAGGGTGAGTGGCTTTAGGGGTGAGTGAGAGCATCATTATGGAGCGGTCACACAGGGGGGAGAAAGAGATGACCCGTCGTCCCCTCATTGAGGACAGGGAGCAGCAGGCCTGACGCGAGGCCTGTCCAAACACCGGGATGAGAAGGAGAGGATATGAGGGACAGACATGTAGCAGTGTGCAGCCATGCAGGTCTGATGGATGGAGGGATGGAGGGATGGAGGGATGGAGGGAGACAGAAACAGACAGACGAGCTGAGAGCAGTATAGATTTTCCAGGCAGATAGTGGAAAGATGTGTGCATCCTGATGAGTGCCACAAACAGGGCGCATGACTCTCTCTCTCTTGTCTGCCTGTTTTGTGTGCGTGTGTGTGTGTGTGTGTGTGTGTGTGTGTGTGTGTGTGTGTGTGTGTGTGTGTGTGTGTAGAGTGTGTGTAAGTGTGTGTCAGTGTATTAGCAGTCAGAGCACTGAAGCCCACGGGCGATTCCTGTGTGTGCTTGCGATAAAGGGAAAAAAGGGAGGAAGTATAACGTGGGGGGAAAGCGGGGCGTGGAGGAGGGGGTGAGAGGAGAGATGAGGAAGTTGGTTGGGGGGGGGGGGGGGGGTTGGGGTTGTGGTGGTGGTGGTAGTGTGTATGCAGAGAGAGAGAGAAAGAAGAGAGAGGAAAGAGCATCCAGCAGAGCAGGGAGCTTCCTCTGTGCTGTCAAAGCCTCTGGATCATGTCCCCATTGGTCTCACACACACACACACACACACACACACACACACACACACACACACACACACACACACACACACACATGTTCCCTCACCCAATTGCTCCCTTCTCCCTCCAACCAACCTCCCTCCCTCTCATGAAAAGAGTGTCTTGGCAGGGTAATTAAGAATGGCCTCTAAACACAGGAGAATGGCAAGAACGCTCCAGATGAAAGTAAATGATTAAAATAATTACAGGCTGAGAGCTGACGAGCCGGAGTGTGGGGTGGCCGCCGGACATTTGTCGGTAATTAGATAATTAATCTGAATGCAAATGATGAGCCCTAACGAAGCAGTCAAGCTGAACCAGCGACAACTGCCGAGAGTGAAATGTGGGGAGGGAGGGGGAGAGAGAAGCGGAGGAGAGAGGGTAAAAAAAAAACCACATGAATATGAGTGTAAAATATCCAACCTCCCAAAAATCAGCATGAACAGAGTCAAAAGGCAGCAGCAGCAGCAGCAGCATTGTAAATCAATAACTGTTTCTGGCAGCTCCAAAACACTCCTCCTCTTCACCTACTTCACCCTGTTTGTAACTTCCACTCGTATAGTGACAAGCAGACATGAATACCTTGTTAAAAATCTACAAAAAGGCGAGCCACCATGTGTTGTGCACCCAGCACAAAAAAAACAAAAAAGTTAAAACATGTCTCCTCTCCCAGGGAGCTGAAATGCCAAATGAAGATGAAATGGCACCTGAGGAAGAAGACAGAGCACGCTTTGCACACCCTAAAATGCGTGAGCAAATTGTGGATTTACTCTGCTCGCTGCTACACATTCATTATCCCTCCACGTCTCTCTTCCTCTCACTCACACTCACAAATACAACCAGCATGTGTACGTGCTCTCAGCAGATGTAAATAACCTGCTTCATAGTTTATTCAGAGATGTTTTTTATAACAGGTGAAGATATACTTGTCAGCATCCTCTGCAACGACTACTTTAAATTTAAATAAAGATCTTCAGGGTTTATTTATTCCACCTAATATTATATGGCTGTGACAGATGTAGCAGTTCTGTCTGTATTTTTAATTGGGAACTATAAAAACAGCAACGATTATATACTAATAACTAGAGTAAAGAGTAACTGGGAAGTAAACTTCAAGCTGTCTCTCTTTTAGTGCTATCAAGAGAGTAAATTCCCTAAATACCATCTATTGATAGTAAATGGAAGAGCAATTGCTTAAGCAATTGATTAATTAATTAAAATAAGTTGTGAAAGTGTATGTGAAGGAAGTGTAAAGGGCTGAGAACATGATGAAGTATATGATGGTCATTCTCATAAGTTGTTCCAGCAATTTTTGGGTTGATACCGTTTGTTACACATATTTGGTGCTAAATTTAACCATTTTTTACCTTACATTAAGACACCAAGACCTTGAGGAACACCATAGAAAAAGCCATGCTGTGATTTTGTATCAAAAACTTTTGACATTTGGAGATTTACGAATTGCATTTTTTAGAATTTTTCGGGCGATTGGATGGCGAGCGCTTCTGTTCTGGAAACTGCTCGGAAACCCCCTGATTATCGATCTACCTAGGAAAGCCATCCATCCTCTGAATGCTTTATGTCTGTAGTTTGTGGCTGTAAAGTTTCATGAGGCTGTGATTATCCTAGAGGTCACCACAGGTCATTTTATACAATGAGGTCAAGTTTCAAAAAATGGTCTCACTACAATGAAATGGCTACCATGGGGACTAACATCATCACACATGAATACAGTTGAGCTCATTGGATCCACAAGAGTCTCAACTTATTTAGCCTCCTTCCCATCAAGCTATTATGACATAGTTGATACCAATGCATTCCTTATGTTTTCTAGTTACATATGATATCTGTATATCTGCATAGGCTCTGAAAGACAGTAGGCTCAGTGGGTTAAGGGTACCAAAACAATACTTTTTTTTCTCGATAACTTACTTTGTGGAATATCAACATCTTTCAGTGTTTTTCTACAAAACCTTTTTTTCTTTTAAGCCAAACAAGGGCCTTTCCTAGGTACATTTAAGACTAAATAGTGGCAAAATTATTATATGTTATAGAATATTAAAGAGGAGGACAAATCTTAACATTTGGCACTTTTACGATAAAACCAAAGTAGTAGTGCTACAGACACATTTTGGTCAGAATCCTCCCAAAAAATTAAGGTTCAATATTCAGCACTATAGCTGCTATTATCCCTTAATAATGCATGATTTCATAGAGAGATGTAAAAATAGACAAGATCATTACTGTTTGGATTAACCTCAAGAAACCCTACTCTTAAATAGAAATCATATATTTCTGTTCCGTAATGTTGAAATCCTCGAGAGAACTGTGTTGACTGTATTTGTTTAGGAACAAATACCAAATGAATCAAACCACCAGAGTACCGAGTTGGACCTGTTAGACTCCACACAGACAGTTAATCTAAGAGAGAAGGCTGCACAGTCAGAGGCAGACATGACGGTTGATAACACCCCCCCCCCCCACTCGTCCTCGTTAGTGCAAATTATGCAACACATCCACTTACACTTTTAAGAGGCTCTAGAGGAAAACGTTTTACCTGTCCACCACTCTCATTAAATCCAGACAGATCGCCCACTCACTCATTCAGTCTGCCTCATCACAATCACTGGAGACCAGTGCTGTGTATGGGAATGTGTTGTTAGTCAGCATGCTTGGCGAGCACCTTATTAGGGCCCTGTACAGGTTAACATGATCAGTAACAAGTGGCATCATCTCCCCAAAATATCAGCTGTACACATCCAACTATAGGGCTGCAACTAACGATTAATTTCTCAATTAATCGATTAGTTGTTCGGTCTATAAAATGTCAGAAAATGGTAAAAAATGTCGATCAGTGTTTCCAAAAGCCCAAGATGACGTCCTCAAATGTCTTGTTTTGTCCAAAACTCAAAGATAGTCAGTTTACTGTCATAGAGGAGTGAAGAAACCAGAAAATATTCACATTTAAGAAGCTGGAATCAGAGAATTTGGACTTATTTTACCCTTAAAAAATTACTCAAACCGATTATCAAAATAATTGGCGGCTAATTTAATAGTTGACAACTAATCGATTAATCGTTGCAGCTCTACATCCACCAGTCACATCTCACAATACTTATGGCTAATTATATAATAAGCAGCTTTTTTAATGACTTAACTGGTGTGTCATGGTTTGAGCTGGGATATTACTTGAGATTTTGCTTAAATATAACAACAACTAGAGCTTCAACAATTAATCGATTAGTTGTCGTCTATTAAATTAATCAGAAACTATTTTGATAACCGATTAATCGGTTTGAGTCATTTTTTAAGGAAAAAAAAAAAGTCAAAATTCTCTGATTCCAGCTTCTTAAATGTGAATATTTTCTGATTTCTTTCCTCCTCTATGACAGTAAACTGAATATCTCTGAGTTGTGGACAAAACAAGACCTTTTTAGGACGTCATCTTGGGCTTTGGGAAACAATGATCAACATTTTTCACCATTTTCTGACATTTTATAGACCAAACAACTAATCGATTTGTTTTGATGTCACTAAAACTATCACTGAAAACATTGACAATATCTCAAAATGTCAAAGGTTTTGGAAGAATAAAGGATTTCTCCAAAATAGAAAGCATTGTGACTACTTGCAATTCTGGAGATTTAATTGGTTGAATATTTATTTACAGGAAAGCTTTTATGTTTAAGAAAGGACAGATGTAGCATAAAAGTATTAATCCAAGAACAACATTGATAGGTGCTGTCTTAATCTGAAATTGTACGCCAATATTTCAAGCGGATGTAAACATTGTTAAAGGGAAGTACCCTGGTAGTACCCTAGACCTCTGAACTGCTGCTCAGATATCTGTTGTTGTTCAGTGATTAAATGTTATGTAGAAAGAAAAAATGCCAATTCAGTCTATTCAATTTATATAAAATTGTCCCATTATAACTCTCAGATCCGACCATTCCCAGCAAATAATGTTTCAAAGTTTACAAACTACAGCTTCCACAAGTGATTACAATCCATTTTAAACTGTTGAATATTTCCATCTATGTATCATGTGCCCAATCAACCAGTTCGGGACTGAAAAGTCAATTAAAACAGTCAAAGCCCATTTAAAAACAAACCTATAAAATGCAGTTTTGTTTATCCAAGTTGGACCTTTAACACGACAAATATAAGATATTTGATTACAGTGAATAAAACATGTATAATGTTTCAATAATAACCAAAACAAAGCTTTAGATTTTACTTATCTACTGATCATGTGACCACATAATAATGTCCTAAACAACGACATCAAGAGCATTTAAATGAACAACCAAACATGTGAAACTTCAAAATGTACAATATAAAGAGCAGGAAATATACAAAAACGTGAATGTTTTGAGTATGAAGCACACAGAAGAGTGTTGTTCTCCCAGAGTCAGTGTTTTTTTTTAGCATGCCAGAGACAAATAACACGCTGTAAGAGATTCCCTTCAGTCTCATTATTTACTCCACGATCAACTCAAAGTCCTCTGCCTCCTCAAACTCTGCGTTCATCTGGGCAGCCAGTGCGTCCAGCTCCGTGGAGCCGATCTGCTGCACCTTCTTCTGCCTCCTCCTCTTCTCCTTCACCAAACTCACTCCGGGGATGTTTAGGTCCAGCTCGGGGAAAGCTGAACCATTATCATCCGCCTCCAGCAAAGACGTGAATGAGTTCAGACCAGAGTTCAGGTGTGCAGAAGAAGAAACCTCCAGACCTGTCTTGGACCGCTCGACTCTCCGCACCACCTCGGGTGTTTGCAGCTTCTCAAAGCCGAACAAGGAGTCCCGGGAGTCGGGGCTGCTGAGGGACTTGTCGCCGCTGAGCCTGCTGTAGGAGCGGCGCACTTTCTGCGACCACACCGCGTCCTCTGGCTGCTGGAGGTGAGGAGAGGCCGGCGGGGAGGAGGGGAGGACCGGGGACAGGACAGCGGCCTTCTTCTTCTTGGCCGAGGAGGAGCCTCCACGGCCCGGGAGGACGGGACTCAGAGTAGAAACCTTCGTCTTCTTCTCCTCCGACCGTCTCGGCGTGTTCTCCTTGTTGTGCTCCGACGGTGCTGCTGTTTTTCTGGGTGCTATCTTCCTCACAGTGATGGAGCGTTTAACAGCAACCGAGGCCATTTTGTTGCCAGTCGTAGCCGCGGGAGGAGCACTGAACCGCGGGGAGCGTCTCCTCTGAGAGCTGGGGAGATTATTAGACTCCAACATTATGTTCCGAGGCGTCCCTTCGTTCATACTGACCCGTTTCCCGGTGAAATAACCGACTCTCCTCGTGTTGTATTCACTTGACAGAGTAGTTATCGCCACACGGGAGACACACAAACAGCACTCCGCTCAAATCGCCCGCCCGAGTCGCGTAGAAACGACGAAACGCTGTTTTCCCGGTGACGTCAACAGTCCGCGACACCTCTTCTCTGAAACTTTTGCTGTGTAATCTGTGAAGCCGAAGCTAACAGACCTTCTGCTAATCTCAGGCTTTAATATTAGAGAAGTTTTTCAGCTCACACCTGCTGCACAGAATGGAGTATTTAATCGGGATACAGGGACCTGATTTCGTCCTCGTCGCCGCCGATAATGTGGCAGCGAGCAGCATCATTCAGATGAAGCACGGTATGACAACGCGTTAGCATTAGCTTAGCTTTAGCTTAGTGTTAGCTCAGCGTTAGCTTAGCGTTAGCCACTCAGCCGGTGGATTTAGCTAAACCTGCTAACAAGCTCTGCTTTCGTTATTGTTATTCACATTTAGTGCTGCTTAAAGTTGGTTATTCTTATGGTTTATTGATGTGTAATGCGTTAAGGTCTCCTGATATCACATATTCTGAATGTAACTTAAGCTAACAAAGCTAACTGTAGTGTTAGCTGCGATGAATCAAAGTTAAATCTTTCTCATTCTGTTTTTTTGCAGTTTGACTACTTTTATTCCCTTAACTCTAACTGAAAACAGCATGTATATAATCATTTCATGTCCTGCTCTGAGTTAACTCCACTTTATATTCTTGAAAATTAAACTAAAGTAAGGTTAGCATGAGCTGCCCAAGCAGAGCTGTGACAGTGAAAGTGAAAGAGAGATTTGATGTTGCTCACTCAGTCAGTCACTAAATGGCCACATAAATAAATTATGAACACACACATGACAATAAAGAAAATCTGTTCTTTGCCTTTTTTTTCAGACTACGACAAGATGTTCAAGCTCAGTGAGAAGATCTTGCTGCTGTGTGTTGGAGAAGCTGGAGACACAGCACAGTTTGCAGAGTACATCCAGAAGAATGTTCAGCTCTACAAGATGAGGAACGGTAAGGACCATAGATCTGTTTCTGTGGTGAGGAGCTTTATGAGGTGATGATTGTGTGGTGAAACTATCCTCCCTTCTCCTCGGAAATCTCCAGCTCAACTCCATAATGTCTAGTCATTGACAATGATGTCATATTGGAAGGCAAACTATTTGCTGAAGAAGCACTCACCTAAGTGACTTTAGCATTGTCACTTTACCTTTATATACTTTACAAACTGTTTTACAAACTGTAACACTTCTGTGTATATATTTACTACTTCTCTATACATATTACATTCCTGTCTACCACCTCTTTATATATATTTTTTGTACTTCTCACTATAACATACTACATTCCTGTTTACACCTCTGTGTACATATATTACTTCTCATCATGCATATACATACTACATCCTGTTTACATTCAGTTTTCCCAATTGAAATACTGTCATCAACTCAACTACAAATTTACATTTACATTACTATTTTATTATGTTTATATTTACTTTAACTGCACTATTTTATGCCTTAGATTATCATTTTGCTTTTACATTTACTTGTGTGTTTTCCCCTTTTAGATATACATATATTATGAGCATTGTTGAAGGAACCTGAAACCAAAGATTTTAATCGCCAATGACTGCTTTGCTGGCATTGACATATGACAAATAAGAAACCTCAGACCTTGTACCTTAAAACTTTGTGTCCGATACCTCTTTTTTTTTCAGGTTATGAACTCAGTCCAGCAGCAGCAGCAAACTTCACACGAAAGAATCTTGCAGACTACCTTCGGAGCAGGGTAACTATCATGACACACACATTGTACTAATTCTTTTACAACACAGTCTATAACATAATTTATATGTTATACTTATCAACATTAAGTTGCCTGTTAAACCATATGAGCTTTGAGCTGTCTTTGTAGTTGTATCAAGAGAGATGTGTCTCCATTAACTGTGTGGTAAACCAGCGTTGTGGGCACAGTGTAGACTATTCACTACACCATAACTGCTAGTGATTAAACTAGGGCTGCACAATTAATCAAAATTCTATCGAAATCGAAATATGGCCTACTGCAGGATGAGAAGGAAATCACAATGTATGTTAATAGGGAAATGTGTGTCAAAATATTATATATAAATTAAATATTCTCGTGCTGCAGAGATGTTCTGGCCTACATATCATATTCTACAGACTTAAGAAAACATCTTTGTTTGCTACAGATCTCTGCTAAAATCACACCATAATCATTTTAATGTTTTTCAATGAAAATGAGAATAATGATGTAAAAATTATCATTCCCTCTAATATCGCAAATTATATCACACTTGCAAAATCAGTCAAAATAATCGCAATTAGTTATTTTTTTCAAAATTGTGCAGCCCTAAATTAAAGTGAGTTGGAATATAACAGCTCAAACTATGAGTTGACAAATTCAGATCAGTGTCTTATGACAGCGCACTTAAAACTCTCTAAACCTGAGCATCCAGCCTGCAGTTAGTTGTTCACGTTCACACAAATTGTAGAGATTTAGCTGTCTTGGATTGTGGGGTTCATACCCGACACTGATATGATCCATTTTGACTCATCAAATAAACAGTGGCTTTAAAAAAGATTAAACAATCAAGCCTGCATAGCCAAAGTGTTAAAAAAAAACTACATAACAAAATGTAGAAAGCTATGTATTTATCTTAGCTTGCATTACTTGACATTAGAAACTTGTCCACTTTATTATTTGTGTGTTTGTTTGAAATCATTTGTTCCTGTCGGCACTGGTCTTATCCAAATGTGATGGTCTTTTACTCTCAGCCCTTTTAAACAGCCATCAGCTTCCCATAAAAGCAGCGGTAGTAACCTTTTATCTTTTAAGAATTGTTTTCTCATGCCCTGGAAAGATTGTGTCTGTTTTTGTGAACAGTTTACTGAGAGATCATATGGCTATAATCATAACCAAAGTAATTGTTTGGGTTGAGGGGCACATTTTCTTGTTTAAACCTCATATCTGCACACTATAACATAAAGAGATGATGTCTTTTTGTGGGTCAACTTAATAAAGTTTAATCCACTTTGGGTCCTCGCAGCAGATATCCAATAAAATTATAGCATTGTGTTTCTGATTAAGAAAATAAGCTCTTTGGTGTGAGTCGGGTGATCTGCACGTATTTATTTAACAAGATAATCTTCACAACTCAACAGGCTTTTAAACAGAACATATACAGTAAGTAACCAGTTGCTAGATAGATAGAGGAAGAGCGTTATTAACACGTGAACTTAGCCACATTTAATTGAACTTAACTTTAATACAGCTACTTTGCCAAAACAAACTAAAGGCAACCAGCAAAGTAATGTAACAGGTTTCCTTTTACTGTCATTTTATGCAAATTCTCTTACTAACCCGTCAAATAGGATTGTGTGAAATTTGAAAATAAGACAACACGTTGTTATTCACAGAAAACAAGTTGTACGGCCTTGTGGTGTCACCACAAATGTAAATTGAACTTGCACCATCTGCTGCATCACTACAACACTTGTAATCATATATCTCTTCGGTTAACATAACGGTAGCGAATGAATCCCCCGTACCAGTGGTCACCCTCTGAATTAAGCTTATTCATCCTGGCGTAATGAGCGAACATACCTATAAATCTTTTAATTTCTATTTTAACTTAATTACATTCCTCTGTTAGCATTTGCAATCTCATTTAGCTGCAGGGAAGGGAACGGATGATAGAATCACAAATTAATTCCCATAAGTTAAAGTAATACTCACTTCAAATGGCAGGGATGGTAACCATATGTGGTAGGTTTACTCATCCGTATGAAAAATGGGCTCTCATTTCTGCTTGAAATGATTTTTTTTTGTCTAAAAGACACTCAAACACAACAGGGGCCTTGCTTGTCTTGACGACGTGACACTGCTGTGATGTAGTACTAGAGATGCTCTGGTGGGAATTAAGTCTCACTTGTAATTACACGTCTGTTTGTGAGCCAGTAGATGCATTTTGACAGAGCCAGGTACATTTGTCAGCTTGTTGTGAATGGTGACGGAGGTTCCCCCCTTGGAGACTTAGCGACAACACCTGAGCCTGCAGCACTGTCTCCCACCCCAACTGCACAGATGCTCTGGGTATATTATTCAAAAAAATACAACATGATTTTGACCTTCAACACTCCAATACCAAAATCTGCTGTCAAAAATGTGAAGGTGCAGAATTTATTTATTATTTAACGCAAGCAAGGCTTTTACAACCAGGCAAGTTCACCAGCTAATTTCTCTGTCTGCATGTTTGTGAGTTGGCTTGTTTATTTATGCTGAACACGTCTTGAAAAGCGCAGTGCTTTTTTTAAATTATTATGTGTGTCCTTAAGGCCATACAGAGACCTGAGAACCTTGCAGGAGCAAAACACACTCTTATGCCAGGCAGTACAGTGGAAGGCACACGAGCAAGAAGAACTAGATTTAAGTGCATTTATAGTGTAAAACATCGAGCATTGAGATTAACTCTCTGAATTGTACTTACTTACTGTACTTACCGGGGCTGTCCTCTCCCAAAGACATTCTTTGCCAACTAATTGATTTGTTGATTTAATCGACAGATCTGTAAAACGTAGTTTGTCCACAAAGAATCACACAAAAGCACCACTTTAAATCTTGTGTTTACAAGAGATGTGCTCATAAGTTTCTTGGAAATGAGTCATTCAGCATGAAAAAAAGCATAACAAATAACTAATCGTCTAAAGAAATCTTTGTAGACTAAGACCAAAACAACAGATTAAGACTCACTGAAGTGCCTCAAAGGGTTTTACATACAAAAAAGTCCTTCAACTGGAACAAAATATGCCAAACTGCTCAACGCATCAGTATTAAAGAGGACAAAAAAAAAGCCCAGTCTGCTCTGATTGGTCAGCTGACCCACTGTTGTGATTGGTCAACCGAACAAAACTCTTCGGACTCCGCTCTAACTAGCTTTATTTGAGGGCGTGCCAAACTAGCCGCCAGGAAAAGTGTTACTTAGTGACATCATCACGTTACGGAAGAAAAGGCGGGCTTCAAGCAAGGCGTTTCAGGCAGTTCAGGAGCAGCTTTTCTGTGGGGGAGAGTAACTCCCTTTGGCGTGGACTTTGGGCTTTGTAACTTTGCAGACCTGTTACGTGCACAAAAATATATATAACACACTAAAGGAAAGAGAAAAAGCACAAAAGCATAATAGGTCCTCTATAAGGAACTTGATTAAAATATAATCTAAAGTGAGAAAAGTGTCCTGATTTTAAAACTGGAAATATCAAAGAATAAGTAAACACATCTAAGAATCTGACCAACTTCTGATACTCGACACTTTTCACTACTCTATTCTCAAAAAGTAATGAGGTTTGGTACCCAGCCCTAATAACGCATGTCATGTAGATTTTTCTCCCCGTCACCCCTAAATCTGAGCATCTACAGAATAAGCGCGTAGGCTTACATAAAAGGCCTATAAAAGCATTAGGATGCATATTTATAAGGCTGCAGCTAACAGTTATTTTCATTATCAATCAATCTGACAATAATTTTCTATATTAATTGAATGTTTGGTTCAGAAAATGGTGAAAAGTGGCCATCATAGTTAAACACAGCCCAAGATGACATCCAAAGATATTCAATTTGTCACACAGGACTGGAAAAGCAGCAAAATCCTCACGTTTGAGAAGCTAGAACAGGATAGTGTTTAACATTTTTGCTTAAAAATGGCTTGCATCCATTATCAAAATAGTTGCCTGTTAATTTTCTGTTGATTTGATAAATCAATTAATGGACTAATTGTTTCAGCCCTACCCATTTGACATGTTTTACCTTGTAGTACGTAGTTCATGTCGGTGTGTTTTTGTGCGCGGTGGCATGTGTGGTTTCAGATGTAGGGACGCACTCTGCTCAAGTCGGCTCTGCTTCTCGTATCCGTGCGTCGTATCTCCTGCACTAATTTGTTAAGAGTAGTGCAGCCGCTGCCTGTCACAATAGCAGAAGGGTGAAAATAATTACAAAAAACAATTAGTGTGGCAGAGAAGGGAATGTGGGACACATCGAACGGGGGATAGGGGTAGAGCAGGAGGAGGAGGAGGAGGAGGTGTGGGGGTCCCGGGGGGGAACAACCAGGACCCAGTAGACAACACCGCACAGACCGGAGTGTGAGAACGAGTAGGAGTCAACAACATACGCACAGATACAATATACAACGTGCACACAGGAGGGACCTATAGGATCAGGATCGTTTTCATTCTGTCAAGGTTGTACATGTTGTGGAGGATAACATTTATATTCATGTCTTGCCATAAGCTGCGAGTGTATCGTTATTTTCGTGCCTCACGGTGATGAATTTGGTTTTATGAGTGCAGGATTTACTAATGCTGCGTTCTCAGGAGTGCTCAGAAACTGAAGCAATAGCAGTTTCTCCTCCACATCCCACACCTTCCTCCAGCTATGCTCTTCTCACATTCATCAACCTCCAGAGTACACGGACATTTGCAAATTATGTTGTATAAACAGGTTTTTTTTTTATGGTGTTTTTTTTTTTTTTTGCCCCCTCCAGAACATCTTGAGTATGTAGAATATGTAATGTGTGTTATCCATTTGAATGTGAAACCGTCTGCTAAAGTCTTGAATCGTTTAATATCAACCAGAAGTAACATTTCTTTAACAAACGTGCAGGAGATCGAATCTGACCTGTTTTTGTGCCTTTTTTGGGTCAATAATGATTCTCTTTGAAGAAGTGTCTCAAGTGCGAGTATTACTTAAATAATTCAGTACAATTGCTTTTATCACAACTTTAATTAATGGTTAATTATTTGCATCATTGATCAATCTATATTAATAGATTAATCGTTTGGTTTATCAAGTAAAAAATTGTTTAAAAAAAAAAGGCCCATAAAAATTTCACAGAGCCCAAGGTAACTAATTTAAAGTTCTTATTTTGTTCGACAAGCAACCCCAAAGATGTTCATTTAACACGATCAAACCCTCACATTTATTATTCATTTATTATTATTATTGTTATTATTATTATTATTCATCTAGCTGGCTTTAAAAAAATGACTGGCACTAGTCAACTAATCGATCGTTTTGGTCAACTAAGATTTCTTTAGTCAATTAGTCATTTTTTAATGCTTGTTTCATGCTATTTCCAAGAAAGTTATTAGCACATCTCTGTTAAAAAAAAGTGGTGCTTTTGTGTGATTATTTGTGGATAAACTTTACAGATCTGTCAATTAAATCAACTTATCGATTAGACGACAAAATCGTGTGTTTGAGTGTTAGTCGACTAAAAATGTCTTTGGTCGAGGGCAGTCCTAACTGAAATTATTAATAACATCAATATTGTTCATCATAAATTTTCTGTCTATTGTTGCGACTAATCATTTCAGCACTACACAACTTGCATAATAATGATAATAATTTGGATGATTTTATGAAATGTTAATAAGAACAAAAATGTATTTTACTGAACGTTTTACATCTACATTTCTACTGTCATTCCAAGGAAAATGAACTCTTAAGTAATGTAGTATGCTATAGTGACAGCCGTTAATTTCTTTAACGCATCAACACAACTTACGATTTTTAGGTTGTAGCGGGCTCAAACTAGAAGGCCTAGTGAATCCATCGGTACCAACCATGTCTTACTAGCTTGTCGCAAAGTTTAAATAACGCTCCAAACTTTGGTGGGGAAAGACTGGCATGGCCATTTTCAAAGGGGTCCCTTGACCTCTGACCTCAAGATATATGAATGAAAATGGGTTCTATGGGTACCCACGAGTCTCCCCTTCACAGACATGCCCACTTTATGATAATCACATGCATTTTGGGGCAAGTCATAGTCAAGTCAACACACTGACATCTGTTGTTGCCTTTGAGCATATTTTTATGCTAAATGCAGTACCTGTGAGGGTTTCTGGACAATATTTGTTATTGTTTTGTGTTGTTAATTCATTTCCAATAATAAATATATACATATATTTGCATAAAGCAGCATATTTGCCCACTCCCATGTTGATAAGAGTATTAAATACTTGACAAATCTCCCTTTGAGGTACATTTTGAACAGGTAAAAAAGTATGCGATAAATCGCGATGAAATATTTTTAATCAATTGACAGCCCTAGATTAAAGATCAATTGTGAAGTTGTTGGTGTCCACAACTTCTAGAAACATTTTCAGCAACATGTACGGTACAGATTAAGCCCATTTGTTGACTAAAACAAAATTTAATGCAGATGTAGGTAGATGAAAAACGCCTGTAGTCCAAGACCATGCTCCGTTCTTGTCTGGGGAACTGGCTGCATATGTTGGAATTTATTTTAATTAATCTGATTAAATCATAGCAGATTAAAGTTTAGCCCAGAGAGAACGGAAAGATAATGATCTGCTTTTGTATATCAAATCTTTTTTTTCCTACCATCCTTAAATCATCTTCTGAACCCCCCCACCTCCAAAAAAGAAAAAAAAATCATCACGTGCTCCCACTGGCACATCCAGACCCTTAGGTTAAAAACCACTGGCTGATAAATGAATCAGTGGTATATTGTTAATTCTGATGGCCTTATTCCTGCAGGGTAAATTCCAGATGAGTCCTTTAGTCTGAAAGATGTCATACCCCAGTGGCTGCAGACCTCCGGGAGGTGTAGTTAGCTAAAGCCAGCAGAGCATGTCGGCGCAGAGTAAGCGAAACCCTGTTCACATACGACTGTGCGCTGCTTACCAGCCCGCCGTCCAGAAAAACAACTCCGCTAACCTCTGGAGTACTGCATTCACTCGAGCTTAAGAGAGGAGACAAAGAGGAGAGAGAAAAAAAACTAGCGGTAAGCATAATCACCTGAGGCCTCGACTCTGCTGCGTGCATATCAGTAATGATACACATGAAATTCAGCACAGAGCAAAACAACAACTGCAAAGTTTTAGGGACATAGAAACTCAGCATCTGCTCTGCCTGTTTGTTTTAGCTTCCTGTCTGATGTACTGTAGTATTTGTAAAAAAAAAAAGAAGCGTATTTAAAATAAATAGACATTAAATTGATATTGAATCGGCAGGTGTAGGTAGGTGTAGGAGGCTGAGACGTAAGGTTAAATAGATACAGCAAAACTCAGGGGAGGCAGATGGTTTATAAATATCCCATTTTTTTGGAGATTATGTAGAAGCCTAAAAGCCTTGCAGTCATCAGTTTTTGTATATACGTGGATGTTTGCTCTGCAGTTTGCTAAAGAAGTAGAATTTTGGTCAATCTGTAAAGTTTGAGCGGTTTATTTAGAGGGTTTTTTTTCTATAAGGCCACAGCAACAGTTAGCCTCTGCGCGGTGATGATCTACAGCTGGCCCCATATGGGTTTGTAAAATATTTTGTAGCACGGGCACACAATGGGTACAAATAATTACTGGCGCCATATTGCACACGGCTCCCCTGCTCCCGCACAGATGAACAATTAATACAGCAGATTGAGGAGAAATGCCAATAAAGAGAACATGCCCCGGGGCAGGGTGCAAAAATAGGGGGAGGCAGGGAGGGAGGGAGGGAGGAAAGGAGGGAGGGAGTGCTGGAACGTGAGAGAGAGTTTGGGGATGAGTTTGGGATGATTTTTAGCGTCCTGACCTTAATTTGTGTCACAACTAAAGCCGTTTTTGCTCTGAATCCTTCACTGCCGATGTCTTTAAAGGAATAGTGCAACATTTTTGGAAATATTTGTTTTCTTGCCGCGATTTAGATGAGAAGATTGGTATCACTCTCATGTTTGTACGCTAAATATGAAGCTACCGGCCGAACCCAGCAAGCTTAGCTTAGCACAAAGAGTGGAAACGGGGGAACTGCTAGCCTGGCTATGATCAATGTTAACAAAACCCGCTTACCAGCACCTCTAAAGCTCACTAATTAACACTAGCACTGCAACGATTAATCGGTTGACAGGAAAATCAATCAGCAACTGTTTTGATAATTAATCGTCAAAGTCCGTTTTTCAAGCAGAAATGCCAAACATTTGTTGGTTACAGCTTCTTAAAGGAACAGTATGTAGCATTTAAGGGGGTCTATTGGCAGAAATGGAATATAATTAGGGCTGTCAATCGATTAAAATAGTTATTCACAATTAATCGCACATTTTTTATGTGTTCAGAATGTACCTTAATGGTGAGATTTGTCAAGTATTTAATACTCTTATCAACATGGGAGTGGACAAATATGCTACTTTATGCAAATGTATGTATATATTTATTATTGGAAATCAATTAACACCACAAAAAAATGACAAATATTGTCCAGAAACCCTCGCAGCTACTGCATTTAGCATAAAAAATATGCTATATACTGTATATATACTCAAGCCCAAAAGGCAACAACAGCTGTCAGTGTGTCAGTGTGCTGACTTGACTATGACTTGCCCCAAACTGCATGTGATTATCATAAAGTGGGCATGTCTGTAAAGGGGAGACTCGTGGGTACCCATAGAACCCATTTTCATTCACATATCTTGAGGTCAGAGGTCAAGGGACCTCTTTGAAAATGACCATGCCAGTTTTCCTCACCAAAATTTAGCATAAGTTTGGAGTGTTATTTAGCCTCCTTCGCAACAAACTAGTACGACATGGTTGGTACCAATGGATTCCTTAGGTTTCTTCTAGTTTCAAATGACACCAGTGTCTTCACTCTAGCTTTAAAACTGAGCCTACACACTGCACCTTTAAACTTGAGAATGTGTTGTTTTTCTCATCTTAAAATGATATATGAACGAATAGTTTTGTGTTTTGGACTGTTGGTCGTACAAAACAAGACATTTGATAACATCACTTGGGGTGTAGGAAAAATATAACTGGCATTTTTTCAGTTTTCTGATAATGAAAAAAATTGTCTTCCATATTTTCTCTTTGCTACTATTTCTTATCTTTGGACAGAGCTAGGCTAGCATTTTCCCCTTGTTTCCAGTCTTTGTGCTAAGCTAAGCTAAGCGGCTGCTGGCTCCAGCTCCATTTTTACCATACATACATGAGATTGATATCAATCTTCTCATCCAACTCTTGGCAAGAATGCAGATAAAATTAATTTCCAGAATGTGAAACTATTCCCTCAAAAAATAACAGGTAGAGCGGGTTTGCGTCTGCCGAAGGCGATGGTAGTAACGCACAGGTGACGCTTTTGTTTCGTGGCACGACGGTCGCCTTGTTTGGCTCGCAGCGGGGGGGATAAAACATATGATGAGTATTGTTTGCATGCGAACACGGGTGTGAGTTCAGGTGGCTGGGTTAACAAGGAGCCTGGTTACCTCCGAGGTGACATGGGGAGGGAAGGTTATTTTGATGCCAAGTCCGTATTATTGTTACATTGTAACCAGCGAGACAGGTGTCTGGTGGGTGGGGGGGGGGGTGACGCCACTGGGGCGTTCACAGGCTCACGGAGGAGTTAAAGCGCACACAAACACACACTAAGATATTCATCCTGAGATTCACGCCCGTTCTGCACACTCACAAACACACTCTCTTTCTCACGTGTGTGTGTGTGTGTGTGTGTGTGTGTGTGTGTGTGTGTGCGTTCAAAAGCATCGTTAACACACAGACTAAAGCCTGCTCCACAGGGAGCATAACGATCATCATTGCCCTCGTGGCAAACACAAGCGCTAACACACAAGTCACAGAAATAAGCAGGTTGGCTCAGAGATAAAATTGAAATGAGAGGGCAGGTGTGCAGATCACAACTCGCCTGGCGTCATATGAATCATATTTTGCCTCGCTGCACGACAGCGATGCAATATTACATTTTATCACGTTGCATTTGAACCAAAAAACACTGCGCTGCTTCTACCGCCGTCAAGAATTTAGGCCATAAGTTGTTTTGAAATCCCCCAAAAAATGTTTAAAGGGATTTTTTAAAATGAGGAACAGTGGCTTGCAACAACGAAGAGAGAAAATTAGTGTTTCGGAGGAAGAGAAGGGAGAAGAGGCTGGAAGCGTAAAAGATGTAATTTAAAAAGAGAAGAAGGGGGGGGTGGGGAAGGGGCAAGAGAAACGACTTTAGAAGTTTTTAATGAGCCCTGGCGCTACTCCAGGGCACAGGGTGAAGGCGGTGGAGAGGGGGGGAGGGGGGGAGGGGGGGAGGTAAAGAAGGGATGAAGAGGGAGGGAGGGCTCGATGGAGGGAGCAACAGGGGTGCTGACTCCCAGCAGATGTCACACTGCCAGTGACACCCGGATTTCCCCCTCCTCACACACACAAACACACTCACCTCCTCTGTCCTGTAACGCCCTTTCACCTTTCCTCTCCAGCTACCCCTCCTCTCTCTCTCTCTCTCTCTCTCTCTCTCTCTCTCTTCTCTCTCTCTCTTCTCTCTTCTCTCTTCTCTCTTCTCTCTCTCTCTCTCTCTCTTCTCTCTCTCTCTCTCTCTCTGCTGTTTATGCTGTGCTAATGTTGCCGCCGTGTGCGTCACTCCACGTCTGTGCTAAGCTGGAAAATCAAAGTCAATTATTAAATGACAATCTCAATTAGTTGAGGAAGAGAAGTTGTGCTTTTCAGGCGGTAAAATGTCTTGATCTGGTGAGCTGGTTGATGAAATGTACAGTCAGTGACGCCGTTGTAGCCATACATATGCTGATGGCAACGTTGGCACGTCTAATTGGAGAGTAACTATTGAAATGCAGAAATCGTGCAACATGACAGTAAATACGCTCAGCATACTCATGTTTGTAAAAATCCAGCCAGTTGCCAGCTACTTTTTTTGTGACGACTCGGGTCAGAAATCTTCCCATTTGAAATTTCCAACTTTCAACCTCCAAGTATTCCAGGTGCACAACTTCAAACGTAAACAACAACCATGGCTGATTGTGATAAAGCTGATGTTTCTTTGGCAAATGTACACACAATTGAACTGTCAGCCATTTTTTTTACATTTTACCGAACAACTTCTGTGCAGAGAAGATATCTTTCAAGGATTTTTTTCCTTAACCAGCTACCTAATAACAAGGCGACATCGATTTACACGCAGAACAGGTTTTATTATATGATAGTATGTATTATTTTAATTAAATATAGGCAAATATACTTAACGTTGCCTTTTAGTTGAGGGTTTACCGTTTACAATGTGCACTTCCATTGTTGTGTTGTTTGTGAAGTCGGAGTAGATGGATTTGCCCTGAGTTTACAAGTAGGAACTCCGACTTTGAGTGGCGTTCCATTGTACTTTTTCTAGTAGGTGGTCGGAAATGTTCGAGTTGCGGGTTGTCTGGAGCGCAGCATTACACATGATGTTCAACTTGGTTTTACTCAACAGTCGTATAATGTCTTCTGTGGTTCTGGAGTAGTTTTCCAACAATAACATTGAATTCAGTCAGTGTGCATCCCAGGCTATCCCGTCTCATAGATCCGAATATTAAACCTCTACTCCCTCCCTCCTCTTTCTCCAGACTCCATATCATGTGAACCTGTTGCTGGCGGGCTACGATGACGCAGACGGCCCCGGTCTCTACTACATGGACTACCTGTCTTCCCTGGCCAAGGCCCCCTTCGCTGCCCACGGCTACGGAGCCTTCCTCACTCTCTCCATTCTTGACCGGCACTACAGACCAGGTCAGTGTGGAGAAACGCCTCATGCATGTTTTCATTGTTCCTGTGAGACTGACTGGAAAGACAAGAGAGAGAGAGAAATAAAGAATACGATGCAAAGTCTGCAGAGCGTTCACTGCAGAGGTTATGGAGTTGACTCGCACTGGTCTCAGTACAGACTTGTGTCACTGTAAGCGGTCTTGTTAAATAAAATAATTTCACCTAATTGCAAATGATTAGTGTAGAAACAAGACACCACTTTGTGTGTTAATTCCATGGTGGTTTGTAGCGAAAATATCCCGATAAATCCGACAAACTAGCATCAAATGCTTTTAGCAATTAACTGGTCTTGTTATTCTTCGCGTATGGCATCATGCTCCCCCCTTTTCTCCCCAATACCACACTGCAACATCCACTTCATTTCTCAGTTAATAAAAGCTGTTTTTCCTCTTCATTTCAATCTAATTGATGTCTCTGTCATTTCCCTCTTTCTCCCATTTCAGCATTCTCATTTTCTTCTGTTTTTTTTTTTTCTTTCTTCTAGATCTGACCCGAGATGAGGCCGTGGATCTGCTGAAGAAGTGCATTGAGGAAGTGAGTTCAAGAACTGATTCTGTTTTTTTATAAGTATATAAATAAATAATAAGCATCATATTTAATTGTTCATTACGTTGGTCAGCCTCTCCAATAGCAACGTAGCTCTGCAAAAGTGGCCTCGGTGTACTCTCAGGAACTTGGACAATTCACTCGGATTCGGCCCACATGTATTTACTCTTATTACTGGGAATCCACATCAGAAACCAGACGTCCGTTCGATCCACGCTGACCTTCGATCCGACCTCCGTTCGGCCGCGAGGAGCAGAGAGGACAGCTGCCGGCCAAACCGTCTACACCAGGCTGAAATTTAGTGAACAAAAAAAAGTTTTCACGTCGGCTCCACGGGAAGAAATCAGCATTGTTATATTTATTGATTCACAGTTTTTTTAAACTTTTTATTTAATTTTTTGGTACAGTACAGACTATGAAAATAAGGTAAAATAATAGTAATCAAACCTCCATCTTTGGTACAGCATGTCGTTATGCTACTATATGTACATTTTTACTATCTTGCCTAATTATCCAGGTCCTCGTTACAGTCAATATTCTAAAAGTGCCCATTATAGACCATATAATCATAATCGAGTACTGATTGATTCTGGCAAAAAATCATAATCACGATTATTGTGGTCAATATTGAGATAACAATAATTTAACACGATTATTTGTTGACTTTGGAAACATCATGCAAACATAGAAAGAACATTTTGTAGCGTACATTTTAAAGTTAAATGCATCAATCTAAACAGCAAAGTGAAGAGGCTAGACCTATGAAGATCTTTGTGCTCTTGTAAATAATTTAATCATACACACATTGGGTGTATAGATATTAATGGTGATGACACGGCAAACAAAAGCGGGGTAAACCGAGAGCAGGGAGCCCCGCGAGGGGTGCTGTAAAGCGCCACCTTCACCCCGGGCCTTTCACGCCAACCTGGAGGCGGTCGCAGCGCTCCACCACTGAGGAAATACGGCCGGCGAGAGGACCCACGAGGGGATCCTCCCTTACCGAGCGGCCGTCCATGACCCGTCATGCAGGGCGAAAGTGCATCGCTTTAAAGAAAGGGGTGTGCTGGATTTATAACACAAGACAAAACAAGAGCGTCATTGCGAAACGGAATGCCAAAATCGCAATTGTAAATTGAAATATTAATAATATAAATCAAGGTACTCATTACAGATGATATCAAACAAACACAGGGCTTCCAAGAGACCGCTGTTCCGTCCCGTGCTCACAACGTTAAGTTTCATTTTCACTGTACAAATGTAGTAATTTTAAACCAAACCATGTTGTTTTTTTCCTAAACCTGACTAAGTGGTTTTGTTGCCTAAACCTGAGCAAGTGTTTTTGTGTGAATTCACCACGTTAACCTGGTATTTACAGCGACCGTAAAGGTGACGCCAAGGTGTCCTGACAAAGCGTCAGCATGTGACTAGTTGGGATGAGAACGTGTTGCCATCACAGACCTTATTACCAAAGTACTCAATAGAGGATGTATGGTATGGAATGTCTTCCTACAGTGAAAGCGGCGAGCTCATAGCTACGCTGTGAGCACTGATCAACCATTACAGATACTGTTAATAAGTTCAAAACATATAAACAGCGGGAGATTTGTGTGATTTTAAACAGCTGTTTGTGGAGATTACACTTCACTAAGCACGCCAGAGGAAAGAAAATAGCCTGGCGGGGGGTCCTTTGGAGTCTTGGGAGTCATTGTGGATTGATGCATTTGATAAAAGGGAAGCGTGTCTGTTTGGAGAGTCAGGCGAGTGACGGCCGTCAAAAATGCTTCTAAAAATGCTTTCCACATGGCTCGACCTTTAGCCTTTAATAGTCAGTATACCACTTTATTTTTGTATGTTATTTTTATTTCTCTGCTTAACATGATTCGACATCCATTCTGCTTATTTGTGCCTTTATCTTAATATTTCTTGTCTCCTTTGCTCCGTCCTCCAGCTGAACAAGCGCTTCATCCTGAACCTCCCCTCCTTCACCGTCCGTTTGATTGACAAGGAGGGCATCCATGACCTGGAGACGCTCACCTCCGGCACCAAGTGACCGCTCACTGCTTAACCACCAACCCTCACGCCCTCGTTTCTTTCCTTTTTTTTTTTTTTTGTACCGTTGACCTCCTTGCTCTTTCTGTTCCAATAAAAAGTGACACACAGTTGAGATACAAGCTCTTTGTCCCTGTGGTGCTTTCTCATTGCTCTCTAGTCTACTCATCTGCACATAGAAAGAGAACAGCCTTCTGGCTGTGTGCTTTTGCACTTGTACTCAGCGAGTGTGCGTGTGGGTAATGTACACTTGCTCATGCTTGTACACGTGTAATAAAACACGCATGCACACAAGGCGTAACTTGAAATAGGAAAAGTAGTTTTCTCATAGAGTTTTGTTCCCTGAATGACCAAACTACATAGAAATACTTGTAGTATTTAGTGTACAAGTCAAAAAATCATGTTTAGTTTAAATGGTATTTTAGAACTCTTATATTTATTATTATATATTTGTTTTCAAGACAGAAGAAGGCATACTTTATGAATCCCTTTAGGGGAAATTCAAGCTGTGTTATTTACAAATTTAATTTAGTATATGAGTGAATAGATGCTAGCTACTGTATGTTCAAAACAAGGTAGTTGTTTTCTCACTTTTTAACATCACTTTAACCCAGAAGTTAATAATAGCAATGTATCCACGTAGTCAATTAAAACATCTAAAAAATATGGCCTGAAAAAACTGCTGTGGAGTTGTATCAACACCTCACTGACGCAGTGTCGGTAAATGAATAAACATAACCTGCACAAAGTTGGCGTCAACTGCAGAACTAATGAATCCGGTAACGTCGTACAGGTGTTCTGACGGTGATTCAGTCTGTGTGCCTGAGCAGGGTTGTCAAAAACAAATCCAGGTTAGCCTCAGGTATGTGTTTTAATACTGTATGTGTTTTTGCACCCTCTGTTTATTTCACTACCAACAAATACACAACACATTCTGAATTTGAATAAATTTGAGCTGTAACCGTCACTCGCCCAAACTCCAACCTTGGAAAGTTGAAATATGGACCAAAGTGAATTATTTTGTGTCGGCTACATAATCGGCTGAATTCTGAGAAGGCCAACAAGCTGAAGATGCAACTAAATACAAGTACTCCTGTGTGTTTTACTACTGTAAATAATACTAACTCAAGGTATGCTTACCAGCTTTTTTTCAGAGGGATTTCTACAGCATCTCACGGTCTTCATCAGCAGATAGAGTTTGCTCAGTTGTCATGGAAATGGCTCTGTTTTCCTCTTCTGACGAGTGTGATAGAACACATTTGATATACAGTATTTAGCGTTGATGATGCTCACCTGTTATGGTACTGAAGTTACAAACCCATGTGATGACAAATGAGCAAAATCAGTTGAAAGCTCTGGAAAAAAAGTGGACCTTGAGTTAAAGGTAACTTTGAGCAAATATGATAAAAAGTTGTTTTTATAAAACGGTCACTATATCCTGACAGTAGACCTATTTCTCTCCTCAAATGTAAAATGCGAACGTTTTCTCGGGCCGATGGGCGGTGCTTGGTTTTGGCTCGACTGTTTTCAAAATGGCGCTCGGTTCACAAACTTTCTCATTTTACAGCTAAACAGTACACTACAAGATGTTTCTGAAGACACTGTGGAGAGAAATAGGCATTACAGTAACAGAATATTGATTCATATTTGATCATCGCTGCCTAGTTTTACCGTTTGATTGGAGTTCACAAGCTTTGAGAGCAATGATTGACAGCTGCTTTAGAGACTGCTGAGCTCTGATTGGTTGTTTTTGTTCGGGCGCTGAAATCTTGCAGATGCCATTAGGAGGACAAGGAGGACACAGAGGAACATGATTTTTTTTTTAGTCCGTCTCATGCACTACTGTCAGGATATAGTGACCATTTTATAAAAATAACTTTTATCATATTTACATAGTTACCAACTGCAGCTTTAAGAATTTTTCTTTATTTTTATCTACTATTATAACTACCATCCCCAAGTTCAATAATGAATTTTAATACCGAAATGCTCTTGTGGGATGTTTCAAAATGTCACAATTTGTACAGAAGTTGGGATGACATAAAGAAAGAATATTTACGCCTTAGATTCAAAACAGTTGCACTTCCCAAAATGAGCTTTTTTTCCTCACAGACCAATTGCTCCGAAAACAATTACAGTAACTCCTAAAACTAGCCGAGTTAATGTGCATTTTCTCATGAAAACCGTATCCAACGCTACTTTATTTAACAGGCTGATGTGTCAGTCATCAAGCTGTAAAAGAAGTATTTTCAGACTTTGTAGGGAGTAGCTCACCATCAGGATGCAATTGTATCAAATTAAACCAAATATCAAACCATGTTGCTAAATATCGTCCTGACGGATATGAAAATGAAATAATTCAAAAGAAAGCATTGAATTCCTGCACACGAAAATGCAACGTTTTCTTTGTCAGGCATCAAATTCACAATATGAAGCAGCAACATCTTGATGCTGAAGCCACAGGCTGCATTTATAGTCGGTGTGCTGACAGTGTGCAGGAATCCAACATTTTATTTTAAATGTGTTTGTTACTGAAATTGGTTTTGAAAGATCAAGAATGGGCCTGTAGGTGAAGGTGGGTTTGCAGGATGATCTTTGAAAAAAAACAACACAAATGTAATGATTTGCTAAAAAAGTAGCTGCTGGAATAGCTGCATTGTGACTGTATACAGGGAGTGTTACAGTAAACGAGCGTGCTTAGCCTATATACAGTTGTAAATGGAAAAACCAGGCCAAGTTGGTAACATCACAGCTGAACGGGTGTGTGTGTGAGCGAGACAGCCCTTGTGTGTGTGTGTGTGTGTGTGTGTGTGTTTGTGTGTGTGTGTGTGTGTGTGTGTGTGTGTGTGTGTGTGTGTGTGTGTGTGGCTCTATCATCATCTCCTCTCTCCACCACAGACAGGTGATTAATAAACATTAAACAATCCCTCCTCTCTCAAACACACCGGAATCTGACGGGAAGAGCAGCATATGTTTGCCTGGAGGCACAGAGAGAGATGGAGAGCGGCCCCGCTGAGTGTCAGATAGAGGGAGAGAATAGGGGGAGAGGGGGGTGAGGAGGAGGAGGAGGATGGGGGGGGGGAGTTAGGTTACAGAGTGGGAGATGAAGGGATGGAGGGGGGGAATTGACACAGGAGGGTAATGAGATGGGAGGAGAGAAAGGGAGATATAGGCAGGTAGAAATGAGTGATGTTTGAGAGCAGACGACACGTGTATGTGTGCAGTCCCTGGAAAGCAGTAATTGCGTTGAGTATCTCGTCCCGGTTAAATAAAGTGAAGGACTGTGCAGGGGAGGTGAGAGGTGGTCGGTGGGAGAAATGTGGAACAGATGGGTTGAGGGGGAACCGAGGTGTGTGTGTGTGTGGCTTGTTGGGCGCTGGGGGTCGCACCGCTGCCTCCGCTCTCCCAGGTACAATGTTCAGGGCTGAAGCTGTGACGCCGCCGTCTCCCCGCTCCGGGCCCCTGCTGGAGCCCTGCATGCATAGAGGGGCCCTGATTTTTTTTTTGAGTGGCCCCATGGGGTGCACACAGAAAATTTGTCCTAAGCATGATACATGTATAGACGCCAATTCAATCTCTTGTGTTGCCCTGCGCTACACAAGCAGCCTACTAAAGCAATTAGTCGACTTAAGTAGATTAAGAGAAAAATGTATCAACAATGTTAGCATTGAATAAATAGTTTAAGTCATTTATCAAATAACAAGACTAAGAGTGTACAGCCACGCTAGCGACTCTGTGAGGCTGTACTTAGGCTTTGAGCTGAATGCTAAAGTCAGCATGCTAATATTCTCACAACAATGCTAACATTCTGATGATTAGCAGGTTTACCGCGTTCACCATTTTAGTCAAAGAACGTATATTGCCAAGAAGTGAAAGTCCATTGTTTGTTGCATTGCAATATCAGCGCCCAGCACGCTTCCGCCATTTTGGACTGAAAGCGACTACCGGGCGCCAGTAAAACGTTCCCCCCTGTACAAAGGTAAAACAAAATGATTTCTATTCTATTGTCATATTCTACCAAAATGGCCTGTGTTGAACCATAAAATATTATAAATATAATAAGCGTTTTCAGTCCAAAATGGTGGCAGCGGCTGTTGGTAAAAAAAAAACACCGTCTCTTTGCTTCTATACTCTTAGTTTAGCGTGTTAGCATGCTAACATTTGCCTTGCTAGCCTTGCTAGCAACTCTGTGAGGCTGTGTAGCCTACAGTACTTAGGCACAGTGGTGCTTTGAGCTGATAGCTAACCTCAGCCTGCTAACATACACAATGACTATGCTAACATACTTAGAAGGTATAATGTTTACCATGTTCACTGTCTTATGGTGCCTTCAAATGAAACACGTGAGCTCGTGTTTACAACATGGGAAGTCGTGTACACGATATGCTTGGTGTTCAAGTGGTTAAGTCGTGAGAACACCGCTGCTAGGCAACGGCAATATTAACGTAACTGTCGGCGTCTAGAAGCCACAGAGGCAAGTGGGTAACATAATGCAGTAAATGCAAAGGCATAATGACAGAGGAAAAAGATGAGGTTGTTGGGAATATCAACATTTTCCTCAGATCTATTATAAAATTACGAAGAAAAACAATATACGACTAAAATTACAATATATTCACTGATTATGCACCAAAAAATGAACTTCCATGGCCTCCGCCATTTCTGACAACGCCAACAAACATGTCACAACTCGTGAACTCTGAGCTTTCAGAAGCTTTCCACTTACGAGGTCATGAATACCACGAGAGGCGGGCGTTCATATGGACTCATCTCGTGAACACGGTAAACACAACCTCATTTGAAGGCACCATTAGTTTAGCATGTTAGCAGGCTCACATTTGCTAAATAGCACTAAACACAAAGTACTGATGGCTAAATGGACTGATGGACTAAAGGCTGATGGGATTTTGAAGGTTTTTGGTCATAAACCAAAGTATTGGACAAATTAAGTTTGACCTGATGATGGTGCTAAATGAAACATTATTACAATTCATCCTGAGGGGGACATGAATGTGTGTACCAAATTTTATGGCAATCCATCCAATAGTTGTTGAGACATCCTCTGACCCACAGATGTCAAGCTCATGGTGGCGCTAGAGGAAAAGTCAGAGAATCACAAAAGTTATGAAGATATATCGTCTGGGGAGCATGAATGTCTGTACAAAATGTTGTCCCAATCCTTTCAGAAGATGTTGAGAAATTTCACTGGTTTAAAAAATTTGACCTACTGATGGAACTAGAAGAAATGTCAGAGGATCACCAAAGTCAGTAGGATTCATCCTCTGGGGTATATGAATGTCTCGTGGTTCATAACAATCCATGTAATACTGAAGTTGTTCAGATATTTCAGTCTGGACCAAAGAATCTGGACCACAAAATCATTGTAAATTGATTATCGTTTGGTTTTGGACTGATGGTCAGATAACACAAGCAAAGTGAAGACATCACGTTGGGCTCTGGGAAATTGTAATAGACATTTTTCACTATTTTCTGACATTTTATAGACTAAGCAATTAACCAAAATAATCGACACATCAGTCAATAACAAAATTAAGTGTTAGGTGCAGCCCTCGCTATGACCTTCCTGTTGAAGTCACAGTAGACTCTGCCTACAGGGATCAATAAAAAATACCATTATTGCGACAAATGGAAAGAGGAAGCATTTACAATAAGAGCACAATAAAAGCTCATTGTCACCTATGGATTTAGAAGTAAGCTGAAGTGGGCAGCTGCATTTAAAGGTACCTGAAGGTACCATTACTTTTTATTGCTCTGATATCCCAGATGAAAAGATAAAAATCATGAAACTAAACCGATCACTTCTTAATTCTTTAATAATATATTACATTTATGCCGTAATACAATAATAATAACAACAGTAATAACATTAATAATAAACATACACAGAAAGTACAAAATGATTTGTGTTATTTTCTTAAGTTACCAACACTTCAAAATAAAAGAAACCAAATCTCCTTTTAGCTGCCTTTGACTCCTCCTATTACCCCACTGTTGGAGAACCCAGAGAACTCAATTTCCCATGACCACCCGCTAAGAAGAACTACATATGGAGGCTGTGCTTGTCCAATCAGGTGGAGTTAAAAGTCTCCCAAAGTTCAAGAGGAGCAAAGAGCAGGCTGTTGTCTCAGATATGGCTTTACGACACTTCCCAGATGAGTTCAGTCCAAAAGATGTGTATAAGTGTGTGTGAGAGAGATGATGGCAGGGGTTTCTAAAACACAGATAAAGGTGACATGTTTACCAAAATAAAAAAAAAAGTAGGGAGGAAATAAATACAGCCATATGTAGGAACTCATCCTGAAGAGATGTTTTGTAGACGCCATCATGACACAAACCAGCTACTGAGAAGAGAGGTCCATGCGTCATGTTGAGTGAGGTGGTTGTGGACACACATTACAGTACAGATATCATCATGACCCCCGACCTCCTTCGACGAGAGGGACCGCAGAGGTTGTTCTGGGAGGTAAAAGTCTCAGTTTTTATCCTGAGGGCGAAGGTAAAGACGCAGAGGGGCACCAGTCAGTCTTTCCCCCCCTCTTTCTCTCTTCCTTTCTGCCTCTCATCCATCCATCCATCCATCAACACATCTGGTCCGTCCCTCCCTCTATTTGCGGTGCTTCATCTCCTTTTCGTGGTGGCTCTTCCCTCCGCCCTCTCCTTTGTCCAGCATTTTGATCGCCTCCATCAGGTAGCTCTGGAAGGCGGAGAGCGCGGCGCAGATGGCGGGGGTGCCGAAGCCGTGGGTGAGCAGGCTGAAGTGGGTGAGGCTTCCCTGGACGCCGGGCTCCAGGCAGGGGGTGGGTCGACTGCCGCCCAGCGGAGAGCGGTCCTGGGACATCATGTCCACAAACTCCTTACAGATCTCCCTGAGAAGGAAAAAGACAAGACGTTAGTTTGTTATTGTGGCACTCTGAGATTTATTCCCACAATGATGATCTAGATTCAGTGCAATTATTGTTTATCGATCAATGCCCAGACCCAGTACACATTTATATGGAAGACATCTGACCTTTACCCTGATTGAAACCTGAATTATGTGCCAAAGTAAGATTTTTACACCCTCAAAAGAAAGGCCACTGGAGTTTGGGGGGGATGTCTGGGGGAAGTCCAACAAAATAAAGTCTACTATTTTCCTTTTAATGGTTTTGACAATATCAAGAAAAAGGAAAAACATTTTGACATCAGTCGTACACAAAATGTTGAGGCTGTACTGAATGAATCTTTTAGGAGCATTTATTCGGTGCCTTGTTTTTTGACAGTTTTTGCCTTTTGTCCATCACACCTGGAATAATATTTAAGTGCATACTGTTTACAACTTTGTGGCCTTGCAAGGTTTTTGAAATCTAACATTTTACAGTGAAAGTGGGCCAATGAAAAACAGAGAGATATTAAACTGCTGTGTTGGGATGGTGGCAAAAATGTATATTTTTTTGCCGGTAAACAAAAAAAAAGAAAATCCACATTATGTATTTTCAGGTTGTGTTTGTTTGTGTAAACCTTTATCACATTCTTATAAAACAGATTGTAATTCATGAAAGAACTTGATTTAACCGAAGCATTCAAATGTAGTTCTTTTCCTTGGTATTTTTACCTTAATTTTATTAGCATTTGGCCTGGATCTGGTCTAGCACTACTTAAACTCTTAAAGACGCGCACCAGCAATTTAGTATTGCACCTCTTTTAAGTTCCTAAGTCCTACGTGTGGTTAAAGCTCAAAAAACACTGGATCCTACACTTCCCATAATGCATCTTTTGTTAGACCCTCCCTGTCTGGTGAACGCTCACGTCTTCCAAACTCCATGCCCCTCAGTTTGTAACGCATTTATTATTTTGTTATATGCTGAAATGACTCAAGTGATGCAACATAGCAAAACCCCTAGTAGCACTCCCCATGACCAGCACATTGACTCTGACATGTAAAATCGGTGGATCCCTCCTTTAAAAATGTGCAGCAGGAGGGGATGAAGCACTCACTTGGTGGCGAGCAGCATGCTGCGCCGTGTTGGGAGCTGGTCCGGCTCGCTCTGCCTGCACAGATACTCGGCTGTGGCTCTGGCTGGAAACTCTGTCTCGCACACGTAACCAAAGTCCCGCGCCAGATGGACGGCCTCACCTAGAGGAGGAGGAAGAGGAAGAGGAGGGTGAGAGTGTGTCTATGTTCATCAGGGGGCTCTAAATCCTTACGTAAAAAATTAAAGCGATAGGAGTTTATTGTCTGGGAAGCAGGGGTGTGAGATGTGCAGCTCAGCTTAAATTCTATGCAAGAGTTACTTAGCAGTTACCATCACCACGGCAACCTTTGATTGCTGCTACACAGACACAGGTGATTGAGATGAGCTAATTAGTACAGACACACACTAACTAACTGATACAAAAAGGGTCTTCTGCATTCAAAAAAGCAGCCAAAGGTCAGTGATCCAGTTTATATTTCATATCACATAATTATCCATATATGTGCTTTTGAATGCTACACATTTAAAAGACCTGCCGTATCTGCTCAGGTCAGGTCAGGTCAAGAGGCAAAAACTCCGCAGCCATTTTTCTCACTTTCACTACTCAAACAGTTCACTGCTCTTTGGCTTTGTGAAGCGGCCGCAGCTTTAGCTCTTCCAAACGACACCATCCACGCATGCAGCCACCCATGCTATGGCTTGTTTATCCACGTCTGCTCATGCGAGGATATTTCCATGCGAATATGTGTCTCTATCTGTCAGGATGTATGCAGGTCACTGTATGTGTATGTATGCACGTGTGTGTTTGCGTGTGTGTGTGTGTGTGTGTGTGTGTGTGTGTGTGTGTGTGTGTGTGTGTGTGTGTTTTCCCTACCCTCCACTAGAGATGTTAGCAGAGTGACGTTGGCTGCCTTGCGTCGCCCGGCGGGCAGGTTGAGGCCAATCTTCTCCAGACGCTCTCTCAGACAGCGGCCACCATTCTTTGACTTCGCCCTGAGGGGGGACAGGGAGACAGAGAGAGCAGTTTTTAGGAGATGCTCCTTGTGTGTGTGTGTGTGTGTGTTTATGAGTTTTGTAGTGGTGTGTTTGTGTGTGCCTGTGTGCATTTGTGTATGTGTGCGTTTATGTAAGTGAATGCGAAGCTGAAATCTCCCTACAGTATGTTCCCTGTCAGCACTGATAGTGTCTTTTATTTTTCTGTGTTTTTAGTTGTTGCCTTACTTTCCTTTGCCAGTTCTCATCCCTCTCTGTATTCTTAAATATTTAAATTTACATTAACATGTATTAATACAGAAATATTTATATGGCATAATACAGAAGTATTTATATGACAGGCAGCACTGGTAGAAGAAGTATTCAGAGCCTTTACTGAAGTAAAAGTAGCAATACCATAGTGTCAAAATATATCCTGCATTTACGCCAGTAAAAGCGCAGAAGTATTAACGGACACATGTACTTTTATTATTAACAATAAAAGTACTTGTGATGTAGAAAATGCCCCAGTGAGTGTTAAATTGTTATATTTTATATAAATGGATAATGGTGTTTGGTGTATACTGTGGAAGTAGCATTTCACTGCTATTTTTAATTACTTTATATACTTTTGGGTGGTTTTCACATAACTATGCATTGTATTTTATTTTTTCGTATGTAAAATCTTAATTTCCAAAGTAACCAGTAACTAAATCTCTCAAATAATGTAATGAATGGAGTTAAAAGTATAATTTTGCCTCTGAAATGCAGTGAAGTATAAAGAAAGTAAGTCGGTTTACGATATTTACTCCCCTTTAGATCTTTTAATTATGTCCTCTTAAAGTATTTCAGCTTGCAACCCGAATCATAAAGTTGTTCTCTCGCCCCGAGGCGGTGCTTCATTAAACCACATCGCCTCTCTTGTGATTCAGTCCCATGACCCATTTTGGGTCCTCAGCTCTGGCCCCATAGTTACGTTAAAGCGCTCTTATTTTGAAAAGCTTTAGGAAAATGGAGCACATGATTGATATCAAAGGAAGTTTAAACCAAGAGCTGCTGTCATGTGCTGTAAAGCATTTTGTGTAAACTAATGACTACAATCTATACTCACAAATTCAATATAAGGAAGTAGTCTAAGTCCTATGCTTAAAGATGCGATTTGTAGTATTTTAAGACATCTGTTTTGTCATATTACTGTTATTACATTTGTGAAATTGCATTTAACCAAAAAACATGATGGTCAAGCTGTTTTGGTAGCTTCTATCTCTCCCCTGCCGTGTTGTTTGTGCGACTGAGTTAAGACTACATTTTTAATAAATGCTGTTTTTTTTCTCTTTCACTTGACCAAAAAGGATTAAAATCTTTTCCTGAACTCCATCAACAGTCTATCAGAGCCAGAAGCCTCTTTTTCACTGAAAAGAACAGCACAGATTTCTTGTTTTGTGCCATAAAGAAGCATATTTGTGCAGTAAAGCAATGCAATTTAAAATGTAATGTAAAGGCTGGTGGAGGGCCAACTCCTATTTGATGGCCTTGTTTTTTGATTATTATGCTAACGTTTGGAATCACGATTGCCGCAGGACAGTGAGTATTTGGATCTGAATCACATGAGGTGATTGATACTTTTACAGTTCACAGTATAAATATCAACTTATGAAGATCAGTGGATTTAAACTGTTGTCTTATGACTTATGTCTTATGACAGTTGCTGATTTCCTACATTTCCCAGAGTGACTTTCAACAAAATCCAGAGCAGCATCATGGCGTTAATCTTCACTGTAGATGAGCTAGCCAGCCAGTTTGGTGACATTGGAAAATGCCAATGATTTCAGTATTTTTAAACGTCATAGCTTTATTGATTGTTTCTGCGTCTGCTGATGGAGAGGCTGTTCTTTTTCCTTTTCTGGAATGAATTTCTTAATTTACTTTTGTGAACACTGGTGCAAAATAGTCCCAGTAGATTCACTTTTGGTTTTGCTAGATGGTTTATTAAAACACATTAAAGGGGAACGCCACCCAAATTCTTCATCTTCATCTTCACCACGCCACCCAAATTAAGAATTCCAATATGTTTTTTCCATGGCCTAGTCAAGATCAATCAATATATGCAAACATGAACTGCTCTCTCTCAGAGCCAGAAACCAGA
Organism: Sebastolobus alascanus; assembly: GCA_916701645.2. Taxonomy (NCBI): domain Eukaryota; kingdom Metazoa; phylum Chordata; class Actinopteri; order Perciformes; family Sebastidae; genus Sebastolobus; species Sebastolobus alascanus. Next base: position 200,252 of record CAKAOJ020000504.1, read on the forward strand.
GTATAAAGTCTGGAGCTGCTCCATAGACAATGAATGGGAGACTGATTTTGTTTGTTTTCTTGTTTATACCCAAAAGAGCTTTATTCTATTGTAATGTTTTCAGTTGTGAAACAGAAAATGTTCCCATATACCTCTGGGTGCTCTCAGTGTCATCTAGAACATCTCTTCCCATTTATTGTTTATGGAGAAGCCCCACACTTTACACCCTGTGACATCACAAGTTTGAGATTTAGCACTCTAGTTTTTGGATTTAGGAGAGAGTTGTTCATGTTTACTAATATATTTTTTGGACTGTCTGAGACCATAGGAATAACATGTATGAATTTTGAAAATGGGCGTAGTCCCCCTTTAAATATTTTAATTTGAATTCCCAACATATGCAGCCAGTTATCAACGGTAATAATGAGAGATACACCACGAAATAACAAAATGGATTTGCAAGTCTAACAGCTGTTTTCATCTTAATTCAAGTTATTTAAGGCATTGGTTCTCATCGCATATGTTTCATATGTTTCATACAGCTTCTATAAGCTGTGACAGTTCAACCAAGGATGGATTTTTCCTTCTCACACTGTTGCATTTTTACATTCTTAGAGGTTTAATGAGGTGAAACTTTCCAGTATAAAAGCAAAGATTTAAGAAAAGTTAGACAATGTTTGGAATGATTAATTTAAGGTGTATTTTTTGTCTTTCAGTGTAGGCTTGGAGTCACAAAAAACAACTACATCCCACCCTCTTCACTCCCGGTCTCCCTCTCACCTGCGGAGGACTCCACCCAGCAGAGAGGCGTTGAGGCACTCGGGCGGGGAGAGGCGTCGCTGCACCTCCCCGACCGTCACCTTGTACTTGGAGGTGGAGCTGAGCAGCGAGAGGCGACCTGGGACCGAACAAAAGACCTCGGCCGGGTTGGACACGGATCCCACACCCAGACCCTCCTTACCGAAGGACAGGATCGACAGGGACGACCCATTCAGCTTGGACGGGATGGGAACTAGGGAGAGATAAAGGAGGTAAAAAGGAGAAAAAGAAAGTTTACTTTACTTTACATGCTTTCAGGCTATTTGCCTTATATGTGTCAGACAGAAATCTGGAAATCAAAGCTACAAAAAGTTTAACAGCAACAAAAAGACATTGAGGATGAATAAAGATCATCAACCTAAAACATATGTCTTATGCGGTGACAATAGTGTTGTGTGAATGATCCTGATTAATCTATTCAGTGTCATGTTCTCCCCCGCGTCGACAGCTCTAATTCTGGAGCGCTGCTTGTCGATTTTGTTGTTTCAACTGCAGGTGGTTACATTTTAACTGCGCATTCTCAAATAGCTTCATTTCACACCTCCAAGAGCTCAATTTGCACTCACTTTTCTGCACTGTTGTAAACTTTTAAGAGGAGTTTTTCTGTCTGTCTCGGCAAACTACTTAAGACTTCTCCAACCTCTGTAGGAGTTAAAGATTTGGGGAGTAGCCTAATGTGAAGCATCTCCTTGATTTGTTAGTTGAATACCTGTTGCAGCACCGACAGGCTGAATTATGTTGGCATTGAGACCAAAGTCTATTTGGCTTTTCAGTCTTTGTTATGTCATCTTTTAAGGAGTTAATTGGTGTTCATGGAATCAGCTTTAGAGTCTTAAATAGTCTTAAATCTGCAGTTGTGTGGGCAGAAATCCTCTGAATTGAGCGGTTTGAAAGGAATCAGCTCCTTTGTGTGTTTGTGTATGTTGATCTACTGCTATAACAACCACATTATCTCGCAAGGATACAAAGATAAAGTAGAGCTGAACCTCATTGATTTAAGGTCCTTTTTTGGATATGGCCATGCAGATACATTTGTTTTTTTCTGCCCAGGTTTTGAGACACCCATGTCTGACATGTCTGCCTCCACCCCCTAAACAATGGAAGTGAACAGGATTTTGTTTGTGGTGCTCACAGAATGGACAAATTACATCCATAAAATGTCTTTCTAGAAACAATCCACAAACCTCTCTGTGAACAGTTTTCATTGGAACTGCTACTGGCTGAGGAAATACTAATACACTGATAAAAAACTGTTGACAGAGTATTCTTTGAATTGTCCAGAGTTAACTGGGAAACTTGGGAAATGTGTTGCCGTTGCATATTTTGAATGTGATTTTTCAACGCTGTGAGCACCACAACATCCCATTGTATTGGTGTGGAGGCAGAAATCTGGACAAATGAAACCAAAACTATCAGCATGACTGGACACCACAAAAGGCAAAAGATAAGAAAGAGAGAAATAATATGTTTTTTTTAACCCATTTGAGCCCCAAAGATAATATTTAGTGTGATAAGGAAAAGTGCCACCAACATTTGTTCTGATTGCTCAAAAGTCTTGAAATTTGGTTTGGACATATTGGGCAAGGTATCTAACAGGACAAGTTTGAAATTTTTAGATGACACGAAAAATATCAATGTGTTTATTAAATGTTTTCTATATGAAACATTTTTGTTCACTGCATATGTGTGCATATCTTTGATATGCGACTTGTTAAATATTTGATTGTGCTCCTTGTACTTTCTGAGATACAGACGTTTTCTTAAAGTCTTTGGGCACATGGAACTACTGTTTTGTCCTAAAATATAATGGAGTCTACTGCAAAAACAGTAGTCCCATCATGTGTCCAAATACTATAGTATGATTAGAAAAAGCCACTTTCTAGCCAAACGGTTTGACCGATTTGAGAAATTTCTTCACATTTGTGCTGAGACGAGCCCAGAGAACACTTCTACTTGGAGTTTAATAATTCATTTGTGGGAACAAATAGATTAAAGGGGAATTTTATGCCTTTATTACTAAGTCAACAGTAGAGGGATAACAGGAACTGACAAAGGTTGCATGTCGTTCCCAGAAAACATGTTTTTCTTCTTGTAATTTGGGAGAAGCAGGGAATTAATTACACCAGTAAAGGTGTTTATAGAAGATGCAACATGTGCCTACATTTTAAACATCTCATTTGTCCTCTCTCTCTCTCTCTCTCTCTCTCTCTCTCTCTCTCTCTCTTTCAGTGCTCTCCAACCCTTGCTCGGTAAGTTTACTTTCTCTCTCTCTCTCCTTTAAAAAAAACAACTATATAATCTGTTCAACTGTACAGTGGGACGCCGGCTCTCCCCTCGCACTCTGTGGGCCGCGGTTGGCTTCTTCACGATGCCCCGCTGTGCAAAAATCTCTTAAAACCGTCTCATTCACAAGCAGCCGATGAGCCAGCCGGCGAGGCCACAGAGTTCCTCCAAAGCTCTCTCTCTCTCTCTCTCTCTTTGTCATCTCTCTGCCCCTCCCTCTCTTTCTCTCTCTTCCTCTTATCATCTCTGACTCTTCCCTGTGCCTCCCTCTCTTTATCTCCCCCCTCTACATTCTGTCTCCTTCTCTTCTCCCTGTTGGCTTTTCGTATTCATGAGGGCTTTAGGTTTGCTCTGCTATCTGCTGTAATAGAAGTGCTTGCCGGGGAGAGTCTCGCTGTGGTAATTGATCAATTCGAAGCGTTTGGCAAACAAGTGGAATCACTGTCACTTCATCAAATGACTGCAGCAGTTTGAATCAAGCCAGAGATTCATAGTATGAGCCTCCTCTTCCTCAGGGAGATGATTTGGAGAATGAAATCCTTGTTTTGTTGAAAAATTGACGGCACGGAGAGATTCAGGCCAGTTGGATATTTAGAATTAGGAGGCCCAAATACATTTTCTTTATTTAAAAGCATCCACTATTATTTTGTCAGCAAAAGCACATTTAATGTTACGCTGTCAGTTATTTTATAACACACTAGGTGTCATCTTTAGCTTGTTTCAGAGTAAACCTCTCATTTTTTCCCCTTTCTTCACACCCAAACAGGCCTGCTATCATATCAGGTTGTGGGTTTTTTTTGTGGCTGAGCGACTTTTTTCACATTATCACATTCCAGCAGCAACAAAATCCAACTTGAATTTTCTAATCGTGCCCCTGTGTCTCCTGCAACTCAGTCGGTAATATTAGAGTGATCACACTCTGCAAATTTCCCCACAACTCCTCTTTTATCATGTTCCCCTCCCTTTTCTTCTTCTCTGCCCCACTTCTCCTCTCCTCTTCACTCTAATCCCTCTCTCTCTCTCTCTCTCTCTCTCTCACCCTCTTTCTCTCACACACACACACTTTCTCTCTCTCTCTCTCATATGACCATGAACAGTTCATTAAGAATGTGTGCCTTTGGGGTGAAGTCTGCAGCTGAGTATTAGAGGACTTCTTGACTTCAAATGAAATAGCAAAACAGAATTATTTATAGTGTGTGTGTGTGTGTGTGTGTGTGTGTGTGTGTGTGAGAGAGAGAGAGAGAGAGAGAGAGAGAGAGAGAGAGAGACTGGTGTTGGAGTGCCCCTAAACACAAAACCCCCTTCAGCATGTATAGCACAATTATATAGGTGCACACTTAGACACAAATGCACACATACACACTCAATCTTTCTCCTCTCTCTGTCACACACACACACACACACACACACACACACACACACACACACACACACACTCTCGCCTACACAGAGCTCTCCCACCTCTTACCTTTTTTAATGACAGAGTGGTCGAGGATGCCCAGGGCTGATCCTTCCTCCATTCCCTGTGTCAGACAGACAGACAGTCACTATCATTTATCCACCGGCCTCACAGCCAGCACACACACTTTTATATATATATATACACACACACACACACACACACAGCTTTTCTCTCTCAGGCCAAAGCAAGATGGACGGTCCAGCGTTGGGTTTACCCCTCGCAGCACATATCATCCATCCATATCCGAGTGAATAATAAAATCTGCTATTCCACTTGGTGTCTTTGTGCAGAACGGAAAGCAGGAAAGATGGTAAATGATGGAAGTTATGACATTTTAAACAGTTTATTCATATTTCTACACAGCTTGACACAAAATGTTTTTTTTGCCATTTTAAATTTGTAGAATCATATAAATGTATATTTTTTATTTCTTTTTATATTTTTGTTTTAATTTATGAGCTCAATGTTTGGTTCAATAAATTTTGGAAAAGAAAAGTTGCCTTAATTTTTCAGTGCAAAAATACAATTAAAATAAAGAAATACTGTCATAATTTACACTGTTTCAAATAACTAAAGAACACTTTATTTATATATTCTATTTTTTTTTTTGCGTATAAATGTAATAATTTCCTATATGTAAAGATGAAAACATTTTGATATTTCTTCAGGGCTTATTTAGCAAGAAAAGTGATATGTGAAAAAGAAAAATTTGATTTAATAAGAATGAAAAACAGCCACCGATTCAAAGAATAAATTCGATTATTTGATCTTTTCATTCAGTGAGGATGAAATAGTGGTGCAGGCCGATTCTCGGATGTCTCCTTTGTGCTGAATTTATAAGAGGATTCAGACGCGGAGGATATAATCCATTAATCAAATAAAGGTCGTTGTCAGGAGGGAGCGTTTAACAGTAACATGCCCGGGTTGACTCCTCGTCTGCGTGCCGCTCCTCTCAAACCTTTCTCTTCTATTAATGACCGTAAACATCAATTGGTCTCGGTGTGTTTTCTTCCTGCGAGGAGGCAACAAACAGCGTCTGCAGCTGCACCTGCTGCAGGGAAGCTGACTGCTCAATAAACCATAGAAACTATTCTTCTGACCCCCCCAAAAAAACCTGCAGAAAGCAAAAGGCTGCAGCACTTTGTCTCTGTGCGAGACATCGATAATAATACTGCATCAATGTCCGGACCAATAAGAAGACGGGCAAATGTCACCAAAAAACAAAGTGGCTTTTTTGTTTTTTTTAGAACTAAAATAAAAAAAGTATTACATATTTTTATAGAGTCTATATAAATTTATATATGCCACTACTTTACTGTTTATCTACAATATGAATTCCAGCCATTAAGATCAACTTCTGCGCAAAATTCTAGATAAACTCGAAACACATCTCTGTCAAAAACTCTTGAAAACGACAAATCATGTTAGAAAAAAATGAAATAGAATAAATATAAAATAAAATGTACACTAGACAAAATGGAGGATCTTATATATTATTATTTATTCATTTATGAACGAATTTTGAAGAGAAAATAAAACATTTTGCTGATATTGTTTTAGAAATGTATATTTCAGACATGACATCTCACTCCAACAGTGCAGTTTAGTTTAGTTTTTATTCTGTAGTAAGCGACGCACAACGGTTTCCCTTCTTATTTTGATATCAGACACCAAAATTGCTCGTGTGAATTTTTGTGGGAAATTCAGATAAATAAGCTAAAGGTTTGCTGGTTTTAAAAAAAAAATAAAGATAAGTAATAAATTGAATAATAAAATATATATAAATTACAGGTTAATTATTCAAAATGAATGAAAATGATTAATACTGTGTAGTAGTTGTTAATTACAGGTGTTTACTTAAAATTCTATTGGATTAATGTGAGCTATTTCATCACGAACTGTGTCGTTTGAAGGTAATTGAAGACAAATTGCCTTAAGGGCCTGTTGCAAACCACGTCTTTGTAAGTAGATATTTTCCATGCTATTGGGTTATTATAACGACATTGGAATAGAGACAAATAAAGAATCAAAGAGGCCCATGCAGAGGAGATTTTGTTCATAAAGAGTTCATGTTTGTGCGCACTGATTGGGGACTTTTACGCACGGTGTTCCCAGTGCGCAGCGCCAAAGCCAACGCAACCAAAGCATGGAAAGCCGAAATGAATAAATAAATAAATAAATAAATAGTCACCTGAAGATCGTCCAGGCCGTGGTGTCCCATGTGCATCCCGAGAGGACCGTCCCCGAGAGCGGCGGCGCCTTCCCCGAGACCGTGCAGCAGCCGGGGCACAGCTGCATAGTCCCGCCGGGGGTCGAGGCTCAGAGCCCGGTGCGACTGTGAAAGGAGTCCCCCGTCGTCGGAGCGCGACCTCTGCGAGTGCCACGCCACTTGCTGGTGCTGATGAATGGAGTTGATGGAGGGGTAGGGGTCTGACAGGTGGGAGTACGAGTCCTGGCCCTGGGAGTACGGCAGGGAGGACTGGGGGTAAGGGGGTGGGAAGTACGGAGGCTGGAAGTCGGAGGCCGGAGTGTGGCAGAGCGGAGGAGCCGAGGAGTAGGCGGCCTGGTTCAGGGAGGAGAGCTGGGAGAGGCGGCCACTCGGCGAAGAGCCGCTTAGTCCGTCAGCGCGGTCCTGCGGAGAATTTAAAAAGTTTGCTCAGAGTCCTCCTTATCGAGCTGGCCTCCCAACACGGCACTGACTATACATCAAATGTCAGATTCCAAAAGTTATGAGCTCAGGAAAATGTTTTTATTTAACTAAAGCATAAATCCTAAACTTAAAAAAAATATAAAGCCGGTTTTAATGTAACACAAAACCGCCATCACCCATAAATAAATGCATTTCCATTTTTATTAGATGGTCGGAAATAGCAGCAGCGCTTGAAGTGATGCGCTCTGGCAGAAGACGCCCTTGGCATCGCTGCTGAACAGTGTCACAAAGGTCACGGCCACCAAGAAGCTGCACAAAGGACAGGTAATACACAACAACAACAACAACAACACGTTGCTCCGGGAGGGGGGCTACATCTGTAAATAATAATCTGTCATCGTGTCAACAAAACCACACTGACCCCTGAAAACAACTGGAAATGAAAGAGGTTCATTCGGACTGACGAGACGAGGCGCAAAAAAACAAATGTGATTTTGACTTTACAAGTTTAACCCATCTCGTAAAAGAGATGCCAGCATGCACCAGCAGTATGCGTAAAAACATGTAGTCCACTAGCCTACATTTCTGCTCACTCACATCCTGGTTAAATTGGATTTTTTGAAAGCTGGGTCAGTCAGATCGATGGTGTTGTTGTGGAACAATGTCCATTATGTGCCAGGCAGAGAGGCCCGCTGCCAGCTTAAAAGCCCACATACTGTATATATCTATCTGTCATACATCAACCACACTGTGGTGTGTTCATGATTTTAGTCTAACAAAGTTGATATTTGAGGCTGTAATAACACTCCTCCGGAAAGATGGACTCTGTCTCGGCATGTCACAGCTTGTGCAGTGTGTGGACACTTCACTGTCAGCCGGTCTCACTCGCTGTGACACGGTGCAGACAAAGAGCATCTCCGTGGACAGATGCGCGGCGCCGCAACACTAAACTCTGTGTCAAAAAGGCTCAGTGGGACGTACGGACACCTGACACCTATATTCTACTGGAAAGAGCAAACCAAATTAATCAGAAATATATTTAATTTTAAAAAATCCCCATGGACCGTTATACTCTGCGAGCTGACACACCGTCTAAAATATGCAACATATTGATTAAATCATAAAGTATTTTCTTTACCCCAAATTAGCTGTTTTTAAGTGATAATGACACATCGTGCGCATGTTCTGATACTCTGATACTCGGCACAGAAAATAAACTCTCTCCTAAAATTGAATTACAGACATCAGCAGTCCAAAAAAAAGCTTAAAAACACGAGTCTCCATCAAACTCACCATAGCCGAATAGGTGTGGATTAACATCTGGACCACTCTGGATACCCCCAAATCTAAAAATTCAACAGGATGCGCGGGCTTCCAACGACTGAAAGATGCTCCGAGATGTAATCCAGGCAGTTTTTAACGGTCCATTAAATTCAAAAGGTGTTATTTACTTTTCCTTCTCTCTGTCTCTTTTGACGGAGCTCTTTTACGCACAGATGAAAAGCTGCTGTCAGACACACACAAACGCGCGCACCACACACACGGAGTCCTACAGACTCTCCATGAGCGCACTACTTATAGGTCTTGCGCGCACCCGGCAGACAGAATGAGGGGAGGGGTCGACAGGGTCCACTTCTCTTAAAGAGATATTTTCATTCAATTACACTCCGTTAATTCAAACACACACACACGCTCGCACACACACACACTACTTTTATATTTATTGTTTGTTACGTTTAAAAATGGATATTCTGGATTTTACGCACCGAGAAATATTATAAAATATCATAGTTTTCAGGTGTTTATTTAAGAAGCATCTTAACAAAGAAACATTTAAACAAGAAAATCATATTATCTAATTTCTATCGTCTAAATTGAGACCACAGTCGCTTTTACGCACGGGTATCCAGGTCAGAAATATTGTATATTATATTCAACAAAGCAGTTTTCTCTGAACCTTTCACCCAAGCTGAATCGTTCACACGTTTCATAACCGACAAGTACATTTTCTGGACTCAGCTTCCCTTAAAAACAAGCCACCAGGCCCACCATGTGCAGCCTTTTGCGCAATGATGATGGATTTCTGCAAACAGACCCAAAGCTCTTGAAAGATAACACTGTAGCGATGAAAACAGAAAAACTCTGAGGTGTTTTTTTTTTTACCTGCAGAACGTCAGTCTTGCTTCGGGATTTCCAGAGCATGGTGCTGCCGGTGGTGTTGGCTCTCACACTGCAGCTGAGGGGTTAATGTGACGCGGTGGATGGAGAGGAGACGGGCTGGAGGTACAGAGAGGAGTGAGTTAGTTTGAGAGATGATGCAGGAGTTTGTATGGATGGATGTTGGGGAGGGGGGGTGGCGGGGACAAAGAGAAAGAGGGCGGGAGGTGACAGGAGTCTTGGAGGGGGTAAGTGAAAACTTTTTCCACGGCTTGTGCAGGGACTATAGGATCAGGGATGAAGGGGTGAATGAGGACAAAAATGGCCGGTGATAATCACAAGGCAGAGGATCACCGATATTAACAAATATGTGATCGTCTTCCTCTGAAACACCATTTTCATGGTGCTTTTTTGTACATTTTATAAAACATAAATATATTCTAAACTGAGAAAATAATACATTTATCAGAGTATTTGCAGTACAACAAATATTAATTAATATTTATTGATAGGAGTCACTTTTCTTCAACTTCTTTAACAAAATCACTGTATTAATAACTGAAATTCACTATTGTGTTCAATCTGTATTTCTTTTTATTCCTTTATCGTCTACTTTCTCCAACATTTCACTGCATCAAATGACCAAACTACTTATTTTGCTAAATTTCACCACCAGGAATCACAATTAGGGGGGAAAAAACACTCTAAAGTTTTACATTCACATGTCTCTGCAAATATACAGAGATACAGTATAGATGGAGGCAGAGTAAGGAGTGTGTCCAGAACGTCAAGGAACATTAGATCCAAACAAGTCTCAGTGCGCCATCTTGTGGACTCTTGATTAACTACAGGAACAGTTATCCACCTCTACAGGAGCCTGCTGAGACATCCGAGTTTGTAAGATTTTAACACCTGTATCATATTTTTTTATTTAAACTGGGCAAATAATACATTTGTCTTCAGGCCAGATTAGCAGACTTGTAATCGGATACCTGGAATCGGCTTATTTGAGACTTTAAAACCCAAATTCTCAAATTTTGACATGATAAAATCCCAGAGCAATAAAAATAATATTAATGCATACAGTCATAACTTGCATTGCTACACAGCTTGAATATTAAATGATTAAGCCTATGACCAGATAGGACTAGGTATGTAAAAAAACACTATTAACAGCTTTAATGGGAAATGCAGAAATGACTTGTCATTGTAATTAGGGATGCCCCCTCTTAGTCGATGAGTTGTCTAAGATCTCATTTCATCCTGAATGACTTATCTCTAAGAAACGTATGAGCACATCTCTGGTAAACACCAGATTTAAAGTTGTTCTTTTGTGTGATTCTTTGTGGATAAACTCAGTGTACAGAGTCGACGAAATCGTATGAGTGTTAGTCGACTAAGAATTTTTTTTGTCGAGGACAGCCTTATTTTAATAGTCAGCATTGAAAGACCTTAAAGACTCACATCGTGACTTGCAAGTTGCTTATGAGGACTTGTGATATAGCGGCTGGCAATGTTCTATATTTTTGTTATTGTCCAACACAACAATGAGTTAATCTGTCCCTCAATACTTTTTGACTGCCTGCGGCTCTCAGCCCCGAAAGCCATTTGTTCCTACTGACGAAAAACACAAATAAACTTGAGACTCGACTAGGACTCACCCCAGTATGACTTAAAAACAGCTCTGCTTTACGTTGAAGTGTTCAACTAGTTGGTGGGGAAAAAAGTTGTTCAAAGCTACTGTACAAGGAAAAAAGAAGGAAAGTAACATGAGTAGGTTTTCTAACAAAATAGCTCTTTATTAAAGACATTTCACAATTGACATGTAAGAAACTGTGTCTTTTCAGAGCACAGCTGTCTAAACATTTGCATTACTTTACACTAAAATATGTTCATAACTTTGAGTGCCCCCTTTTCAATGCAAGCTCATTTGCAAAGACCACAGTCTGGGGCAAGTCTGGGTTAACACATTATTTATGTCAGATTGGTACAAGCATTAAACACACATGGTTGGCTTCAGTAACGGCCCTCCTTTATTACTTCAAATTACTCCGTTAAAGAGCAGATTGTCCGTCGGCAGCAGTTTGGTTTCACTTCACTCCCACTGACTTCTTCAGGTTCCTCATACAGATTAGAGCTCCTTTATCATTTCTCATCACGTCTCCGATCTCCCCTTTACAGACTGGGCACTGGTCAGCCATGGCGCACAGAGCCTCCTCTAGCGCCGCCTGCGTGTGCTGGTCAGGTAGCGCGCTGCACTGACTCAGCATGGTGAGCGTGTGTCTGAGCCAACCTTCCTCTCTGACCAGGGCGGCGATCCAGGGCTGAGCGCGGACGCAGCCTCCCAGAGCCTGCAGACACAACCTCCAGAGCTCCGCGGCCTCGTCCCAGCTCTCCTCCCAGCCGAGGCTCACCTTCACCGGGCCGGGGCTGGAGCCGGAGTCCAGGGCGCTGCGGAGGAACCGGAGAGCTGTGGAGAAGAGACGCCTCTGGCCGGCTTCAACGGAGTCTGGAAAATACAAAAAACTATGCATCGTTAGTAGAGTCATATATTTTGAACCGAAGCTGCCAATAACAAACATTTTGTGCCCATATTTAAATTTAACATGTGATAAAAAAGTCAATCATTTTGGCACTACAAGCGACCCATTTCACAAAACAGAGTCAACAGATTGATGATTAATGCAGATTTGAAGACGGAGACTCCGTCAACATTAGCTGAGGATTTAAGAGTAACTGTAATGTTTACAGCAGCTTTCCTGTCCAACATAGAGCCCACATGATCTGCATTCCAGAGCCATTGTTAATGTTACTGGTTAACGCCTGTGGTTTTCCTGCTATGACGCATCAAAAAGTCAGATGTTAAAAAGGCTTCTTCACAGGCACCGGAACTAGAAACTGTGTCGATGACTTTGAATACAAATACAAGCAGTACAACTAAATTGTAGGACAGGAGTGTATTATCACCGTACAACACAACTGGAAAACAAATTGGTACCAAGTATGTGATTAACCAAAACAAAAGACAACAGTTTCACCTGAAGGAGCTGATCTGAGTCTGCCGATCATCAGTCCCAACGTGCAGTAATTTGCTGCCAAGACCAGCAGGCGGGGTTTATGAACCAACACCGGGAGAGCTTCACTCAGAAGGGCCTCCAGCGTTCTGAAACACGGGTCCTTCCTGGACAACAAAAACAAGAAAAAGTTTAAATTTACACCTTCATGAACTGTTACGGCCAACCCCCACTGAAAGGATTTTTAGATGCGTTTTTGACGTCCGTCATTTGCGCGTCTCAACAGATAGGCTTCCATTTTATTAAATCTACCAATCCACACTGACCCCTGCGTTTTTTTTACAAATTCAAGTCTATTTTGGTCACGTTTAGTGAAGCGTAATCTGCATAGACAGCTGTTAAATCACACGAATATCCCGCTGTATATGTGTTTTGAACTTATAGAGTGGTGCAGGGATGACGTATTTTTGTAGGCCAACCAGGAAGTTAGCATCGCCCTGGTTCCCTCGACTAAAAAGCCAATGGGATTGTTCCATTGGGTTAAAATAAAGCTCTGTGGCAAACAAACGTTTATAATACAAGTTTTGTTCCGTAAAATAATCTTCACAAATGAACACTACTTTTATGACTTTTGAAGCGTGAATGCAATCGGCAGAAGTAAAAAGCTAACGTTAGGCTATAAAAGAACTACACCACGGCCGATTATACACAACGAGGCTGTAAAGGAGGACGAGTCGGCGTGAAGACGTTTAGTAGTCTCATTTAGCTACTTGTTAGCAACCACCTTTTTTAAGACTAAAGCTTCAAAATTCACGAGTGGGATATCTACTGACATATTTTATATCGTAGAACAAAACTTTAAAATCTCTTCAGCTTGTGTTAACCACAGACCTTATTTCAGGCATCTAACTAAAAACCCATTAAAAAACACCCATTGACTTCCAGATGAGGGAACCAGAAGTGCTAAAATGCTAACTCATTTCTAGGTTTTGGGACTCACTCCTGCAGCACTCTATAACCGTATCTACACTGATTGATCAAGCTCCCAGTCTGTCTGTGAGCTGGCCCGTTTCACTACAGGCAGATTCCCATCAATAAATCAATACATACAGACACTGCTGATTTCTTCCAATGGAGCCGACATGAAAACTATTTTGGGTCAGTAAATGTCTGCTGTTAAAGTTAGTGAGCCGCTGTCCACTCAGCTCCCCAGACGGCTAAAGACGGAGTCAGTGTGGACTGGATGACAGAACGCTTGCGCGCCGCTCACGTCTCGCTCCCAGTGGGGACTCCCAGTTAGCGTGAAAGGTGATATCTCAGTATTGATAGATAGAAATGAAAGAACAGATCATTAATTAGCAGGCTTCAGATGTAAAGCAGCTACCTGACTCTGTCCGGCTCTGTGACGGTGAAGTTGAGGAGGGCTGAGCAGGCCGTCTCCATGCTGGGATCCCTGGCCGACGCCACCCCGCTTTTCCCCTTGAGGGAAGTCCAGCACCGCGACAGAAAGTCCACCAGCAGGGCCGGTGTGTCCAGGGTGAGCAGCACCTTCCTGGGACCTTCCTCTGCTGACAGGTGGCACAGAGCTGGGAGGAGATACCTGAAGAGGAGGAGGAGGAGGAGAGAAAGTACTGTCAGATAACTAAGTATAATCTATATGATCGATTCCCTCTGATATGTATCGTCATCTTTACCTCAGAGCTTCTCTGCCGGTCCACGCCCCCGTCTCCTCTCTGACGGACACCTCGGCCATCCAGTCAGAGAGGCAGCCCTTCTCTGGGCTCTCGCCCTGCAGGTGGCTCCGGGAGTAGCCGATCAGGAACGGCAAAAGTCCAGTCACTTCCTCCTTCAGACAGGAAGTCTCCTCGGCCAGCCATGAGCACAGGGAGCGGAATGTGGCGAAAATAAAAGGGTCACCATAGCGACTTGGATCCACCTACGACAACAGGAAGAGAGAGGGGAGATTCCTTTTAGAAAAATGCGAGGCTTGAGCTCTGAGGAAATTTTCATGTTTGACAAAGAACCATTATTGTTATTACAGAAGTTCAAAATATAAGATTAAGAATAAGATTTTCATATAAATAATGATTTATATACAACTTTTAGCTTTCCTCTGTCCTTGACTGGTATAATATAGAAGTATTTTAACATATACCAAGTTCCTGAAATGTTTTACACTTCTTTCAAAACCTTCCTAGTCTGCCTAAATATTTCATTCCTACATAGTTTTTTCCCCCTGGCAGTGCATCTTTGCTTGTTATTGTCTTGCCAAGGAAAAAACAGGCCCAAAATGTTTCTTTGGATTGCTTTCCTATTGTTACATTCTCTAATAGCAACAATAACAAACATAGAACATTTAGTCGGACTGAAAAGAAGAATTTGAACCCCGTCATAAAACTATCTATTAATGGACAGAAATCAGGCCTGTTTGTAAGCAGAGCTGAAACTAACAATTACTTTCATTATCAATTAATCGGTTGATTATTTCCTTGATTAACTGTTTGGTCTATAAAACATCAGAAAACAATGAAAATGTCCATTACAATGTTCTTGAGTCCGAGGCCATGTCATCAAAAATGCCAGGTTTTCTCCAATCAACAGTCCAAAAGTGAAAAAATATTCCGTTTCCTATTGAATAAACAGCAAATCCTCCCATTTGAGAGGCTGTAACTAGGGGGTGGTTGGCATTATTATTTAGAGAATTACTTAAAAATGAATGACATTTTAAAAAGATTATATTTCTATCAATTGACTACTTGATTAATCTACAAGTAGCTTGTTAGGTATAAAGAGGAATATAAAGAACAAAGAACAGAGTGCCATCAACAGAAGCTTAAAGGGAGACAATTCAGGTGTTTTGACGTGGGGTCGTATGAGGCGACTTTGGTGAATCCGAACTACAAAGTCACATAATAACACAAACAAACTAACTGATCGAGGCCGCGGCAGACCAGCAACTCCTGTGTTCTGAGAGGTAAAATTAATGTTTTTTTTTCAATGAAGCATTGATAACAGCTTCAGTTTCCCATCGAAAACATAGACTGTATAGCTGTCTCACGGCGAGGTAAACCAGTGAAAATATTCCAAATATAGTAAACATTTAAACTGATATTGATTTTTTTAGGTGAGCCTTTCTTTTAGGTGGCTAAAAGAAAACAGCAGTACATTGCTTTAGTTCCGTGTGGTAACTCCTGTCTGCTTCTCCAAACTGGGGGCGTACCAACCGTCATCTACCGTACGTAATACACTGACTATGGAGAAGTACCTCATACAACCCCACTTCAAAACACCCCAACTATCCCTTTAAACGTCATCCTCTGACCTGCTGCAGGTGGTACATTAAAGCGGAGAAGGCCTCCTCCAGCACCCCGAGGACCTGCCTGCTCTGCTGCAGACTGATTGAAGGGATGGAGGAGCTCTGAGGGGGTTCAGAGGTCGGGGACACTCCCATACAGCAGGCCTGCTCTATGGCAGCTTCCATGATTCGGTAACAGCCTGCGAATAACAAGACCGTGGAGGAGGTTAATCATGTTTAATCAAATCTCACCCACATCATGATTTCACAGCAGATATTAATAACAGAGAGGTAGCTTCCTCTGAGGACACCAAGGTCATGTCCTCAGTGCTGTTTCAGGGGATTTTAAATAACCTGAGAAGCAGGTACATTTTACAATACACATGAATTATACATAGCGAGTTCTTAAGCCTGAGTCAGATATTTTTTTGAGTCAAAATTTTTAAATTTGACTATTTTAGGCAAAAAAAAAATTAATTGAACTAAGTGATTTCAGATTTATTATTATTATGTGGGAAAAGAAAATTTAAAATTTTCGTGGGAAGACGAAAATTTCATGTGAGGATTAGATTACACTGAGGGAGTTTGGACTCTTGGCCTCAGCATTTTTAAAATCTTGGCTACAGCCCTGCTCAAAAGAATTATTAATAATTTAATAAATTAGGAAAATGGCAAAGGAAGCAGTGTGGGGCGGGCATAAACAAACAAACATAAAACTGTAAGGATAGACAGATGTCGTAAAGAATCAATAACCTGTGAGTGTGTGCTGCAGCTCTGGGCTCAGCTCGTTACCAGGCGGTTCCTCCAAACCCATCCTGACCTCCACGCAGGCCCGGTTCACCAGCAAGCAGCAGAACTTCG
The DNA here is from genome assembly GCA_916701645.2 of Sebastolobus alascanus. Taxonomy (NCBI): domain Eukaryota; kingdom Metazoa; phylum Chordata; class Actinopteri; order Perciformes; family Sebastidae; genus Sebastolobus; species Sebastolobus alascanus. Next base: position 216,772 of record CAKAOJ020000504.1, read on the forward strand.
GCGGCCCCACCAGCTCCCACCCGAGCAAATCCAGCAGACAAGCGCTGAGGACCAGGATGGGCCCGATCTGTCTCGGCGTCAACTTAGCCTGCAACATGGGTCTCAACGTCCCCCACGCGCGGGCCACGACCCCCCTCAGCTCCTCGCTCTCTGCTGATGCTCCCACTGGGGGGAGGAACTGCACCAACTGGGCACACATGTCCAGCTTGGTCTGGTCTGTGGCTTGGTCGAAGTCTTTGGAGAGCCTGTCCAGCAGAGAGAGGAGTTCTGCGGGGTGTTTACTCCACACTTTGTCCTTGGTTTTACCTGAGAGGAGGCAACCGAGCAAGGGGAGCCCCCTCTCGTGGCTGAAAGTCTGGTTTTGCTCCACTGCCTGGCACAGAGCGGGAATGGCACCCCTGCTCAGCAGCTGGTCGGGACCTCTGGGTAAAGCACACACGGCTGTGAGGATCTGGTAGCAGTCGGCAGCCATGGCCTCATCCAGCTTGGAGGTTTCTTGAGATGTCGACACTATGTTTGCTTCACCGCCGCCATCACCCTTTTGCTCGCTGGTCTGGCCCTCTCCTGCCGATTTAGCCTCATTGGCAGGATCACTTTCTTTACAGTCTTGACTCTGCCCCATCTCTACGTCTTGGTTCTGTTCCTGGACGTCCTGTTTCTGCTGATCCACGGGAGCATTTGCTAAAATGCCCAGCAGGAGCGGGACGGTGGTGAGGAGCTGGGGATGGCGGGCCATGTCTGGGTCTGTGCTCAGGGCGGCCAGCAGAGCCGCGCCCAGCGAAAGGAGCTCCTGTGGGGGTAAGCCGGAGTTCTCGCTCCCTCTGACCGCCGTCACCAAAAGCCGAGCCGGAAGGTTCAGGCCGACGGCCTCGAATATGCGCCTCAAGGTGGGTTTGTCTAGCTGGCTTGCTGGGCACAAGCGAGTTATCTGAAGACAGAGAGAGGAAACAGTGCTGAGGTCTGGTGCTTGGCCTCTCTATATACAGTATACATATCTCTATACTGTATATATATACACTCACTCAGTCACACCTAGTTATAGTTAAACTAATGCAGCACCTCTGCTATAAATTCTACCTTTGTGAAAGTTGTTATGTTCAGTTTTTGTTGGAAAGGGGTTTAGCGAGGTGTTGATTCAACATTATGGTCATTTTACAGGGTGTTATCTGTGATGCTGTTGAATTATACTGCGTTATAGTGAGGGGTATATTTTGCCCATTTCTATCAATAAGGGTAGACTAAAGACTATGTGTTAAGTATGAGTATGTTTGTGAAGGTTCTCAGTCATCCAGGTCATGGTATCTGAGTAAGGGTTAAATCAGCAGCAACTGGACTTTTGGACGTTTCACTTCTCATCCAAGAGAAGATTGGATGAGAAGTGAAACGTCTTCAAGAATCTAAACCAACCAGTTGCTGCTGATTTAACCCTTACTCGGGTTTTTAGTATGAGATTCATATTTGAATATTGTGGTTCTATAAAATCTCAGAAAAATAATCAAAAATCACATCCCAAGGCTCTGTGAAATTGATATCCACTGATATAAATTGAGAAAATCTACATTTGGTCATATTTTGAGAAGCAAGAAACAGAGAATGTTTTGCTTTCTTGTGATAAATGACTCGTCCACCTTTCCATCGACTGACCACATTAATTAACTTATCATCTCTGCTCTACTTATGGTTAAATTAAACTTAATAAAAAGGAGGAGAGTCATTCCAGAGTAGCCACCAGTCCAAACCTTTTTGTGTCTTTAATGACCTTAAATGCCTTCATTTGTACACATATTGAGCAGATTAAATTTCCTCTCCTTCCGCTGTTTTTCATGGATTCCTAAATTAAACTAATGCAAATATTTTTTCAAGATGCCAGTGTATTAGTTGTACAGGCAAACAGTTGGTATTAACAATAATAATGCTACGGATCGGTGAGATAGTGAGTTCTGTGTTATTTCAGCTTAACCACACACCCTTTGTATAAACTTTTTGTCCTCCTGCCATCAGACAAAAGATTCCTGAGTATCAGAGCGAGAACAACTAGACTGCTTAACAGCTTCATCCCCCAAGCTGTCAGGATGCTTAACAGCTAGTCACCTGTACCCGAAGGCATTTTTGCACATGTGGTGGACACTTTTACCTGAATCTTAACATTCTTATTCTTAATTTATATTTTTAACCATTACTCTGAGCTTGAGAGTGTGTTTGTGGCTAATGTTCATTTCATTCGTTGTGATAAGTGTTTTTATTTTATTTTATTGTTTTGTACTATATATAGTACTGTGTGTCAGCTATTTATTATTTATATTGCACTTTGTATTTATTATTGTATTGCACTGATCCTGGGAAACGCACTTTCTTTCTGCCTGGCAGAATGACAATAAATGGAATTGAATTGAATTGAATTGAATAGAGGAGACACTTACCAGCAGCAGAGCAGCCAGAGTTTGGCTGTCATTTTGAGCCTGCCTGAGTGAGTGAAGACATCTCTCCAACACCTCCTTCTGAGCATCAGTCAAACCACCTCCTCCATCCCTCTCTGAGCCTCCTCCTCCACCTTCTCCTCCATCCCTCTCTGAGCTTCCTCCACCTCCTGCATCCCTCTCTGAGCCTCCTCCTCCACCTTCTCCTCCATCCCTCTCTGAGCCTCCTCCACCTCCTCCATCCCTCTCTGAGCCTCCTCCACCTCCTCCATCCCTCTCTGAGCCTCCACCACCTCCTCCATCCCTCTCTGAGCCTCCTCCACCTCCTGCATCCCTCTCTGAGCCTCCTCCACCTCCTCCATCCCTCTCTGAGCCTCCTCCACCTTCTCCTCCTCCCTGCTCCTCTTGTACAGGAGGCTGGCTGCCCACCACAGGTGTAACGTCATTGCTGTCAGTCATTATGACCTTAGTAACTGTAACCAAGAGAGAAATAAAAGAGGTAAGCAAAGTAATAAAATATCAAACTGAATATCAGGTCTTTTTGCTCCACACCGTTGAGGGGAACAACAGCAGCCTGATTGAATGATTCTCAGTTGGTTTGCTGAGTCATTTCAGTAACTGTTGGCAACAATTCAACAGTTAAATTTGAGGTTGTAAACGTTTATAAGATAACTTACTGTTGACAGCTGAATCACGCGCGGCAACGGCGGCAAGAGCTCGTGAGCACTTTCCCGGAAGAAAAAATGTCAACATGAAGCCGCGTGAACCAATGAAAACGATCCAAGAATGTGAAGGCAACCAATCACAGGGCGGGTAGTTGGAAGGCGGAGACGCCATTTTGGTTCGTATTGCAACGTCGGAGAAGCGAAGCTGTGCTGTTTATTGAGGTCACAGAAGACATGTTTTTTAATCTTTTTTTTGTTGTTATTGTTTCTAGCATTTAATATAACGTTACCACAAAATGACTAAAGCTCAGCAGGTTGAGTGTTTATGTTGAGTTTAACGTGTTCAACACCGGCAGCTGGTCGGCAGGTGGCGCAAACCGGAAGTAGATTAAAGTCCAACGTCTTCAGTTTCCTTTAAGACGCAGCACTGGCGGAACTAACACCGGGGTAGGTGTCTGTTTATTATAATGTGTAGCTTTATTTGATTCACCACATATTCCTATTCACAGAAATATTGTTAATTTAAAACCATTGTGCTTCTATATTGCGCAAAATGTGTGTCATTAAGTACTTTATTTTGAAAACCCAGCCACCGGAAGCAGTATTTGTCGCTCCATACTGGACTGACAGTGGTTCCACACACACAGAGGCGCTTCAGCTGTACATGCGAGGGGATATACTGACCTAATTAACTATACAGGGGACAACAACAACAACAACAACAACAACACCGAGGACATCAAAGGGACCGAAGTGACGTCAACTGTAAATTGGAGCCCGTTGCCATCGAAACCGCTGAGGAGGAATCCGTGTTCCTTCACGGTGAGTAGTGAAGGAGAGATGCCATCAGCTGTTTTAGCCTCCAGGTGCCTTAAACAGGAGTGATCCCGGATTATACAGGTGATATACCTCATGGGGCTTCTACCTCAACATTTAATGTCAGTACTGGCACGTTTAGGCATTGCTTGTAAAAACGACTAGATACCAAGTGTCATGTTATTGACTCCCTCGTTTGTAATTGTGTGACAGTGCAGTGGACTACGCAGCCTGCCGGCCTTTATTAAATCATCTGACAGCTAGAGACATTTTTTTTTTTTTTTTATCTCGAGTAAACCCTGCTGTTTGCAGGCTGGTAAAGATACATAATGCACGAGCCCCACCATTTTGGATGAGATCTCTCAGAGATGTTATCCCAGCAGTGGGTTTACTCATGCGTTACATGTGACTGACAGACCTCCATTCATGCAGTCAATCATGCACTTATTTGAACTTTTTTTTTTTTTTTTTTAACAATTTTTTAATTGTTTTTCAGCATATGGATACAGACAAAACATAAAAAGCCCCCCCCCCCCCCCTAAAAAAAACAAAAAAAAACAGCACATTCTTTATCCCTTATAATAGCAGCCACATCCATACTTTAACTCGGTACAATGCCGTTTCTCATTCAACGGATTAGACGGATGAAAAAACAGGTAGAAAAAAAAACAAATGGCAAATGAACACAGCAAAATGGTTTACGTCAGACACACATTAGTCTTTACCATGAGGTAATTTCAGGAAAGGGTCCCAGATCTTATCAAACACATGTCCTCTGTCTTCATTATAAAATCTCAGTCTTTCCAGATGTAAAGTGTTCGCCATTTCTCCCAGCCACAAGTCATAGGTGGGTACAGAGTCCCTTATTTGCACTTTAATCAGTCAGTTAATCCCCACTACTGCAACAATCAATCATTCTTATAGAGCAATTATTTTCATGATTGTTTTTTCTTTGTATTATATTGATTTATCAATTACTTGATAGAGTAAAAACAGTTAATAGATCCCAACGCAGTCCACCCTTAAAAAGCTTTTTAAAAAAACTAAAGTTTTCATCTTTGATAAGAAAATGGTAGACATTCAACTCTTTTGTCTTTTACCAAGCAAATGTGTGGGAATAATGAATGGCTTTTATATTTTATATTGATTCATAAATCGATTTCTTGTCTTTTCAGTTAAGTTTTTATTGTCCCGCATGAGTAAATTTGAATTGGAGCATTATAAAAACAGACTCATCCGTCAGTAAACAGAATGAAGTAAGTTGGAAGAGAGAGTACATATTTGTATTATGCTCCTTCATCCTTGATTGTTTGACCCTTTGGAATTCAAATAAAAATATTCTTTAAAAAAGGAAGCAATGAAAACCATCGATTAGTTTAAAGTGACATCATCCAATAGCAGTAGAAACAAGTGACAGCAATAACTAAAAGGAACAAGTTAAAAGCAGTTAAGAAAAGCCATAAACAGTTCATATACTGTTATTGCTATTTCTGCAAGTCAAAATAAATACAATGAATCAGAAAAGGCAACTAAATTGAATAAGATTATTAGGCAAAAACAACCTAACTACAAGGGGAAACATCTATAAGAAGTTGGAGACTAATGGCATGTGTTTTATATACAGTCCAAGGTTTTACTGGCCTCATTGTGTAATCATATCTCTTTTTAACCTCCTAAAATATGTCTATACTTGTGTTGCATCCATCTAAATATTGTCCTAGGATTATAATAGTCGTTGCTGTAAGGATGTTTCTGTAGTTGTCACTGCAAATAGGGGAGGTTATTATAATTATTTTGTTGATTTCTTTCAAGGCCTCTGTCTGGGCGAGAAATAACCAATAACACCAACTTAATTTTCCTTCCCTGTCGCAGACAGAAGAAACTGTGCGTGGGACTTGGTGTCATTACAGAGAAAGCTCCAGCAACCTGTCCGCCTAGAAGCCAATACAGAGCTAACAAGCCTGCTATTGACTGCTGCGACCGAGGGAGAGGAAGAGGAGGAAGAAACAGCCAAAAAGAGAGAGAGAGATTGCTTGTCCTCTCTGGATATAAAGGGTTTTTTTGGTCACAGAGATCATTGTTTTCCAGAAGCTTCTCAAGGGAAAAGTAGCCATTGAAATGCCTCTAATGGCTGAGCTGTCATCAGCCCAGGTGACCAAGTGCACCTGAGCCTTACTGGTGCTGCACACACTCAGCCACCGGCAGCCTGTGGGCATTTGCTGCGCAGTACAAAAAAAAGCAAATCTACAGTGCTGTAGTTTGAGGAGGAGAAGCGTCACATTTTTTTTTTTCTGGATTAACTGCAGCTTCTTTTTGCTGATTTGGTGGCTTACCTGGGAGAGACAAACAAGCGCGGGAGGACTAATGACTGTTTGTGGATTTGGGATTTACTGAGCTGTTGATTATAGCAGAGAAGGAGGCTGCTGGAGGCTCAAGCGTGCGTCCATGTGCAGGAATGCAGATTCACATATGGAGCCAGACCATACAGGTTTGTGTCAGCAGTTCTTAATCTGTGCCTGGTGATCACAACTTTGCTTTGATTTTGTTTTTTTAACAGCATCTTTGTAAAAATGTATTATAGCAACATATAAAATAGTTGTAACAGATGTTTTCAGGTTAAACAAAATGATCTGCTATCATGAAATAACAATCAACTGTTACTGAAGTCATCTGCTTTCTTGAAATCTTTACTACAAACTCTGAAAAGAGTATCACCATCTGCATGTATTTAAACACCAACCCTAACATTATTTACAACCATATGGATACATAGCGTCTAGGTAACATCTCCAGACTGTCTGCATAGCAGATGCTTGTGAACGCTGCTTGATTCATTGCTATATTGCCCCGTAGTAGTCTCCTGGTGGGACGTGGTGGTGGAGGAAGAGGCTTGCTCCTCACGTCTTGAACACAGTGTCCCAGGACTCGTACTGTTCCTTCCCCCTTTTTTTTATTTTTTTTGCCCATTCTGCTGAAGGACTTGCATGATCATTTTGGAGGGGAAAAAGTGCAGTATGGCTCTTTTTACTCCATGCATTCCTCATCAAATCATAAGCTCCTGAAGTGTTACTTTACTTGAAAGAACAGAATTTACTTTTGCACCTCAAGACGTCAGCAAGGTAATTATTCTCCAGCATGATTATATTTATTATCATCGCTAATGACTTTGAAATGAGAAACTTCCTCATCACACTTCCTGTAGGAAAGGGGACATTAAGAGTTAGGAAGTTGCCTCAGGGGTCTGGATGGCCGGTGACGGTGTCTTGAGCATGATTTAACACATGTTGCATTTTCTAAAGTACTGTCAGATTGGATAAAGTAACTTTATATATTGTGACTGCACTTATATCCCCTTTACATCAAGGATTCGCCCGTGTCTGATCCTTTTTTTTACCCAGAGTGACTTACAACAAGTGCCACAAAGAACGCACAGCGTAGTATGGAGGACCAGTGAGGGATGCATCGTGTGATAAAACTGCTGTGTATAGAGTGATGGCTGCGATGGTTGCACAGGAGAGAGATGAGAGCTTAGGAGAGAGTTAGAAATATTTGTTTTTTTTGCTTCCAGCAATCCTCCAAAGTGTTCACCAACGACAGATTAGATTGCGTAGTTCAGATTTTTGCATAATGTGTTGAGATATGCCTGTGGGACTAATCACCTGTCATAGAAGTATGTAAATTTACTTATCTCTTTCATTTCCTCTCACACTTCCGTGTTGCTTGAACTAATAGTGAAAAGGAGGGACTGTGAGTCATGATGTTATACCTCCTTAAGAGTCTGTCAACAGGATATATTAGCAGTATGGTTGCATAATGAAACAGACTTGTTGTATTTCCTTCTGTGTCGTAATTACAACAGGAAGCAGTTGCCTGGATTTTTATGTAAGGTTTGTTACGATCTTACGATGGTTGTTTCCAACAGAGCACTAAACTAAATAATTATTTTTTTCCTTCTTCCTCCATTTTTGATGATTATAGTGTTTGTCATTTCCATATTTTGATGTTCAGATCCATTCTGTTACATACATGTTATTGTAAAGGGAAATTGATTGATTGAAGTAACATTTCTATTCTTTGCTCTCTCTGCGGAATAACTTCATTGGAAGCGGTTGAATTTTATTTGCATACACTTTTGTTATCAAGTTGATGTGTTATAGGTTGTTCAAATTCTCTGGAGTGCATCTCTAAAGAGCTGAAGCACAGTTGTCTGTAATCAAGGTAGAGAAGGAGGAAAAACCTGAATAATTCATATCAGGGGGGCAATATGGCTGAAATCGCTATAAAAGAAAAATTAATATTGTTCTGATAACTTTGTCCCGCATCACATCAGACAAAACTCTTCTCATGTGTCAAACAAAGACATCAGTAACTAATTTAGTTCATTTTTAATTTCTTTTCAAACAAAATTTATAAAAAGATAACCCAATAATATGCACATCTCACGATCCAATGCCACAAAAAAGTCAGCATACATTTATATTGAATTATCACTCAGCCTCATATGGCCACATGTTTGTTCATCCTGATATGAATATTAAATGATCAACTATTTTTTTCTTGCCCTCTGCAGTGTAGTGTTTGAGAAGCTGAGCCTCTGAAGGCCTTCGGAGGCGGCCATGTTGGATCTCTTCCTCAGAGTGCTGGTGTTGATCCGTCTTCACCCGTCGCCTCACAGCACCTGGCTGCCGACCTAACTCCTCGCTCCCTCTCTCTTCCCGCATCTCTTTCTTCCTCCGCCTGGCCGGGAGAAAGGTAAACGTGATGGTTTTTTTTTTCCAGGTGTCAGTTTTTGTTTAGAGGGTGTGCTTGAGTACTTATGGACAGATATTCGAATAAACCATCTGTAGATTCCGTTTGATGAGAGTCTCTGAGAGGAGTGTGAGGCAGACCAGACTGATGAAATGAAAAATAACCTTCAAATCTACATTTCTTCTTTTGCAGTCTCAGTATGACACTGAACGTTTTTGGCTTCCAATATCCTTAGTACTTTCCTCTAAAATTGTTTTTAAAGCTGAAGTAGGCCAGATTGGAGCTAATATGATTAAAAAAAGTTACTTTTTATCAAACGGTCGCTATATCCTGACAGGAGCACATGAAACAGGTAACCTGAAAAAAATCATGTGCCTCTGTGTCCTCCGGTGCTCCTAACGGCATCTGCAAGATTTTACAGACCGGAGGAAAACAAGCAGTCAGAGCTGATCTGAGATCTGCTGTCCATCTGCCGTTTATGATAGCCGGCTGTCAATCACTCGCAAACTCCGACCAAACGATCAAACTAGGCAGCGCTGATCAAATATGAATCAATATTATGTTACTGTAATGCCTATTTCTCGCCTCAAATATGTTCAGAATCATCTTGTAGTGTACTGTTTAGCTGTAAAATGAGAAGTTTGTGACCCAGCAGACATGTTGGAAATCTGTTGAAGGAACGCCAAGTACCGGTCACATGACCGGAGCACAGCCAATAGGAACTCAATGAAATGACCTGTGATTGGTCAAAGTCTCCCATCACGGGCTAGATTTTCTTAAACAGAGTCATGAGGAGGAGCAGAAGTCTAGTTTTCTCTCAGAACACTTGAATTACAATATGCTGAAAGGTTATTATGGAATTTCTGCCCAATGATGCAAAAAATATACTGCCTACTGTCACTTTAAGTGAGGTATTAATGAGTGAATTTATTTGTGCTTCTGTCAGCATCTCAGCATGAGTTCTTGTACATCTTGCTATGTTAAAGGAATAGTTCTACATTTTTGGAAATACATTTATTTGCTTTCTTGCTGAGAGTTAGATTAGAAGTTTGACCCCACTCTAATGTCTGTATGGAAAATATAAGGCTACAGCCAGTTAGCTTAGCTTAGCTTAGCATAGCATAAAGACTGGAAACAGCTAGGCTGGTTCTGTCCAAAGGTAACAACAAGTTGTGGTTTTACATGGGGTTGTGTGCCGAACTATTTCTTGACTGGGCATGGATTCTGTTACCTTTAGACAGAAACAGGCTAGCGGTTTAACTTTGTTTCCACTTTTTGTGCTATGCTAAGCTAATTGGCTGCTGGCTCTAGCTACATATTTAGCGTACAGACACGAGAGCGGTATCGATCTTCTCCTCTAACTCTCGGCAAAAATGCGAATAAGTGTATTTCCAAAAATGTCTAACTATTCCTTTTGTTATTTAGGAATTTCACTCTGCCCACTTAGGTAGCCCACTTTTGTTGAATTACTACAGAGGAAATATTAAAGCACACTAACGTAGTTCCATTTCCTTTTTTCTAGGTCCTTGGTCCTTGTGGAAAATGTCCTATGCACACCACAAGCTGCTCACCTGGCGCTTACCTCACCTCCTCCTCCTACCGCTGACCTACCTCTTGCTCTTGGCTTGTCCTACAGGTAAAACATACCGTCACTCTGAACACAAACTGGCCTAACCTCATTTGTTGACAGAGAACTGATAAGGAAGCTCACAGCTGTGCCTCATCTCAGCACTCGTCTGCGCAGTAAATTCACAAGCTTTTGGTTACTCAGGGTGGGTCTTCATCCGCCTTAGAATCAGATGATACTCGGATGGTTCAGTTGGTGTTTACTGTCCGTCTAATCTGAGGCGGAGGGATAGAGGACTGTTGGCACCCCTACTGTGTGTGTATGTGTGCCTTCTTTCTGATGCCACTCCGCTCAGTGGGTTACAATGTGAAACAGGACAATAGGGGCTCTGTGTGTGGATATTGTGTGTGTGTGTGTGTGTGTGTGTGTGTGTGTGTGTGTGTGTGTGTTGAGGGGTGGGGGACAGAAGAAGAGTGGACAAGGGGTGGGATGACTAAACAGAGGCCAAAGGGTCCTTTCGAAAAACAAACTACAGTGCTTTTGTGTGTGTGTTTTTTTGATGTGTGTGTGGCAAGACCTGTGTTTTTCCAGACTGGAGTTACAATGACGTCCCATAAAGTAAACCTTAGCCCACTTGTTGCCATGGTAGCAACAGTTACGGGTATAGCAGTGTCTGATGAACTGTGTTTTTCAGTTTTTTAGTGAAGCCACCATTACTGTTAACGGCCTTGCCATCAGCAGGACAAGCTCTCAACTGACTAACCTTGCTACGCACTCAGCTCACTTTTATCTTAAAATATTTAGAAATGTTGCTACTTGTGTTTACAGAACACCGGTGTCAAAATGCTGTTATTAAATTCGATAATTCTTTTAGATTTTCAAGAATTGAAACCCCTTTTTTTCACACTATTCACTGTCTATTTTTTCAGCAACAGCCGTTCAATGTATTTACATTCTGTTATCACCTCTATATATAGTAGTTTTCATCGTTAGTGGCGGAGTCCGTCATTCCTGTGCGGTATTCACATTGCTGACCCACACACAGGAAACGGTGCATTCATGTGATCCAGTGCTACTGTTTGCAATTTCATCTCATTGATATCAGCCTCACTGTTTACTGTTCTCTGCCCTACAGCCGTATCAGAGCTGTGTTAAAGGAACAGTGTGTAACATTTTGGGGGATCTATTATCAGAAATGGAATATAATATTCATAACTGTGTTTTCATTAGTGTAGAATCACCTGACACTAAGAATCGTTGTGTTTTCGTTAGTTTAGATTGAGCCCTTCATATCTACATAGGGAGCGGGTCCTCTTCACAGAGTCCGCCATGTTGCTCCGCCATGTTTCTACAGTAGCCCAGAACGGACAAACCAAACACTGGCTCTAGAGAGAACCTTTCATGTTTTTACGTTACCTGAAGGCCACCGTAGTTCTCCGACACACTTGTGAAACTGCGGTAACGTGAGCCGCAGAGTGCAAAACCGTGGTACCACCAGCCGCCGTCTGACTTCTGTTGCTCCTAAAGTAGTGTTATTATGGTAAGGATGGCCTGTGAGCGAGGTGAACGGCGTTACCACGGTTTTGCACTCGGCGGCTCACATTGTGAGCGGAGGGGTACTCAGTTGGTTGCAACCACTAGATGCTGCCAAACCTTACGCACTGTAACTTTAAGTTATTGCTAATGCAAACCCATCATTTCCTACTGCTGCTGATTCACATTCAACTGGTGAAACGCGGGGCGGCTTTTATTGTTAAGTAGTCAAAGGAAACGCAATGTGTTTATCACTGAGGTTAGCGCTGATAGCTATCACTTACAACTAAATGCGTCTGCAAAAAAAGACATGGGCATTTGGGATATTTTTTAACTAGCAGATTAGTTTTAAATATTGCGCCGGAATATTGAACAAGAAGGAGCAGCCACAGTGAGCTGTCGGATGAAGCGTTGCAGGCTCCAACTTCTTAGCAAGGTAACCATCTCCTTTTACTGTCCCCCTCCTGTTGTGTGGGAAAACTACGTGAGCCATGCGCAGCATGAAATCAGATCACTGTTGCTCACAGAATGATGGAAAAAGGCAGATTATCGACTGACGTCTTTGATCAAATGACGCCAATTTCTTTGGCTGCGCTGTAAACAGATGCACCAGTTGTTCTTCTGTTGTAGTTTTGATAGAGCTACTCTAGAAGTGTTTGCTGTCCTCAGAGGTCTGGGATAGCACTTGCTGTTGTCGCCAAAAATCAATCAGGACTGAAATCGTAAGGATTATAACTTTAAGGAAGGTTTTGAGGGTCTATTGGATAGTATCGATGATCAATGCTGCCAAGTTTTCTATTTAGTTTGGAGTGATATTTGGGATCGGTGAAGATGGTGCATTTTATGAGAAGGCCTTCTGTGACATTACCGACCGCAGGGGTCGGGGTCATCACTCCTCAACCCCCAGGAATGTTTTTTTTACAAAGTTCAGGAGCCAAATTCACAATTTTAAAGCTAAATTTCTAGATGAAAAGCCAAGCCAATAATCCTGTATGGTTGATCAGCATTCTTGCCAACCTCCTCATCTGGTGGAAATTGTCAGCAAAGTTCCTTTTTTTTTTTTCATTCAAATGTGTCTGTATGTTAACTCAATGAATTCTGTTTGGTGATTTGTGATGCTTTTCCATTATTTCTTTTTGACAATTTCTATTTGATGAAATGGATTCCTGAGATGTCACATGCTGTGATAGCTGCATGGACAGAAACATGAATTAGTTTGGTAATATGTGTAATTTAGTTCATCGCTGTGACAGCAACAATAACTTTACAACATGATTTTTCAACCGGCGGTTATGGCGTTAATGCCAGCCAGGTAGAATAAAGCTCTGTCTGTCTTGACAGTAGGAGGCTACTATACTTACACTTACACTGGGGACTCTTTTTACAGCCATCAGCCAGCAGGTATCTGTTCCATCTGCAGTCTCTAACTGGAGTGATGTTGGGCACCGTTAAGCCACACAATTACACACGGCAGATCCACTAGCTACATTTTTTGCAACCACCATCAGACTGTTGTAAAACAACCACAGAACCCCTCCGTACTTACTCTACGTGCACATCAACCGGGCTGTTTTGATTAATTATTCTACACAGTTTCCCAAAATGTCTGCGCGTCATGACAGGGATAGCTCTAATAGTGCTCTAATAATAATACAAATAATTATGAATTCTTTTTCTCCCTGATCCCACCCCGTGCCCAAATCAAGTGCGCCACAGGTGCGCCATGGGAGCATGGCCACGAAATGACCAAAAATGCATTTGGCATGCTCGCGATGCTCTTGGCAAGGCGCACTCGACTGCAATCTGGGCCGCACCGCTGGGTTCACGAGCCTGCGGTGTCCTCTTGAGCACAAAGAGCAGCAGTAACCATCGACAACAAATGCTCTGTTGAAGAGAAAGAACTAGCAGCTGCTGAGTCTGAACCATAAGTGAAGCGTCATTAACAGCCTAACATGTTAAATAAAACACCACACAATAAGTGGTAATCACCAGCCCGTTCTTCCTTCTTCTTTTCAGTTTTGACCTTGTTGCAGGTTTAAATATCCTCGGTCTAAATTTGTTTTTCTCTGGGTGAGAAAATGGACGTGTGGCGTGACGGCGCGTGAAAAGAGTCAATTGCGCGAGTCTCACAGTCAATGCCTGAGAGTTGGCGACACTGTCAATGATAGAAATATCTTGTTCTTATGTAGGGATATCAGTATTGGCTAGCTGGATGCATGTAAACATAAAAGTAACCTCAGATTATTTTTGATGCAATGTAAAGCAAGAGCCTATACCCACTTATCACTGAGCCCAGTAGAACAACCAGTACTTGTTGTGCATTCATTGACAGCATTTTTTCCAAATGTAGTGTAGAACACTGCTCAAAGGGGGCTACTAGTAAATGACACAAGTGATCATCACCAGTATTTGCAGTAAGGTATATGGTTGTAAACCTGTTAATGTGTGTGTGTACAGTCTATAGATTTGATCTGCTTCCGTGTGTCGACCATGCTGAACTGCAAGACAAAAATAAAAACGGTTCTTTTTCATCGCAGCTGCAGTTTTCTTAATTCACAGAGTGACTCAGCAGCTTTCCTTTTGTCCTGGACTGTTATTCACGGCTAGTTTGGCTTCTGTGTCTGTGTGGACATTCATTTAATTAGGGGTGAAATATAACCTCCCATTTCTCCCTGCTGTTGCTTTTACAGTCTGTGGGATTTTATTGTACCTGGCTACACAAATGACTTTCTGGTGTTGGATAATGGATGGATTGAATCGAGCTCATTTGATACTGCTTGGTAAAGCTTGAATAAGAGTAGTTTTATCACCCGGAGCAATGCTCTTAAAGAGCAACACGCTCATAGGGAGCAGCTACAGTAACTGTACCAGCTCACTGCACTGCTGATATGAGTCTGATATAGTCTGGCTCAGAGGGTGGAGTTTGGTGCGTTGTGCATACTGTGCTTTGGGTTTTAATCAGTGTCTTGTTTTGTCAGGGAAAAGCCTCACTTCCTGTCTCCGCTGCTGACTTGGCTGACTGCTCAAATTGCGGCTGCATGTCGGCGTTTCTGAGAAATGTTCAGTCGGAGCCTAATCTGTGAAAAGTCTCACTGTGGGTTTCACTTTGCCCCTTTGCCTTCGACAATGCCAAGAGTAGCCAACAATGCCCTGATTGATATAAACAAGTGAAATCTTGAAAAGGCCTGGGAAGCGCTGCCCGCTGGCGGATCCATGATGTCGCCTTTGGCAGATCCTTTTGATCAAACTGCACGCTGCACAAAACTCTAGAATTTCTCTTCCAGTAAACCAGCTCATAACCTTCACCTGTTGTCCTGCCCTTCAGCTCCTATCTCATGACCAACTTCCATTCTTTTCTTTTAACTATGTTGCAAAAGGTATTGATCTGTCACAGTGACTTGTAGTTTTTTAAACATCGGTACACATTGTTTTCTCCTCCCTCCTGTCCCCGTCCAGGTGTGTCAGCAAATCTGTGCCGGGTGACCGGCGGGGTGCTGGGGATCCACTGGAGCGGCGTCATCAGCCTGGGTTGGCACTCTCTGGCCAACGGGAGAGGCGGGGCGACGTGTTGGCAGTCCTGCTGCTTGAATCCGAGCTGCAACGCCGTGTGGAGCATCGGCGGGCAGTGTGTGCTCCTCCGCTGCTCGCAGAACAGAGGCTGCCCCATCACCTCCCTGCCTCAGCCCCACCAGGAGTCCCTCGGCCTCCTCCAGATGCTCTCAAAGGTATAGCAGCTGAAACAACATCAACATCACCTGACCACATTGTTGTTAATCTATATAATTATCTTTTTTATTTGGAAGATTCATCATCTATTTAGAAGTTTTGAGCAGAACATTTGCGTTATATTATTTTGCAATTAAAGCTAGGGTCCTCTTCACGAAGTCCACCATGCTGCACCACCATGTTCCTACAGTAGCCCAGAAAGGAAAAACCAAACTCTGGCGCTAGAAACCCTTCACGTTCTTACATTACCTGAAGGCCAACGTAGTTCTCTGACATGCTTTGTGACTGTAGTAACATTCACTGTAGTAACGTGAGCCGCAGAGTGTTAAAACCTCGGTACCGCCAGCCGCCGTCTGACTTCCGTTGCTCCTAAAGTAGTGTTATTATGATAAGGATGGGCTCTGAGCGAGGCCAACGGCGTTACCACGGTTTTGCACTCGACGGCTCAGGTTACTGCAGTCTTGGAAGGAGAGAAATGAGAGGAGGGGTACTCAGTTGGTTGCAATCTGCAACCACACCATTAGATGTCGCCATATCATAAACACTGTACCTTTAAGTGGCTCAGGTATGGGCCAGATTCAATCGATCCACATTAGATAGTCAGTGTCGTAGTAAAAATCAGCGTTTCTGCTTTCAGTTACCTACAATGAGCTACCTTTTTTTTTTTTTTTTTGTTATCTTACATAAAAATAATGCCAATGAGTTCCATGCAATGAGATACACAGAACTTAAATTTGATAAAAAGAGAGCACTGATATGGCTGGTATCGCCAGATACCCTGAGGTTAAATGTGCAGTGTGTAGGATTTGGCGGCATCTAGCGGTGAGGTTGCAGGTTGCAACCATCTGAAACTTCTCCCGTGTGTAGGAGAACTACGGTGGCCGACGTGAAAACACGAATGTCCCTCTCTAGAGCCAGTGTTTGTTTGTCCGTTCTGGGCTACTGTAGAAACATGGCGGCCGGCTCCGTGAAGAGGACCCGCTCTGTATGTGGATATAAACAGCTTATTCTAAGGTAACGAAAACACAACGATTCTTATTTTCAGGTGATTATACACTAAAGAAAACATATTTATTAATATGATATTCTATTTCTGCCAATAGATCCCCCTAAATGCTACACACTGTTCCTGTTGTAATTTATCAAATATTTTTCTGAACTATTTTTCATGTCTATAACTTTCCTTTAAAGAGTCCCGTCATCACAGCAAGACGTAGAAGAGCTCTTCACGCAAAGCATGCAGGAAGCAACGCACCGCACACTGGACACCTTACCAGCACGGTAACTTCACAGAATATGGGTTATTTCTGAAAGTTTACATTGCATTGTTTTCTTGTGGCAGCTGCTGTTAATTAGTTAGCCTTCTGTACCAACACTGAAATAATCTTCCCCTGTCTTTGTCGTCCTTTCTTAAATACTCCCACCCTCGTTCTTGCGGTCACTAGTCAGATAGGAGTGTGGTGGTAGATTCGGCGTGTAATTTGTCACATCATTCAAACCTACAATCTTTAACTGTTCCTGCAGGAAATCCCCAAACTGGAAATGGCTCACCCAACTCCAATTGTGCCCAGCACCGTCGCATTTCTCCAAACGGCCCAAAAGAACCTCAGCCAGTTAGCCAACGGGAGTGCAGACATCGCTCCAGCTCCATCACAGCAGAACTCAACGGACACCGTCGACACCGCCGCGTCTTCCAATAGCAGTGATGTCGGCACACCCGCAACGACCGCAACCGCTGTCATCACAGCTCCAACACAGGCTGGTAAGGAAGCCACCGTCTGCAGCGGTTGGTGTCGGCGATCACCTATTTTCAGCTCGTTCAGTAATATGTCTTGTCTTCATTTATTAATTATGAACTACTGAATAATGTAGCATCACTGCAGCCGCGGAGGAAGATTTCACACGACACTCTGGTCCCTTCTTCACTAGAATTGGTTAAATACATTGTTGTCCTTTTCTAAGCTTGTGTTTTTCTGTCAGACGCCCCCCAAATTTTGCAAAAGATCCGTTCCTTTGCCCACAAATTTTATGGGAGACTGCTCAGATGTTATTTTTTTCAGATGAAAGCAACATGTGCTGTGGGTGTGCAGCCAGATGAGTGTAAGCTACAGGAATGTGCTGAGACACGCTGGCCTTCTACAAACAGGAATAACTCGTATCCTCCGTTTCTCCTTCCCGGGGCGGCTGCGGCTCAGAGGTAGAACGGGTCGTCCACTAATTCGAAGATCGGCGGTTGATCCCCGGCTCGTCCAGCATGTCGGAGTGTCCTCGGGGAAGATACTGAACCCCCTCCCCCCCCCCCCGAAATTGCTCCCTGTGCCATCGGTGTGTGAACGAGCATTTAGATCAGATCCTGATGGGATGTATTAATGAATGTGTGTGTGAATGGGTGAATGTTGACAGTAGTGTAAAGCGCTATGAGTGGTCAGAAGACGAGAAGAGCGCTATATAATTGCAAGTCCATTTACCATTCCTGAAGGACGGTATCGCCATTTAACTGGCATTCAGTCATTCATGCATCTCTTTACAGATCAAATATGTTTAGCTTGTTTAACTGGTAATACTGTTACTGGAGCAAACAATAACAAGATGAGCTGGTTGTCCGAAAGTCAGCTGCGTATTATGAGGAGCTCCGACTTGCATACACAACAAGAACCCGTGATTCCGAAGGGGAACGTCTCACATTCACAGTTTGATTGAGAGGGAAACCGATTTTACACCTCATGATCATCAGTTTACTGGTCATGTGAGAACAGTTGCATAAAGTCTCCTGTAGCTCTGAAGGGGGTTTTGTCAAGACTGAGAAAATAACCCTGACAACGTAATAAGGGTTATTTTTAAATGTTTTATTCCATCTCAGTTTGGGCTTGGATACTAGAACATTGGAAAGCCTGTGTTACGAGTGGGGTGTGGAATGGGTGACGTACTGTTGCTGTTTACAAAGCAGGGAGGGTTTAGTGAATAAAAACTGTTGAGTTGCAATGTCAGTTGTACAATCCAGGATGTTTTTGGAGCTTGATCCATACTAGAGACTACAATTCAGGACATTTCGGGCTCTGCTGCATCAATATTTATGCCTCCGGCAACGGCTGCCGGAGGCATTATTTTTTCGCGTTGTCCGTCCGTGCATATCATTCTCCTGAACGTGTTATCTCGGGAACGCCTGGAGGGAATTTCATCAAATTTGGCACAAACGTCCACTTGGACTCAAGAATAAATTGATTAGAATTTGGTAATCAAAGGTGAAAGGTCACTGTGACCTCACAAAATGGCCATAACTCAAGAATTCATATGCTAATTATGACAATTTCAGACACATATCTAACACGATAAAATTATGAAGTGATGACATTGTGGACAGACATGGATGTAGACTGCAAGTCAAGTACAAGTACAACCACAAGTTGGTAATTCTAGTTTGTTTGCAGCTTTTTGTTTTTGTAGATGCACAAAGTGAATATACCACATAAGGATGTGCTGAAGGACTGCATTACATCTTGCTGTAAATACAACTGCACATCATTTATCCTACCTCTGTTTTAACACTCTGAGACCCGCGATCCCGACCGACTTTAGTTTCTGTCAGAGGCTGTGGCAGATTCAGTTTTAGAGCTATAGAGTGATAATTATGATAATCACATGCAGTTTTATGCATGCAGTATAAATGTGTTATTTTCGCCTATTCTAAAATGGTGTGTTTGAATATTTCTGCATACCGGGGTCCCTAAACAGTTTTGAATTACATCAATTGGATATCACTGTAAAGCTGAGACTCTTGTGGATCCACTGAGTCCATCATTTCATTTGTCATTTGTTACTACACAATTACTTTTTACCTCTGTGTACAGCGGATGCCTCTCTCATTCAGCAGCCTTGTTATGTTCGTATATATACTACGTTGTCCCTCACCGTCCCGTTCATCTACCGCTTAATTTCTTCCTCACCACGGACGGCCAAGAGCTCCCGCACCTCAGAGTCTTGCCACATACCAATGATGTGCTCGTCCGTCGTTCACCTCCAATGTATCTGAATACATTCCTGCTGCCGTACGTCGCACCGTTTGTTCGAGCTACGGCGACCTGTGACAATTGCGTCACGACTGTGTGCCCCCACCCGTTTGTAACCGAATCGATTTGTCGGTTGTTCCACCCTGGTGCGTGTGGTTCACATTGAAAAATCGACCCTGGTCTGACCTGGGTCGCAGAGCCGAGTCGGTCAACCTGGGTTAACCCTTTCAAACACAAATTCAACGCTGTATCAACCCTGCTTGAGCCTTCGGTGTGAAAAGAGTACAGTATATGTAAACTGCCCCCCCCAGGGTGGTGTTAGTTATTCCTCTTCTGTTGGAATACTCCGCTCTCTGACCACTTCCTGTCTTTCGCCTGCCACGCTGTACTTTTGGCATCGTCTCTGATCCTGTGTTGTTTTCCACGACAGTGAGGGAGCTGGTGGTGTCAGCAGGAGAGAGTGTGGAGGTCACGTTACCGCTCAACGCGGTCGAGCTCAACGCCTTTGTGGTCCCAACGCCCCTGTCAGGTAAAATCCATGGAAATATTACAGAAACTATTGAATTTCATTACCTGTGGCAGAATTTTATGACACACGGAGGTTGATTTTCTAATGCCTTCCCAGCGCATAGACAGTTATCAAAGTCTTTCCAGTCTGGAAATATCTGGAAAATGTATTTGACTTCGCTGTGTTCTAATAGCAGACCTACTGTCATTTAGCATGTTGTGATATAATTGGTATAATTGATGAAGCTCGGCCTGCTTGACGGTTGTATTCCTGAGTCACCATCAGCGTTACTGTACGTCACACTGAACACTTGCCGGAGAATTTCAAATCCAGACTGGAAAAAGATTATACAGTAAGGAAGAGGGACGCACGTCATCGTTTAGTTAATCTGTTGATCCCTCCTCGACATGCTCCAACGATCCCAAAATCTCTCATCTGGAAATGATCCTTATCTGATAGATTTGAATTAAACGCATGAGAAGTTTTGTTTAATGTCGCCACTCCTTTACAGGGACAGAATATGCATTTGACTGGCGTCTGATAACTCATCCCAAAGATTACAGCGGGGAGATGGCAGGAAAGCACAGCAAGACACTTCAACTCAGCCAGGTACACGTCACAGCCTTCACATTCATGTACTGCTGGAAATAAAACCTGCAGCTGGAGCTCTATTGAACACAAGGTTTCAGTTGTGTGTAAAACACGGATCGTCTCAAAATGTTCACTCCCTCTTTCTGCTTTCTTGACTCCGTCTCCCTCTTTCTCTCTCTCTCTCCTGTCTCTCTCAGCTGACTGTGGGCCTGTATGAGTTTGAGGTGATGGTGGACGGGGAGGGGGCTCATGGAGAAGGTTACGTCAACGTCACAGTCAAACCAGGTGAGGACGAACATGTAAAATCTCATTAATATATTGTGGTGATCTTAGAAGTTGTTTGTAGGGGTGAGTTTTTATGTGCCTCCTTTCAAAACAAATGAAGGTTGCTGCAGACATAAAAACTAGGGCTGTCAATCGATTTGAAATATTTAATCGTGATTAATCGCAAATTAATCACACATTTTTTCTGTTCAAAATGTACCTTAAAGGGAGATTTGTCAAGTATTTAATACTCTTATCAACATGGGATAGGGCAACTATTCTTGCTTTATGCAAATATATGTATATATTTATTATTGCAAATCAATTAACAACACAAAACAATGACAAATATTGTCCAGAAACCCTCACAGGTACTGCATTTAGCATAAAAAATATGCTCAAATCATAACATGGCAAACTGCAGCCCAACAGGCAACAACAGCTGTCAGTGTGTAATAGTGGGCATGTCTGTAAAGGCTCGTGGGTACCCATAGAACCCATTATCATTCACATATCTTGAGGTCAGAGGTCAGGGGACCCCTTTGAAAATGGCCAGTTTTTCCTCACCATAATTTAGCGTAACTTTGGAGCATTATTTAGCCTCCTTCGCGACAAGCTAGTATGACATGGTTGGTACCAATGGATTCCTGAGGTTTTCTAGTTTCATTGGAGTGCCAGTATCTTCACTCTAGCTTTAAAACTGAGCCCGCTACAACCTAAAAATTTCAAGTTGCGTTAATGCATCAAAGAAATGATTGACGTTAAAACAAATTTGCCTTAACGCGTTATTATGGCGTTAACTTTGACAGCCCTAATAAAAACACAACATGCCTCAAAGTAAATATCAATTTGAAGAAGCTCACATTGTTCATTTTTTTTTATTTTTGAGCTCTTTGTTCAACTCATGGATATTTTTGAGGCTGTATTTTTTTCACTCTAAAGCAAATATCCTGTTAAATGTCTTCCAGTCCTTGCTAATGAGGACATACTTGTGACCTCTTCCTCTTTTGTTATTCGATTTTTCTGTGTTTGAATTATGTTTTCATGATTTCAATTTCTTGCCACACCACAGAATTGTGTAATGTCCGAGTCAAATGAAGTTGAATAGTTTTCAGGGCTGATGCTGCCACACACATTGCAATATTATGCAATATATTATATTATATATTATTAGGTCATGTGGCTCCAGTCCGTTCTGTTTGGGGCATGTCATTCTGATTATCTGTACTATAATTTTTCTATTTTCGCATATTCTCAGTTGCCCTTCCTCACGTTTCTTCCAGTTTTTGGGGTGAGATTTTCCTCATTTGAATCAAGGGTCTAAGGACAGGTTGTTTTTTTGTGATCAAGTTTTATTGGCTCTAAAGATATGCATTGGAAATTATTAACAAAGAAAATGACATAAATCAAAACATTAATTGAAAAACAATAAAATGATTACTAATAATGATAGTAAATACCCCCTCCCCCCAAAAAATTAATAAATAAAGGGTGTCGTATGCTGTACAGATTGTAAAGCCCCTTGAGGCAAATTAGTGATATTGGGCTATGTAAATAAAATTGACTTTACTTATATGTGAAAACTTTTTAGGACAGAACTATTGAAACGCAACAGGTTTCTTATTTGAACCAGTGCCTGCATGTAGTTATCTGTACTGTGCTTTCTTTTATGGAAATTTGCGGCTTGATATTAACGGTATCTAATAGTCCACATGCTAATTCTAATTAAGCTGAGCAGTAGTATGGAGAGGCTCTTATGCTGCAGTAGAAGGATTCAGAAGGGAATGACTAATGTTTGATGGTACAGTATTGTCTTCCCTAACTGTCTGTCAGTGTAAATGATCAGGAATCATTTAGTTCAGCCTCATGTTGATTAAATAAATGTTACTGCTGGCAGACGAGGCTGCTCTCCTCCCACACACTGTGTGACTTTAGCCGAGCTAGCCACTGACTCGCGCACACTGCCTCGGTCACAAGCAGCTGACGCACGGCTCCAGTAAAGCGAGCTGATTTCTTGTTTTCCACCTGACAGAGCTGCGGGTAAACAAGCGTCCTGTTGCCGTAGTTTCCCCAAAGTTCCAGGAGATCTCCTTGCCAACCAGCTCTACAGTCATCGACGGCAGCCGTGAGTGTCCGACGTGGCACACACACACAAATACACAAACATATTGAACTAACAGCAGCTAAAGAGAGAGACCTTGTACCTAAAACATGTTACCTTTTCCTCTCATGCTATTAAATGTGTTTAACTGTGCCCCTCCTCCTCCTCTATGTCCTCCCCCTTACAGAGAGCACAGATGATGACAAGGTGGTGTCGTGGCACTGGGAGGAGGTAAAAGGTCCCCTGAGGGAGGAGAAGGTCTCTGCCGACACCCCCGTCCTCACCCTCACCGGCCTGGTGCCCGGGAACTACACGTTCAGGTACAGGTGGTCTGCAGTCATCACATTGTTTTCACTTTGAGAGGTCCAAAGTTTTCAGATGTATTTTTAGATAAACATGTTGCAAATATCCCACTCAAGAATTTACAAAGATGAATAAATAGAAAAAATAAATAAATAATAATAAATATAAAAAAAACTGTTGTCAGGATCTTGAATACTCTGCCTCATTTCTCTATATACTGTATATCTGTCATAAGTATAACATTACAAGTAGACGAATGTCTGGCTTAAAGTTACTAAAATTCTTACTATGTGTAAATCTAACTTATGATTTTATATATGTGTGTTTTTATTTACTGAATGTCCTTTCTCAGTTTGACAGTGACAGACTCAGACGGAGCCACAAACTCGACACAGGCCACCCTCTTGATCAACAAAGCAAAGGACTACCGGCCTGTGGCCAACGCCGGCCCTAACCAGGTCTGTCTTCTATCGTCATGGCTCTGTTCTAAGGGGACACACCCAGGCTATTTTACTTCCATAACAGGTCATCTTTCAGACTAGCGGAAAGAAAACATCCCAAATACACATTTAGGTGTTTATTTTACTACTTTGTCTATTTGCGTCTGTAGATTTCTCCTAAAGTCACCGAAAGTTAGCATTAGATAATGCCTCATTTGCATATTTAAACATAACATATCAGAAAACTTGTAATATAAAAAATAATTGTCTTAATGTAAGTTATCAACAGTTTCATGGTGATATCTATTAGTTATTTCTTTTACCCTATTCACCTGTAGTGTTTTGCAAAATGTATGGAATTTTACAATCCATATCTTTAAAGGCTGTTTTCTCAAAACAAGGTTTTTCTCAGACTCTGAGCAAGAAATCTCCACTTCAGTAACACTTACATACACCAAACTTTCCAGTTTCATTCCTATCTATATTCTGAAGGTTACAGAGGGGTTTGTTCATTTATCATTCATAGCCTGATTTATAGAACATTTTATTCCTAAAAACATGGCGAAAAATTGCTTTTTTTTTTAATGGCTGTTGACAGTATTTTCTGATTTATGGAATGTTAAAATCCAAAATTCCCTCTGTAAAACCTTCGATCTAATATTTCAACAAAATGAAACAAGAATTTTGAACATGGCTTCATCCAGTGTTCAGATTTCTGCTCTGGAAATGTTTGAAAATGAGCACATATTTGATAATATAACACCTCATTTGCATAGTTAGACACACAGTTTCAGAAAACTCGTAATACAAAAAAATAATTGTCTTAATGTCAGTAATCAACTGGGGAAGTTTCATGGTGATATCTATTAGTTACATTTCTTCCCCTATTCACCTGTAGTGACTCCCCTTGCACCAAACCACCGGTTTTAGTAATCGTATGAATGTGAAGTAGGAAAAAAAAAAGAAGTTTTATTTTCCAAACCAGTGCACTCCCGGTAACCAATAAACCAATTTCCTCTTCCGTTCATCAAGGTCATCCAGTTGCCACGCAACTCCATAACTCTGTACGGCAACCAAAGCACCGACGACCATGATTCCCTGTCCTACGAGTGGTCCCTCAGCCCTGAGAGCAAAGACAAGGTGGTGGAGATGCAGGTGAGATACTGGAGGACGATGCATATCACTAATCCTCATGTTTCAGGAGAATCGTGGCTGACGGTGGCATCTCTTTGTGCTCTTTTAGGGCGTCCGGACGCCGATCTTGCAGCTGTCGGCCATGCAGGAGGGCGACTACACCTTCCAGCTGACTGTGACGGACTCATCTGGACAGCAGGAAACGGCGCAGGTCACCGTCATTGTACAGCCAGGTAAACAGCTGGAGATAAAAGAAAAAGCCGCCTCAGCACTTTTGAATTGTGAAAAGTTGAGTGAAATATTAGGTTAATCAGCTGCTGAGGGCATTAATTACAGTTCCTTCCAACTGTCACTCTTTATTTGATAGTCATTAACTTGTGGTTTTTAAAGCCTATTTGTTCAGCCTTCCACTTAAAGACACACTCGAATTAAACTCCTCATCTCCTCCTCCTCTGTACTCAATATGCCCTGTGTCTCCTCTTGTTTGCTCTCACTCTCTTTCACAGGTTATATACAAATATACACATGAAGTGTGAAGAGCATAGTATGCAACAGTGATATCAGGGCTTAAGCTGCTGTTAGGAACTTTTATTTGCTTAACCTTTGGTTAACAGCATTTTGACTTGGTGAACGGGAGGCGCACGTGGGTGCACTTGTACGTTTCACCTGATAAGCACCTGGTGTAAACTGTAGACTGCAAACACACACTGGCTTGACGCCAGTTTGAACAGGAGCGGTTATGCGAGCACACATCCACCTGCAAGGTCAAACTATGTCAACAATGTGAGTTATAATGTCTGAAAGAAATGGCAGCGTGTTGTTAGTCAGAGTCATTCGAGGTATTTCAGAACAACACTGCTGTCCTTTGTTAACACTTTGACCTTTAGGTTCTGTATCAGGTTATCATTTATATATCATTTATATGAGTGTTTTTTCCCTAAGATGTTATTCGTTATAAATAGATTTTTTAAAGTTTCTATTATTTATGAAGAAGATTATTGTTTCCTTCTCACTCTTTCATTTCTTTTCTTTCTCACCTGATTGAAATATTTACAAAGGCGTATTAGGGCCATTGTAGGTAAAAAATAAATAAATTAGCGGGGTAATATTTCAAGAAAAAACTCTGAATTTACGAGAAAAAAACTTGAATATTCTCTGAGATTATAAAGTCACAACTTTACGAGAAAAGAATCAGAAAAATAGTGTTTGTTTTGTCAAGGAACCACAACGCATCAGTTTGCAAGGTTGGTTCAACCTCATCACACCGTTAAACGCTGCGGTAACGTGAGCCGCCGAGTGCAAAGTATATGAATTGTATTCGTATTTATTTATGTTCATAAAAAAAACAAAGAAAACGTGTTTATGTATCTTTCAGGACCTTCACCTTACTCAGAGGTCGTCCGTCAGAGATGACATCGGAAGCAGCAATCTTTAGGATTTATCAGCATTATGTTCATAAAAGAACACAGCAAGAACAGGAAGGAAAAGACATATATGTATCTTTCAGGACCTTCGCCTTGCTCATAAACCAACCTTACCATAAAAATGCTACTTTAGGAGCGAGGAAATTCAGACGGCAGCTAAATTTGTGACTTTAATCTCAGAGAATGTCCGAGTTTTTTTCTCATAAATTTACGACTTTAATCTTGTAAATTCTGAGTTTTTCTCTGAGTATTACCCCCCTCCCCCAGCTCCGTAATTACTATTTTTTACCAAAATGGCCCTAATAAGCCATTGTAAATATTGGTCCATCTGTCAAACCACTGATTTGTCGGACACTGATCTGATTTGGATAAAAGTTGGAAAAATTATGCATATTGACCTAATTGAAAGTGCAGAATTTCATAGTTTGAGAGGGCTTTAATACTGCACTATTGATTCCATTTTGATGGTAGTTGAGGGAGGATTTGCTTCGTTAGTTTGCATCGGACATGGAAGAAATGCTTCATGTGGTTTTCACTTAAGCTCCGAGGACAGCCAGACACTTTCGACGGCCCACTTACTACTGTATCTTTCATGTGGGTTGTACAAAGATGTATTTTTAGTTTCATCTCTCACTCTCCATCCTCCAGAAAACAACAAGCCACCAATAGCAGATGCAGGACCGGAGAAAGAGCTGACGCTGCCAGTCGATCGAACCACTCTGGATGGCAGTAAGAGCAGAGACGACCAGAAGATAGCCACCTACCACTGGAAACAAACCACGTGAGTCGGACACAAAGGCAGTTTGCATTGGCGGCAGGCTCCTAGTTGATGCAATGACTGAAACATAGTCAGTTAACAGCTTCATTGCAAATACAGTTTGATTCAAATGTACAAAAACAAACTCACCAAGGTTTATCCGTCCTTCTACAGTAAGTTCTCTTTCACACTCTCTCTCTTGTTCTGTTTCTGTCCGTCTGTCCCTCCATCAGGGGTCCTGACGGTGTGAAGATTGAGAATGCAGACAGCGCCGTTGCCACGGTGACAGGTCTCGAGGTCGGCACGTACACGTTCACCCTGACCGTGACTGATGAGAGGAAGCTGGAGAGTAGCGACACTGTCACGGTCATCGTCAGAGAAGGTCAGGAGATATTTGTGTGCGTGTGTGGATTTATAATTAAGGAAGCATTTCCACTTTTGAAACATCATAAGTAGATTTCTGTGTGTGTTTTAATGCAGAAGTCGTTCTTATCTCAGTATAAATCATGCCCTGTGCATACAAACTCACTATTGTCTTACAGCGTGTTAATTCTGGATCTCTTTCAGCTCAAGGCTAGTCTCCCAAGAGTCCATAATAAAATCATAATAAAAAAAAAACATTTTCAGAAATACTGTACAACACAAGTATACACGCGCATACTGATCCTATATTCACATGATTATAAATGCACACACACACACAATCAGATATACATAGTCATACATGGCTACATACACTGTATATGCACCTGCACACACAGGCATCCGTATATATCTAAACTAATGCACACTCACTGAGTGCAATAATACAAAGCATGGTGACAGCCACAATAAGAACAGTCCATCAGTTATATTATTCATATTTTAATCCCATTATTGTGTTAAAGGACCAGAGTGTAACAATTAGGGAGATCTATTGGCAGAAATGGGATATAATATTAATAAGTATGTTTTCTTTAGTGTATAATCACCTGAAAATAAGAATCGTATTTTTGTTAGCTTAGAATGAGCCGTTTATATCTACATAGGGAGCGGGTCCTCTTCACGGAGTCCCACATGTTGCACCGCCATGTTTCTACAGTAGCCCAGAACGGACGAACCAAACTCTGTTAACTTTTCCTGCTTGGGCCCGAGTTGATAAGTTTACTCGCTCCTGTCGCCGCCGCTCTCTCTCTCTTGCTTCACCACTCACTTCCCACGTACACACACACTCTGCTCTGCTTCAGATGGCTCTAGAGATGGCCATTCGCTTTTCGGCTTCAGTTGGTTGTTATCTCCTCATCTCACTGCTAGATAGCGCCAGATCCTACACACTGGCCCTTTAAGCGTCTGAAATCTTTCTTTATATTTTTCTTCCATCAGAACTGGACCAACCACCTGTGGCTCATGTTGTGTCGAGTCCACCCATCACTCTGCCTGTCAGGACAGCCAGTTTAGATGGATCTCACTCCACTGATGACAAAGGTGGAGTCAGCTACCTGTGGACCAGAGATGATAGCAGCCCGGCAGCTGGGGTGAGACTGGCCTTTGACTGGATATTACAAATGATTGTCGTTTGCTCTGATGTAGTTTATAGCAGTTTATAATAGACCGAATATAAAACTAAAGACCTTACAACACATAAACACTTAAAGGGGCTATATGTAAGAATCAGAAATTGCTTGTTCACAGCGACACCTGTGGCCGCAATGTCAACGAAAGTCAGCGTCCTGTGGCTCGCGCTTTCGGCTCGCGCTTTCGGCTCGCGCTTTCGGCTCGCGCTTTCGGCTCGCGCTTTCGGCTCGCGCTACATTGACATGAACGAGCACCGGTCTAAACAGTGAGGCGACACACGTCAGCTAACACACAATATCACTCTATATTTCACCTGCTTGGCAGTAATGTTAGCTGACCAGAGGAAGGTCTCTCCATGAATCAATGCTGATCCTAGTGTTGGCTTTTCCTCCCGATCCGGAGGGAACGGGGGGGGGGGGGGGGGGGGGGGGGGGGGGGGGGGGGGGGGAGAGGGGGAGACCGACACCCGGTCGGGACGATAACGTAACTCTCTGCGGAGCCCCGTCACTTCACAAGACACGGGAAACCTCTGTTGGTCTGGAGGAGCTGCAGCAGTTATTTCTTCAAAAACGTCCACTGCACATTCACCAGATATTCTCAGAGCTAAACTAACTCTTCTGCAGTGTGTAGTGTGCGCGCGTTCACGTGGAGGTGGAGCGAGCCGAGCGTGTGAGAACGAGCGCGGTGTGCAAACAGGCAGGAGCAGACAGCAGGAGCAGAGCTGCTGCGCGCTCGCGTACCTACACGCGAGCGCGCATGGGATACCGACCCGTTAAGATTTATGCGCGTGATAAGTTACAAATAGTCCCTTTAAACAGCATGAAACAGAAACATTTTAACATGTCTTTGTTTTGTTGTTCCAATAGGATGTACTGAACAGCTCTGACCACCAGGCGGTGCTGTTTCTGGGAAACCTGGTGGAGGGGAAGTACGGCTTCACCCTGACTGTAACTGACAGTAAGGGACAGACCAGCAATGACCGGGGCACCGTGGAGGTCAAACCAGGTGAAGTGAACAGACTGTTGCTTTATTACTCTTTCTGTATTACTGTGTTTGCTCTATCCACTGCCACATACTGAACATTTTCTCGGGGTCATGGAAGGTTATTTTCAGGAAAAGTGGGTACATCAAAAGTTAAAGGTCTTATTGATAACATGTTTATGTAGACGAATCATTTAAAAAACAATAATAATACATCCACAGAGTTATTAGAAAAGTATGGCTTTTCGTCAAAAAACGATTATTATTGTGAGTTAACCATTTAAAAAAATTTGACGGGTCCAAAATGAATGTACTGTTTATCTCTGTGGAAGATATCTGACGTTTGAATACATGAATATTTACCGTGGCAACAAGTGACAACTGAGTTAGCACATATTAGCTGTCTTTGCGTAACCGTCTGAACAACAATAACCCATAAATTACAATTCGGCATATTTAAACAAAACCAACAACAACTAACACCAGCCATAGTCCATACAACCTCAACTAATCTGTCGTCGCCAGTTAGATTGTCAACATGAGAAAAATAACAGCTTCGATCCCCGAGGAGCTACGTAAGCATCTTAGCATTAGTCACGGTTGCGTCCAGTAACCGGGAACGTTATAGTTCCCCTCATACAATGTCTAACGAAGATGCGCATCAGAGGGGATTTAGAAGTGGGTGGCCGACTGAAAAAACAAGTAGGTATTGAATGTCATCAGTGTTATCAATAGCACCTTTAAATTACAGAATTTTATCAGATAATACCTCTTAGGATGTATTGGAGTTTATTTTTGCCTTTTGAACAAATCCGTACATGCAAATGTTTTCCACACAGCCAGAGACTCACCAACCAACAGCAGAAGGTTGAGCAGGTCAGTGTGCAGCATACGGTGCTCAGACACAAACGCAGCCAGAAACTAATCCGTCACCGGGTGCTCTGGCCTCTTTCCCAGATTGCAGTGTCAGATGGGTCCTGCAATCAGTCTCATCTTTTCCTCCTTGTTACATTTTCTTTCCCACTACCCTCCCCCTCCCCCGTCCATGTCTCTTCTGTGCTCTAATCTCCCTTTTCACCTTTTATTTCTCTCTCTGTTTACCAGACATATGGGAGCGTGACCTGGTGGAGTTGGTGCTGGAGGTCTCCGTGTCTCAGGTCACCCACCGCCAGCGCGACATGCTGCTGCGCCAGGTCGGGGTTCTACTGGGCGTGCTCGACAGCGACATCACTGTGCGAGAGATCACTGCGTTTAATGAGCACAGGTGAGTCTTACTGCACCACATTTTATTCTTGACTTAGTTTAGTTTTATATCTGGTCTGAAACCCCTTGATTTTGTAAAAATAGATGTGGTGTATATTCTGAATGTTTTCTCATATTTTCCTCAAGCTTGCAGTCTTTTATTTTTTTAACCACAACTTGGTAACGAAACACATAAACATAACCATGAAAAAGGCCGGAATGAGATTTGAAGTCTTCCTCCCTCCTCAGTACTCGTCTGGTCTTCCTGGTGTCAGGCGGTCCAGGGCGCCCTCCTCTGTCAGGCCGCAGCGTTGCACTTGGCCTACGCAACAAACTGCGCAAACAGAAGAATGACTTTCTCATCTTCAAGGCCCGGCGAGTGGATACAGTCAGTGAGTACCTGACATAGTAGTATCGTATCGTTTGTAACAGACACGCACAACAAAGGAAAAGTAGTAAAGAGAAAGAAAATGACCTCTATTACCTAAGATAATTGTCAAGTAATGACAGGGTTTGATGGGACTCAAAGGTCAAATCTTTAAGATGTTTGAGCTGTCGCTACCAGTTCTATCTTATCATTCTCGACTCCTTTTCTCTTGCCTCTGTGATGAAACGTGTACACGGTTATCTTATTCAATGCACCTATTTTAATTTTTTTGTTCTATAACATGCATACGGTATTTTGTTGCTCTTAAATTCCCTCAGTCTGCTTTCTGTAAGATAATGTACCACTCTGGGATATCAAAGCTCTCGTCTCATCTACTGTCCACTCCGCTCTCCTCCCTCAGTCTGCCAGCTGAACTGCTCGAGTCACGGCGAGTGCGACACGTTCACACGGCGCTGCGTCTGCCACCCGTTCTGGATGGAGAACTTCATCAGAGCTCAGCTTGGAGATGCAGAGAGCAATTGTGGTGAGATGAATCTTAATTGAATATTTTTAGTCGGTCAGTGAATCAGATGTAATGTGGCAGTTTGTTTCTCCTCACATACTCATGTTCTACTTATTCCATTACATAGTAATAACATACTTAGATTTTCTGTCTCACCAAATATTTTGTTTTCAGAGTGGAGCGTCCTCTATGTGACGATAGCATCCTTCATGATTGTGGTTGCCATAGCAACAGTTGTCTGGGGGATGGTGTGTTGCTGCAACAGGTGAGCACAATTTCTAAAAAATCAAATATTATTTGATATGACTATTACTGTCATTGGACATACTGTATACAGTATATGCAGCATTTAAACTCTCGAGATTGTATTTTACCCATTTATACTATATTCTACTGTACTTATAACTACCTCCACACCAACTAATGATATATTGCTGTGTTTTTTTTTGTTTTTATTTCTTGAAAGGCGTAAGAGCAAAGTGCGCAGAAGCAAAAGCAGGTATAAAATGCTAGAAGCTGATGAGCAAGACAGTCTGGAGCTACAACCACCTAGAGCTGGTAAGACACACTCTTATAAACTGACGCCACCGCCACACATTGTCGTTCGCTGTTTTTGCAATGTACCAGGCTCTGTTGCACGTTAGCGACAACGAATCACAGGTGGAAACTCAAAAATGTACAGTGAAATTCACAGAAATCATTCATTACGTCAGTAAGTTGCACACAGTATAATAATGATATTTATTACTATGTTTTCATTAGTGTATAATCACCAGAATCGTTGTGTTTTCGTTAGCTTAGAATGAGCCCTTCATATCTACATAGGGAGCGGGTCCTCTTCACGGAGTCCTTTCACGTATTTACATCACCTGAAGGCCACTTTAGTTCTCTGGCACGCTTGTGAAACTGCATTGCTCCTAAAGTAGTGTTATTATGGTAATGATGGCCTCTGAGCGAGGCGAACGGCGTTACCACAGTTTTGCACTCTGCGGCTCACGTTATTCAGTTGGTTGCAATCTGCAAATCCTACACACTGTACCTTTAAATAAAGGACTATACAAGATATTCTGCTTAGTTCAGGTTGGACACAGCATCATTTTGACATTTTGCTGTTTCTTTCTGTCCTCCCTCTCCTCCGCCACCTGCCTCCGACCAGCCCGCATGAAGCCGGTGCCCGCTCCCACCTCCTCCGCCCTGATGCACTCGGACTCTGACCTGGACAGTGACGAAGGGCAGGGCGGGGTCCCGTGGACGGAGCAGGAGCGCGGGCATCTCCTGCGGCCCCAGAACGGCTCGCTGAGGAACGGCCAAGGGCCGGTGAGGGGCAAAAAGCAAAGAGAAGAGCTGCTATAGCAAGAGAGGAGGAGGGGGGGGGGGGGGGGGAGCTCGCTGCTGCTGCCGCCCTCACACACTCACAACACACACAGCTCATCTAGCTGTCACACCCTCTCTGTTCCTCTCTCTTCCTCTTTCTCTTTTGTTGGTCTTCAACACAGTAACCTCGCACCTCTCATCCATGAAGACAGACTGTGTGATGCCTGGATTAAGGAAGGGAAAGAGAGGAGAAACATGTTGTCCCACTGTCACAGAAAAAAAACCCACCACTGTACTGACATTTCCCTGCTGCCACACTGAGCCACGATGGAAGGAAGACAAGCTGAGAAATAGGGGTGAGCACTGGATGGTGTAAAAAGATCACCCTATTATTTAACACAGAGACATAAAGAATGTACTGTTACCCCTCTTGCTGACGGCACACTAAGTAGCCTGAGTGACACTTGACTTTCAGGATTAAAAAAAAAAACTGCTTCAATGACACGAAAACCAGCCACTTGACACGCTCACACCTTGCCTCTCGTAGACACGCATGTACGCACACAAAGACGTCCTATTCACACTGTTCCAGGTCAACCTGATGCTACCAAACTGCCATATAAACGCCAATGGTTTAACGCTGCTCTGATGATTTTTGTTAGCGGCCGACGTGGTGAAAAACACAACCAAAACAAGAGCCACCAACAGCAATGGACCCTTCTCCAAATAAACAAAAAATGTGCATGAAGAGTGACAGATTGCAGATCTGGTACAATTTGATACTGGAATGATCGCCTGCATGATTGTATGTTTGGATTTATTCTGGCTGCTGTGTCAAAAGATGTTTCTTAAGAGCAGTTTGTATGTTTTTATTTCTGTTATTAACCCGTGGAAGAGTCACAATGTTGTCAGAGATGGCAGTCAGAGGCAGAAGATCCTTTTAAAAAACATGCTTTTATTCTGAAGGTTTCTCTGTGGATGAAGTCTCTGGGACAAACACTGGAATAAACACTGAGGAGAAGTTCACAACACAACTAATGGGACCGCTTCCTCACTCACCTCAAAATTCATTAATGTAACGACTGCTTGAACCATGAAGACCACTTAGGTTTTTTGTAGTTTTTTTTTTATATTACAAACAACCTTCAGGCTGTGATTAGATGTTGATGCACTTTGATTTCATGTCTGTCAGCTTCAGTCTCATTTTGTCTCTTGTTGGTTTAAAAGGGAGATCTGTGATGGTTAAAGTTGGAAATGTTCAGCCATAAAAAACAGGACTTGACTTCATTCAAAATGTATAAAATGTTTAATTTCCTTGACTTTAAAGATGAAAGGATATGTTTTAGCAAACATGAATGCAGCTCAAGTCCAGAAGCACCTCTTATTGTAACGTACCTGTAGGCTTGAAATGTAAAAGGATGGCGTAGGCTGTAAATGTGTGGCAGAGTGGGACTTTAACTTTTTAATCCTGTGAGGTAATTTTGCCGTTTCTGTGCAATTTCAGCAACCAATTATGAACTGTTTGGCTCTGAATAGGAAGTGCTTATTTATCCTTGCTTTCCTTTTGGCAAATATTCCGCTAGTTCAATTTGGGGATTACAAAATTACACAAAAAAAACACAAGGAAATCTGCATGAAAAATAAACAGACATTAATGGGATAGTTGGGGTGTTTTGAAGTGGGGTTGTATGAGGTACTTATACATAGTCAGTGTATTACCTACAGTAGATGATGGTCGGCAGACAGGAGTAATGGCAGGAAAACCAAAGCAATGTACTGCTGTGGACGGGGCCGGCAGCAAAACGTATTTTAGCCACCTTAAAAAAATCAATGTCACTGTAAGTGTACGCTATATTTAGAATAATTTCACTGCTTTACCTCGCCGTCAGACAGCCCTTTCCAATGGGGAACTGAAGCCGTTATATCCATCTATGCTCTCGCAAAAGCCACCAGACTCCATTGAAAAAAAACCTGTAATTTTACCTCACCGAGCACAGGATTGCTGGTTTACCGCTGCCTCGATCGGTTAGTTTGTTTATGCTATTGTGTGACTTTGGTGAATCCAAACTGACCTAAAGTCACACAGTAACACTAACAAACTAACCGATCGAGGCAGCGGTAAACCAGCAACTCCTGTGTTCTGCGAGGCAAAATTACTGTGTTTTTCAATGGAGTCTGGTTGCTTTGGCGAGAGCATAGATAAACTGCTTCAGTTCCCCATCGGAAACAGACTGTATAGCTGTGTGACAGAAAGGTAAATCGGCGAAAACATTCTTAATATAGTGTACACCTAAACTGATATTGATTTTAGGTGGGCCTTTAATTTAGGTGTGTAAAATACGTTTAGCTGCTGCCCCCGTCCACAGCAGAACATTGCTTTGCTCCTGTGCTGGTACTTCTGTCTGTTTCTCCAAACTGGAGGCGTGCCGACCGTCATCTACTGTGGGTAATAAACTGACTATGGATAAGTACCTCATACAAACCCCACTTCAAAAACACCCAAACTATCCCTTTAAATCAAGCATTACTGAACTTCCATTAGTGAGTTGTGCGTCCAGAATGACCTGAAACTGTGTTTAAAAACAAATGATGTCTTCCGACACTATAAGAGCAGAAGGTTAATTTGAGGGAACAGGACACAAAGGAAGGCTGTAAGAACACAGAAGATCTATCCATCTATTTTTTCTGTGCATCAGTGGTAGCGACGGGTGTTTCTGCACTGAGCGAAAACTTTAACCAAATGACTCTTCCCTTGCATGTGAAACTGGCCTGTGAGTCCACATATTGAGTCACTTATTCTTTTGTTCTTTCTGTTGAATGTTTAAAGGGGTACACCATTGATTCACTTCAACGTGTACTCTGTGTGAATTAAGCAATCATTTAAATTTATTTGCAAAAAATGTCTTGTTTCCTCACGATGTCTGTTCTGCATCACTAGTTTGGTCTTAAAGCACCCGGTGCACATAAGGCCAGGGCGGAGATATTTAAAATTCAGATTAGCTGAATTTATCTGGCCTTCTTTACCAACTTGGGTAAGGCAAACTAAAATCAAAGAGAGCCCAAGTGCCGACTCTGTAAAATGGCATCACTTTAAAATAATGTCCTATTCTTCCCATGTTTTTTTGCACATCATAGGAAATGGCTTTTGAAGTAATTGCCAAGGTTGTACATTGATTCACTCTCATTTCTCTCTCATTCCAGGTATAATTCTACACCTATCTGACAATACAAAATTCAGCATTTCTTCTGTTTCACGTACAACATTTGCCAGTCTCTTCGGGGATTTCTAGGTAAATTGACCTCGACTCTGACAGAGTCCACTGTGAAGGCAGACAGAGAAAACAGGGAGGAGCTGTTAAATGAAGGGAGTTTAATTTAAGAGGTTTTAGACAAGCTTTTAGTGAAGGATTACCACCTCCTTTCCATCTGTGACCTGACCCGATGCAACTGGATTATCTGTAAATTAAAATAAAATGTTTGTTCTTCAGTTTTTGGACAGAACAAAGAGTTTTCCTCATTTCTTCCTGTTTCCCATTTGTCTTTATTTTCCTCTCCCAGCATCTACGGGTCAAAAAGGAAAAGGACCTGACACAGAAAGTCTGAGTGCATAGATTTACCTGTGAATGTGATATGTTATGGGACTTCACCAAAGGCTTTTCTAAAGTCCCTGTAACGTGTGTTTGAAGTTACAGTAGAAGCCTGAAATATGGTAATACGTGCCAGATTAGCTGAGAATTGCAAACACATTTTTCTTTCTCTATTGTTGTAAATTATGAGTTGTCACCAGGCCTTGACTGTAGATGATGCTTTGTTTGTTATTGCGCCTCAATGCATGTCCATCTGCAATATTTCCTGCATCATTTTAGCACTATAAGGGCATTTTATTATATTTTGAAGGTACTAGTCAGTAAATATGTTCTATCAGTGAGTATTAGTGTGTGTTGGTGATGATGATAGGACAATAACGTAAGAAAATGTAAAGATTTAAATAAGAGACCTGGACGTTAAAGTAATTACACTTTTTGCTTACGGCATATATGCAACTATTAAATTAGGGCTGTAACAATTAGACGATTAATTTAACAACAGCAAACTAATTGTCAACAATTTTAATAATTGATAAATCGCCTAAGTGATTTTTTTGAAAGGAACATTCACTGTTTGTGCTTCTCAAAATATCCAGATTTGAGAAATTTTGAAGATATCAACTTGGGCTCTGGGAAATTCTGATAGGCCGTATTTTGTGATAGGATACGATTATTTGATTAATAGTAAAATTAATTGACAGTTTATTCGATTATATTTTCTATAATTTAGTGCAGAATAAATTGATTTTGAAAATGGACAGCACCTTTAATCTTGCTTGCAGATTTGCACTGTTGAATGCATATTTTTCTACATGTGTGAGTCCTACTTTTACTCAAGGATCTGAATACTTCCTCCACCAAGGTCGCGCTCACATGCTGGATATTGACAATAAAGTTGTATTTAATTACCACAAAGTAAAAAGTCATTCCTCTAATGGAGGACTGGT
The DNA here is from genome assembly GCA_916701645.2 of Sebastolobus alascanus. NCBI lineage: Eukaryota > Metazoa > Chordata > Actinopteri > Perciformes > Sebastidae > Sebastolobus > Sebastolobus alascanus. The sequence goes on from CAKAOJ020000504.1 coordinate 254,289, forward strand.
TGATCTGGATTTAATGGGAACTTTGAGGTCGGTTTATCAGGCACGTTGTTAGGAGGGACCTGAGGATTCCATGGTTGCGATGGTTGCTATGGCTGCCATGGTTGGTATCCAGGTGCATCATTTGGACATGATCAGAATTCAAACCAAAACGAACTTTCTAACAGCAGAAAAACGAACATTTCAACTTTCAGTCGACGATTTCTCTGAGAAGAAAATATCAAGCAGCGACTTTTTGCATCTGAGCTTCAACTAAAGACCAACTATCACTGACTGACCGACTGTTTCCAAGGAAAACGTGAGATTTGTTCACTTTTTAAACCCATGTTGTTTCCTATGTATTTTACCATTGATAGTATTGACCACTGATGCTAAATAACTAACTTAACGTTAGCTAACTTTTTTTTATTTATTTTTTTATTTCAAAAGTTCAATACAATATAATCACATGTTCAGACGTTTCATTACAGTTCTGCAAACATATCTTACAGTACACAAATAATATAAAAATAAATTGTAAATTGTACAACAAATAAACTGTAAAGAAAGGAAAAAGAGGAATAAAAACAAAACCAAATAAAAACCAAATAAACAAACCAAAAACATTTGGGGTCTGCTAAACAATTGGAATAAATTTGAAATGTCTAAACAATTTAATAGTTTTGGTCAATTTAGAATTTTTGAGTTTTAAGTTTTCAATCATGGTCAAATGTGTTTTAAAATCAGTATCTTTAAAAATAAAAAGGAGGGTATTCTTTTAAGCCAAATCATTTTATGTATATAATATTTTGCTAATATAACAATCAAATTAATTAAGTAAATCTCATCTGCCAAAAAACTATTATTGGTGACAATGAGTAATATCTCAATTCTTGTCAGCAGATATCCTTTTCGAAATGTTTAGAGAGATTCCTCTGCAAATGAAACCAAAAAGAAATAACATGAAAACAATCTACAAAAACATATTCAACAGTCTCTCCTTCACAATTACAAATAGCTAGCTAATTTAGCTAGGCTAACTTAGCTAGGCTAATTTAGCGGCTAATGGCCAATGTTGTCAATATTTTCAGTTTCCAGTGTAAATTAATCCCATAAAACTGACGTTTAACTGTTGTGACCCAGTTTAAATAAATTGGCTCAAACCAAAGCTGCTTTCTTGGTTTGACCCGTTTAATGTTGAACTAATAACGTTCAGCCTAATAAATATAATGTAAATATATATCTGTAACTTCTTGGTGATATAGACCAAAGGCCCACCTGATGCAACACAACAGTATTATTTCAATATGCTCATAATTCTCACATTTTTACAACATTTGGGAGTTTTTCCTATATGAGTAGCGTTAGGCTGTTTTACACAAACCACGTTGAACGTCGTTCAATAAAGTCAGTTTTATGTCATCTTGTCTGAACAACACACGGTGAGAGTTTTATAGACAAACCGCCGATATGGTGCCGAGCTTTAGTCACTCAGCAAGAGAGCTTAACATTTATATATTGTTGAATGAAGTCTGGCGTAAATTTCGCTCTTTGAAAAGAAGTGTAGATAATTGACTCCAAGTCATGTCATGTTATATTGTCTTAAATGCAGCTCTATATTGAGACTAAAGAAGGTATTGACAGGCGGGGCCAATGATACATTAAAGGTCCCATATTGTAAAAAGTGACATTTTCATGTCTTTTATATTATAAAAATAAAGGTTTAAGTTGTATATAAATACTGTTAAACTATCAAAACGCTCAATCCACAGAGAAATACACGCAGTCCGTCTTCAGAAACTGAGCTTTTGAAACAAGCCGTCAGGATTTCTGTCCATTTGTGATGTCACAAATCTACAATATTTAGACCATTTCACAGTTTTAAATGTAAACATTCTAAATGGGTCTCAGTATATTTCCTGTTGCAGTGGATGTGAATGACATCAGCTGACAGGAAGTAAACATGGACCCAAGCTGTTGCCTAGCAACGCAATTCTGTTGCAATTCCATTGAAATGCACTATAACGGAGTGTTTCAGACAGAGGGTAAATACAGGTATATTCAGGCAGACAGCATGAGGAAAATAAAGGGTTTTTTAAACATTAAAGTATGTAAACATGTTCTAGTAGAAACACAAAATACAAGTATGAACCTGAAAATGAGCATGATATGGGACCTTTAAGGCTTTGACTCCGTCTGTCTGACAATATGATATAAAGACTAGCAGATCATAAACTTTATACAGCCTAATCCTTCATATGCTCATATATTATGAATAAAAACACGATCTGAAGTCTGAATATCAGTCAAGGCCAGTTGTCATTTTAATTAGTTTTCACAAGTAGATTCTGACTGAATTTTCTGCATTCAGAAAAGTTACATTAAACTGTATTTTGTACAATTAAACTGTATCAGTGCTGACTGTGTGCTCGTAGGCTTGATGTTGTGTCAAATGATAATAAGAGAATAACAGGGTCCATGTTTGCCTTCACATTGTACCAGTAACATATGTTGACATATGGAAGGCCTCCTGCAATAATAACACTGTGAAAGAAATGTATACATTTGGCACTTTAGTATTTTCTTTACTGCAAACACTTCTATACTTTTGCTTGTGTATAATGTATATCATGAAATTTTATTCCAATGAAGTATTTACATTATGGCATTGTGGTACTGATCCTTTTAATTCAATATGTGATGTGAGAAAGTCATTACGGTATAACAGTCCATGTTATGTTAACATGAAGTGGAGCAGTGGTCTGAGGGTTGTATTTGTTTTTACCTTCAGATGGACCAACGCGGCACGTGGACAACTGTCCTCATTCCCGTCCCCAACCGGCCCAGCAGCCTGCGGCCCATCCTGCGGAGGATCAAACCACCGACCTCCCACAGTGGCTCTCCAGCTCGCTGCGACCCAGGCTCTCCAGCTCGCTGCGACCCAGGCTCTCCAGCTCGCTGCGACCCTGGCTCTCCAGCTCGCTGCGACCCAGGCTCTCCAGCTCGCTGCGACCCAGGCTCTCCAGCTCGCTGCGACCCTGGCTCTCCAGCTCGCTGCGACCCAGGCTCTCCAGCTCGCTGCGACCCAGGCTCTCCAGCTCGCTGCGACCCTGGCTCTCCAGCTCGCTGCGACCCAGGCTCTCCAGCTCGCTGCGACCCAGGCTCTCCAGCTCGCTGCGACCCTGGCTCTCCAGCTCGCTGCGACCCAGGCTCTCCAGTTCGCTGCGACCCAGGCTCTCCA
>CAKAOJ020000505.1:0-60000 GCA_916701645.2 Sebastolobus alascanus
GGGACATTTCATGGCTGTTTCGCCAATTTCCCACCTCAAGACCTCGTAACATTTCAGGGAAAATGCCGGTGCAGCTGTGTTGTGAATGAAAGCAGCAACATTGCAGCGACAAACATATAAAAGTTTACGTCCGTCTGACGAAAGACTCCTTTATGTGGAGCGAGCAAACCATCACAACACCTCGCTACAACCTAAAAATAACAAGTTGCGTTAATGCGTTAAAGAAATTAGTGACGTTAAAACAAATTTTCGTTAATGTGTTATTATCGAGTTAACTTTGACAGCCCTAGTATATATATATATAAAAACTAAAACTAAACCTCTGAAACAAAACTAAAACTAGCAAAACACACTCTGAAAACTTACTAAAACAAAATTGAAAAGTCAAAACAAAAATATAATAAAAACTAATTGAAAATACAAAACTATTATAACATTAACAACTCAGAGATCTTTCAGGGATCTTTAACCTCTTTTTTACAAGATCCTGATAAAGAAGGTGTTGATATACTTTCCAGAAAATTATGTTAAATTATGAACAGTCATGAACAAAATGAGATTTCTCACTAACTTACAAACTTATATAAATATAGCCGGACAGAGCATAAAGAAGTCACGACTGAACCCTGACCTAAAGAAAAGAAGCTAAAAGAAACCAGGAACATCTCATTAGATGTCTTGAATCTCTTTTGCTTCCTTCAGTCTTCAGGAGGAAACTTTAAAGTTGAGACTGAATAGAAACCAGTAGAATAAAACAGCAGCAGCAGTTTGACAGTACGTCCACAGTCCAGCGAGTATCAGCGCTGAAAAGCTGCCGACCACACAGAATCCCTCCTCCGTCTCCTCGGCGGGGGGAAAATAAAGTTGAGCGTTTTCCTCCTGACAAAGTGACAGTGGCAGCTTTAATCTATCCGCCGCGTCGTCCGAAAGGAGATAACTCCCCGAGGCCATCGATCCGCTAAAGATTTCTGACGCCCGTCCGTGATTGTCTTTGTCCCGCTCCGCCTCCACCGAGACTCTGAAGTGCTGATGAAAAGGTTCGGGGGGTTTCCCTCCGATTGCTTATTAAGAACGCTGATTTGCTTTAACCGGATTTCTCGCCGGCGCTTGTCGTTTCACTTTTTACACCGTGATCTCTTGTTCCTCCGCGCTGCCTCTCGTTTTCTCTCTCTTCTCTTCTCGCCCTTTCGCTCTCCACGTCAATGACGAGTTCGGGTTTCTCTGATTGCTTATTAAGGACATTAATTTGTTTCCCCCCCTGATACCTGTCCTTTAGATTTCCCACAACTCAGATTTCTTCACTTTCTTTAATACGTCTTCCTCTTTCCCCTCCGTCGCCCCCTGAATGCTGACCTCTGTGTCCACCGGGGGGGAATCTGTATTGTCCTCCACCGCTGACGAGATGACAGCGTGACAACAGCAGCGTCCACAAACCTCTAATTGCAGCGCTGCTCGCCCTCTAATTATATATATATCAGTCTTCACTCAGTAAAACATGGAAATGAGCGTCTCAGCGTGCAGAGATTCATTAGCAGCTGTGATCGAGCTGCTTCTCTATTTACACTGAACGTTGAATGCTCTCATCAACACTGATTTACAACAAGAACAAGCAGAGATTTTCCTCACAACATCACAGGAAGTCATTGAATAAAGGAGGGTAAAGGTCAGAGGTCACAGGAGCCGTGACAGCAGATGTAACAAAATATTCACACGTCCACTGAGGGATCATGAATAATGGAAAAGACCTTTAACAAGAAATAAGGTTTAGACCCCACACTCATCTACTTTCTGTTGCAGAACCAATATGTCCACAAGAAATGGAACTAAAATAAAATGCAAACATTAACATTAAAAATAATATCAAAACAAGATTTTAAATTTGTACTTGGTGAAAGAGGACTCACAACTCAGGGCTCTAGACTGCGACCAAAATGGTTGCATATGCGATGATTTTTTGTCAGTGTTCTGGTTAAAATTTCACGTGGTTGCATTCATGCGAGTGCACGAGACGGAGCCATCAGCCACTGTGCTAATACCACGATGTAAAAAACACCGTTCCAAGTAAAAGTCCTGCATTCAAAATCTTAAGTAGAAGTATGTAAGTATATAATCAAGAAAATGTACTTGAAATAGAAAAGTAAAAGTACTCACTATGCAGTCAAATGGGATCTTTAGTTGTTACATTATTATATTTACATTATTATATAGGGCTGTCAAAGTTAATGCGATAATAACATGTTAACGCAAATTCGTTTTAACGCCACTAATTTCTCTAACGCATCAACGCAGCTTGTGATTTTTAGGTTGTAGCGGCTCAGTTTTAAAGCTAGAGTGAAGATACTGGTATCATATGAAACTAGAAAACCTAATGAATCCATCGGTACCAACCATGTCATACTAGCTTGTCATGAAGGAGGTTAAATAACGCTCCAAACTTACGCAAAATGTTGTACCAATTTATGATAATCACATGCAGTTTGGGGCAAGTCATAGTCAAGTCAGCACACCGACACACTGACAGCTGTTGTTGCCTGTTGGGCTGCAGTTTGCCATGTTATGATTTGAGCATATTGTTTTATGCTAAATGCAGAACCTGTGAGGGTTTCTGGACAATATCTGTCATTGTTTTGTGTTGTTAACGTGTCTACTTCCTCTAACTTCTCCAAGTCCGTCTCTAGCTCTCCCGTCAGCTCCGTTCTCTTTATCCATCCATGGTCAGCTCCATCGGGGCCGTTTCAATGCATTTAACATAATGTCAGTATATGGGTGCTCTACAGTTGTAGCGTCGGCCCATTTGACCACGGAGAGGAGAGCGACGGCCGGCTCGACCGCAACGTTACCGCGATACGATAACGTTTCCTGTCCGTGACAGAGTTAGCATGCAGCTTTAGCCGTGATGTCTAGCTCTGCTTTTCCTGCAATGTGTGAAACCCAAAGTGTTTCCCTCCTTTACTGGATGTGTAGTGTTTACCACGCTGGATTTAACATGTGAGGGTGCAGGTCGTATCCATGACGACCCTCCAACGTTTTATACTTTCTGAGGTTTGTTTTGGTTGACGGATACGGAACGGATATGACGTCACGTTACTCAGACTACAACAATAAAAGCGGTAACTTCCTTCTACCTCCACATAGACTCAGATGACGGCGTGTCAGGAAGCAGTAATGAGGGTGTCAGTAGGCGGTTTAGAGGGTGTCAGTGGGTGTTAGCTGGGTGTCATATCTACGTGACGTCTGCAGCAGGCGGGAGGGAGCAGAGGGTCGGGTGGGTCGGTGGGTCGGTGGGTGGGGGGGTACTCACTGTTACTTACTTGAACGGCTTCTCCCCGGTGTGCGTGCGGATGTGGTTGTTGAGCGTCGTGGCGCCGGCGAACGCGCGGCCGCAGTACCCGCACTTGAAGGGTCGGTCGCTCGAGTGCGTCACCACGTGGTTCCTCAGATCTGATGGCTGGGAGAAGGACTGGGAGCAGTGGCCACACTGGTACGGTCTGAGGACGAGATAACAGACATGTGTGTGTAAGTCTACGGTCTTTCCGGGTGTTGTAGTGCAGAGCTGGTGTGATGATCGAGGTGTTGGAGGCAGCTGGACGTTGTTCAAAGATGCTTTGTAAATTTGCATATATGCTAAATTTAGTTTTTACAGTATAAACGTCGTCGGTGGTTCATCGTAATTCTGCTACCTGCTCTGTTTTGTTGCAGTTCTTGGTTATATTCTGTGATTTGGATGTAAATAACGGAAGCTTTATAATAAATGTAGTGCAGTAAAAAGTACGATATTTCCCTCTGAGATGTAGAAAAGTAGAAGTAGAAAGCAGCAGAAAATTTAAATACTAAAGTAAAGTACAAGAACCTCTAAATTTTAGTTAAGTACTAGAGTAAATGTACTTTACATTCCATCACTGGTGGACACACACACACAGACAGGCTCATAGAAACATGCAAAGAAGTACATAAACATGCAGAATGTGGACAAACAGACAGAAAGACAAATAAACAGATAATTACACAAATAAACACAACACAGAAAAACACACACTGGGATAAAAACACACATTTAGACACATAAACAGACAGGTAGAGAGATGAGACAACAGTGTTAGTAGGTCTGTACACACTGATACCCACACGGGGTTAGAGGGAGTCGGACACTGCTCCCGTAACCATGGCAGCATGACCCTCATCAACAATGCAGGCCGAGATCACGACTGGACCATTTATCACTGTGTGTGTGTGTGTGTGTGTGTGTGTGTGTGTGTGTCACAGTGGGAGTGAATCAGACTGAAACAAACGACCAACCAGCAGTAGTGTGTGTGTGTGTGTGTGTGTGTGTGTGTGTGTGTGTGTGTGTGTGTGTGTGTGTGTGTGCGTGTGTCTGCTAATAGAGTGTCCAGCTTCCATACAGCAGCTGATCTAATCTCACACTGTTTCTATTCATCGAGCTACACACACACACACACACACACACACACACACACACACACACACACACACACACACACACACACACACACGCGCGCGCACACACACACACACACACACACACACACACACACACACACACACAGCTAACATTATCTAGTTATTAGGTTCTAACTTACAGTGTGATCACCGTCTCTGTTCATATCTCTGAATCCTCCTCGCTGGTTTCCAGAAACAGCTTTCCAGCTTTATTCCCATTTACAGATATATAACACATATTCCCTTATTCTTAAATCAAAACATCATCTAAAGAAGCAGCAATATTAAGCATAAAAAAAAACTAGGTTTATTTAATCTTTAGTTGGTGGAAGAGTTCTACTTTGGTCACCGTTAAAAATCCTAATTAACAGAAAGTGCAACTGTTTTGCTGTGTGGAGTAAAAAAAGTGGTAGAATTGTAAAAGTTTAATCTGTCAGTGTGATCAATAAGTTCTTACTCAGCAGATTATTGTATTGTTTCCAAAATCAGGCAACAAAAGGAAGGATGAGGACCGTAAAGGTGGATCCTTGAAAGGACTGGAAAGCCAGGCTGAACATAGTGCGCCTACATTTTTCATTTAGGTGCACCAGCACATAATTTAGGTGCACCCAAAATTTGTCACCGAGCATTTTAGCGCTGCAATAATACATTTTGTGCGTTCAGGCTCTGTTCAGTAAAAAAAAAATAGTATTGGGCGAAGGTAAATTATAACTTCATCATGATGTGTTCAAATGTAATCTTGTAAAATGTAGTTTTTGGTGAGAAAACTTGAATAAATCCAGTCGTTAGGAGATGTTTTCACATCAATATAAAATAGATAATAGAGAGAATTATGACCTGTTTAACTTCCTAACACTAAGCAGCTTATATTAGATAATTAAAACTACTAATGCAAAGCAAAAATTTTAATAAAAATACAATCATTGTCATCATTTGAATTGTGTGTTAATATGCAAATAAGCACTACAGATGACAATAACAAAGTACAGTACTGTGTACGTTACCCTCCCACCCCTGAAAAATAGGGCTCCCTCTGAAGCGACGGTGTAATTCGAACACTGTAATTTACCATGCATGTAATTTTTGTTGGGTAAAATATATTGAACATTGAATGACATCAGATCTAAAATGTTATTCCTTCATTTAGTGCAGAGATTTAAAAAGTGGCAGATAAAAAAAATACTTGTGCAGTGAAAAAAGTTAATTTCAGAATTGGGTTTCAACAATTCAATCTAAACTTTTTGTCCCAGAGGGATGAAGGTAACTTCTTTTTTATGTTTTATTCACTGTTTTGCTTAAAAAAATTTTCTTTTATTTAAAGTGCATGTGTACATCCAGTCCTACGTGCAGCTCTAACATGGTGCAGGAACATCTTGGTATATTCCTCTGAGACATATATTCATGCCCTCCACTGTACCTTGTTTATCACACTGTATTACCGCTTTAGTAGTTAAAACGTCTCCGCGGCGGTGCGACCGGGACAAATTCCCCGTGTGCCGCCTGCAGCCGTAAAATAAAGTGATTCTTATTCTGAAACCAATAAGACAAAAACTCTGACATCAGTACCGTACAAATAGGTAAACAGCCCAGAACTAGAATAAAACAAATAGACCAACATCTTCACGGCTCCAATAAATCACCAACACCTCCGGTACCCCGAGAGGACGGAGACACACACACACACACACACTCAGAGGAAAGTAATAAGAGTAAAATAGTGTAATATAAAATCGAAAAATTCTCACTTGCAGTTTTCCACATAAAAGGCGTCTCGCCGTGGGGGTCGGTTCATTTATCAGCCGGCTGGTCTATAAGTTCACGCCTCAGTGGGCCGCACCACTATTTATTAGGTGGGTTTTCTATGAAGAGCTGCATTGATTGTGAATAGTTTAAGTTGATGAATGTGTGGATATTATTTATTAAGGCAGCAGGCCGGGAGATTAATGCCCGGTTATTGTTTATTACAGCGGAGAGAGAGAGAGGAGGAGGAGGAGGAGGAGGAGGAGGAGGAGGAGGAGGAGGAGGAGGAGGAGGTGAAGCACAAACACCTCCATCACACACACACACACACACACACACACACACACACTCACAGGTAGGTGCATAATGCAAACAAAATATTTGCACACACAAGCACATGCAAATATGTTCACAAATGAATAACCTTTTGCACATAATCAAACATATGCATGAATTACCACACACGTAGCTGAGCATGAACCTCACACAACCTGCAGCACTTAAACAAACCTATAAAACTAATTATAGACTGAACTTAAACCTTAAAGTTATACTGTAGCTTTAACCACGACAGAGAAACAGGACAGGAAATATCAGTCTTATTTTCAACCGGATGACGACGCAGACTCCCCTTTTACCCCCCCCCCCCTTTTCAAAGAGACACAAAACCAATACAAAGAGACACAAAATGACCTCAAAGAGACGCAAAATAACCACACAGAGACACTAAACAACTACAAAGAGACACAAAACGACTACAAAGAGACACAAAACGACTACAGAGAGACAAAATACTACATAGAGACTCAAAATAACTAGAAAGAGACACAAAATAACTACAAAGAGACACAAAATAACTACAAAGAGACATAAAATAACTACAAAGACACGCAAAACAACTACAGAGAGACACAATACTACATAGAGACTCGAAATTACCATGAAAAGACACAAAATTACCACAAAGATACAAAATAACTACAAAGACACAAAACTACTACAGAGAGACGTGTTTGTACTGTGTTGTAGCTGAGCATGAACCTCACACAACCTGCAGCACTTAAATAAACCTAAAACTAATTATAAACTGAAGTTAAACCTTAAAGTTAGAGCTTTAACCACGACAGACAACCACGACAGGAAATATTAGTCTTATTTTCAACCGTATGACAACGCAGACCCCCCCCTTTATGGCTCAAATACCAACACATATTTAGATCATATTTATACCAACATTAGCACCGTGTGAGAAAACACAGTCCTCTCATTCATTTCAATAAGACCACTGGAGGGTCCTGACTCAGAAAAACAAGCACACATTCCTGGTGGAGTAGTTTGTAATGTGGGCGACGTAATTCACAGAGACGGAGGATCAAACGATGGTCCGTTATGAGAGCTGATCGGCGCCACCAACATGTTAAAAATATACGTTAACTCAACCACCGGAACCCGACCTGCAAACCGCCAACGTTATGCATTATAGTAGTATAATACTCAGGACTGAGACAAGTTTTAAACTACATTTTAGTCTTTTTACGTCAACGATATTGCAGCTAACTGAGCAGCATCCCTCTCGGTGCCCGTTAGCATCCCAGTTATTCAGTCTGACGGTGTTACAGTCTGTTGACAGCACAGACGGACAAATATGTTCAAAGTCAACATCGCGACCGGCTAACGAAAACACTAAATAGACGCTTCGATTTGGTTCACAGGGAAACTAATAATACTTGGTTTGGACATGTTGTTCCTACTTACCCTCGCCTCCCTGTGTGTGTGTGTGTGTGTGAGATCTATAAAATTAGTCGTTTTCAACATGTCGGTTCGGGACAATAAACGTTGCGTCGGCTTTCAGCGCGGCGTGTGGTAACAGCAACAGAGTCGGGGTCAACGTGTCGCTGTGTCCACACCTTTAACACACGAGCTGATGACAGAGACAGACTGACTGCATGCCAACCAGACCCTCTCGCTGCTCCAACTATTAACACTACATGGGAATACACTTTCTTGGCGCACATGCATGTTTTCATTTCATCAGAGAGGTCAGAGGTCAAGAAGGTGGTCAGGAGCTGGGAAAGCAGGGGGTGACTGCTGGACAAACTCCCAATATGACAGATTTTAAAATAGGAAACTACACCAACGAGTGGACGTCTGTTTCAATCATCTCCATCAGATCACTACAAAACGAGGAGAGGGAGGTTGTTTCCTTTGGACTTCATAATAAAAGCCTCTCTAAATGTAGCCCAAACACAGGAATATATATGGGAACAGAGAGGTTATGCGTTTTAGCCCCTCGGCCACCGGGTTAATTTTTCAACATGTCTTTAAATCAACCATTTTTAAACCTAAACTGTATTACATTTAAAAAAATTAAGCCATCAACAAAACCAATAAATGCAATAATAATACCATAAATAGATACCCAAAAATATGATTTATCTGTGCCTGATAATTTATGACTGTGCAACCATAGATAGATTACTGTAAAGGCCTACCGGGGAAAAGGCCCAAGGGCCCAAAGTGTCAGGGCCCTCCTGGCCTTCACCTAGAAATAGTCACTCAAAGAGACATGTACCCACAAAGAGACTCAAAATGACCACAAAGAGACATAAACAACTACAAAGAGACACAAAAAAACTAAAAAGAGATGCAAAACGACTACAGAGAGACACAAAACAAATGCAAAGAGAGATAAAACGCCAACAAAGAGACTCAAAATGATCACAAAGAGACTAAAAACAACTACAGAGAGACACAAACGACCACAAAGAGACACAAAGTAACTACAAAGAGACACAAAACTAAAAAAAGACACAAAACAACTAGAAAGAGGCTAAACAACTATAAAGTCTGCATGTCTTTGGCAGTAGAGGTGGTGGGGCCTTTTGCATGTCTAGGCCTGTATAACCCGTAAAGTAATAGATAAATAATAATTTCTACATGAGTATAAACATTGTCTATTGGGACTCCAAACCTTCGTTAACTGCACAATCGCAGTTAACCGCACAATCCCAAAAAAAAGAAGAAGAAATGTTTGAAACAGTAAAACAGAGAACAAAATAACACCGAGCACTAAATAACTGCAATAAGCATCACAGACGAGGACATTCATGAGCTCAGGAGGTAAAAGTTGTTGGTTTTGGATTCAACCTCAGTGACTCAGTGAGTGTGTGTGTGTGTGTGTGTGTGTGTGTGTGTGTGTGTGTGTGTGTGTGTGTGTGTTTGCAGCATGCAGTGATGCAGAGTGAAGTGTGTTGATTGACCCGTATGGAGTCGGTCTAATCCATATGGAGTTATATCTGCGCTGTGAGGACGACTCGTCTGTCCGCCTATGTATGAAGACGTTATTCCCCCCGAGACCAGCAGCTATAAATCACTGCTCCCGCCTCGTCAATACACAATCAATGGCTCTGTGAACACACACACACACACACACACACACACACACACAAACACAAACACACACACACACACACACACATATATATACTGTGTGAGCAGACATCCACGCACAAATAACATCACTAGTAGACCCCCATAGAAACACACCAAACTCTCTTTTCCTTCATCTACTTTTCTCTCCGTCTTTTCCACCAACATCCATCCATCCCTCTCTTTCTCCCCCCCCCCTTTCTCTCTCTCTGAGTATATTGACCAACCTATTAAAGCAGAAAGCTCACATAATGTCCTCTCATCAACCGCTTGTTCTCATCAAATGAGCCTAGAACAAAAACCAAGCAAACAGCCAATATCATGTCATCACAGAAACTGCCTTGGCTTTGTTTCAATAGGAGGTGGGGGGTGGATTGTGGGTAGTGTAGTTTAGGAGGAAATCATAGTCATTGAGGAGAGCTGGTTAACCTTTTCATCCACTGACGTATTCCATAAGAACACATACGATCCTACCACTGTTTGTCTTTGTTTTAATGGTGCGTTCACTGACGGCGTGTTCTTAACAGTTGTACTCGACCTCTGCAGTGTTTCCTACTTTAGTCTTTTTCATTTCAACATGTGAGGAGTCTTGTGGCGCCAAATGACAATCAAATGGTCTCCAAAAGGTTACGTTTCCATAAAACTAGGACTGTCAAAGTTAACGCGCCTTCAAATGAAACTCATGTTTACAACATGGGAAGTCGTGTACACGATATTCTTGGTGTTCAAGTGGTTAAAGCATCCCATATCGTGCTCATTTTAGGGTTCATACATGTATTTTGTGTTTCTACTAGAACATGTTTACATGTTGTAATTTTCAAAAAAACCTTTATTTTCCTCTGTCTGTCTGTCTGAATATACCTGTGTATTCAGCCTCTGTCTGAAACGCTCCGTTTTAGTGCATTTCAACGGAATTGCGTTGCTAGGCAACAGTTTGGGTCCATGTTTACTTCCTGTCAGCTGATGTTATTTACATCCACTTCAACAGGAAATAAACTGGGACACATTTAGAATGTTTACGTTTAAAACCGTGTAATGGTATAAATATTGTATATTTGTGACATCACAAATGGACAGAAATCCTGACGAATTGTTTCAAACGCACAATTTCTGAATACAGGGCTGTGTGTGTTTTTCTGTATATTGAGCGTTTTGATAGTGTAACAGTATTTATAAAGCACTTAAAACCTGCTTTATAATATAAAAGACATGAAAACCTCACTTTTTACAATATGGGACCTTTAAGTCGTGAAGAACACCGCTGCTAAGCGACGGCAATATTAACGTTACTGTCGGCGTCTAGAAGCCACAGAGGCTAACAATTTAGCGAGCTAGCAATTGAGTAATATAATGCGGGAAATGCAAAGACAGAGGAGAAAGATGAGGCCGTCGGGAATATCAACATTTTCCTCAGACTTATTATAAAATTACCAAGAAAAGCAATTTACGACTAAAATCAAAATATATTAACTTATTATGCACCAAAAAATGAACTTCCAAGGCCTCCGCCATTTCTGACAACGTCAACAAACACGTCACAACTCGTAAACTCGGAGCTTTCAGAAACGTTCCACTTACGAGGTCGTGAATACCACATGAGGGGGGGGGGGGGCGTTCATGTGGACCACATTTGAAGGCACCAGTAGCTCCACACTCTTGTGTCACTTCTGGTTGCAAAAAAACAAGATAGCGACGGCCAAAATGCTGAACTCGAGGCTTCAAAACTCGGGTCCACAAACCGATGGGGGACGTCACGGTGACTACGTCCACTTCTTATATTCAGTCTATGGTTTTAAACCAAACAATGATGTTTTTACTAAACACAACCAAGTAGTTTTGTAATGTTTTTTTATTTTGTTTGTTTCAATTTACAACGTTAACCGCGTGTTAAAAGCTGTGACCGTAATCCAGGAGAAAATACGTTTCCCTCAAAGAATGCAGTTATGGGAACGTTACTTGTGTAGGAGGATGGATATACAGGTGATATCTGATAACCAGGAGTTGCTCATGCTTTAAAAATTTAAGTGCCACAATATTAAATAAAAAAATAATAACATTAATTTAAATTAAAGCAAAATCACACTCAGTTCCATTGTGTTTAACCAACAGTTACAGCAACAGAGAGACTTAAACATGTAAAAATCCACTCGTATGCAGATGCATCACAAAGTAGGTTTTTCATTATAGCGGCAAACATGACAGATAAAAATAGACTTTGAAGGAATTTCTACAAGCCCGTCCGTCACAGTGATGGATCATTATTAGTTACTCCTGCGGCTACACGCTGACAAAAAAAAAGAAAAAGAAAGAATACAGTAATTTTTCAACACATCTGTGTGTCCAGCAGGGACAACACACACATCTGTGTTAGTGTTAAATGCAAATAATGTCCTCACTGTTGGGTGATAAATCTCCTAAATGTCAACAGTCTTGTTTCAGCCTGACATGCAAACATTTAAATTGTGAATTTTTCTCAGCTCGCAGAGCAGAAAGCGAGCCTTCATGTTGCGTTTTAACATCAGTGAATCATTTATATTTTGAGACTTTGATCAGTACGAAACAATTATGAGCACCACTGGACCATCATATCCTTACATTCTGATGTAATGAAGATTAAAAGGAAGGTTGTGCAACTCATTATTAAGCGTGTAGTTACAGTACGGCCCCTTGAGAAGGTTAGTATTTTATTTAACTCTATGTGGACACAGTTCAGCCAGAAGGTATTGATGCTGTTAATTACCCACAATGCTCCCTTCACCTCAAAGCTAGTAGTTAGCCCAGCTGAGAACAACTCAAGTAAAACAACTTATCCTGATACAACGGTTTGTATGAGGTTATTCCTCATTTTTCGTACGTTTTCCTACGAATGTCCAGAAACACGTGACGATTTCTGCTAATTACATGCATACAGTCTTTTCAAAATAAACTTCCACCTTGACAGGAAACAACTTAGTTAGGTTTAGGAAAAGATGGCGGAATGGTTTAAAAATACAGAAGTTACGTGACAAATAAATCAACGTTGCCTTCTGGTTTCATACGGGACACGAGCGCCGGTCTCCTGGTGAAAGTCTGGTGTTTTTTTACCCCCTCATCCATCCCGACCTCCTCCCTACATGCCGCTCTTTATACATCCTGGTTCGCAATTACTTGGATTACATACGAAGTGATTTGCGTGGGATATATACGAATTACAGTGCATTACTTTTCAGTGAAATAGCTACGAACGGCGTATGAGAACAAGCTGAATAAAATCATTTTTAACACCGTCTTAACTATATATATATACAGTGGAAACCGCTTATAGTGATCAAAAGCTTGGGACAGAATCATTCCTGTACATATGCTGTTTAAATAATTCCATCATTGCCATCAATCATTTTGTAAATGTATGTGTGTGAATGAAGCTTAACACTAACACAGAAGTAGATCGTTAAGAGTTGATCACTGAAGGCTAATTGGACTCAACAGACGACCTTCAGCTCAAACTCATCGACAGGTAACGTCTGTAGAGACACAACGATGAAGGTCAGACTTACACCTGCTTTTATCTGCTTCAACAAACAACACTGTAACCACAAATAGATAATTAGTGATAAATTAATGCTAAGTGGCTAATTAAAGTTTAATAGTAATTGGAGACTGTAGATGTTAATTAGCAGGTTAGAAGCCGGTCTGGAGTCCCAAAGGTCTACAGTAAGTGAAAAATAACAACCTCAACACTAAATGTGTCCTCAATGGAAGTTTTTAATGTAATAATAATTAATAGTTTTTAACCCCCTAACCCATGTTATTATTTCAGCATATTATTTATGATAAATGCAGAACCTGTGAGGGTTTCTGGACAATATCTGTCATTGTTTTGTGTTGTTAATTGAT
Source organism: Sebastolobus alascanus (assembly GCA_916701645.2). Lineage (NCBI taxonomy): Eukaryota > Metazoa > Chordata > Actinopteri > Perciformes > Sebastidae > Sebastolobus > Sebastolobus alascanus. The sequence goes on from CAKAOJ020000505.1 coordinate 13,504, forward strand.
TTCCAATAATAAATATATACATACATTTGCATAAAGCAGCATATTTGTCGACTCTCATGTTGATAAGAGTATTAAATACTTGACAAATCTCTCTTTAAGGTACATTTCGAACTGATAAAAAATATGCGATTCAGTTGCGATTAATCGTGACTAACTATTTTAATCTATTGACAGCCCTAATTAAAATTAATCTACCATCATTGGCATCTAAATGCTGGAGACCTCAAAATCAAAACCATTTTTCAGGTTCATCTTTGGTAAAAACTTCTTGCCTTCTTTAATTACCTCAGTTCGGGGTTCTTCAGGTTTTCCAGTGATGGAGTTAAACATTTAACATTCTCCATTACTCATATGAGATTAATGGAGTATTTAGTAATAGAGAATGTTTAACTGTATGGAAAAACTGAAGAACCCTGAGCTGAGGCCAAATCATTGACAAGGCATTGCTAGATGGTAAAAACAAATGACAAAATTAACATTTAATTCCTCCATAAAGTCAACTGTGTGATGATACACACTTTCAATCAGCTGTAAGCTTTCTGTTCCTTGATATACAAGCGTGATTATATCTATATACATACATGTTTTATTCATAAACAACATGAACAACCAGAATGAGATCTGAACTGTGAACACTGGAGATCAAAGTGTTTAGTAAAAATACTCTACTTTCCATAAAAGCACTAATGACTCTTTTAAACACCAGCGCAGTAAACACATCAATCATAAACACAGTGGTTATTAATTTCCTACATTGCTGTGGTTTATACCGCGTTGCCTTTGTAATATGTCAAACCTGTAAGTGGAAACGCGGTCCATTTATGTTCTGATATTTCCCTGCTTCATCACTCATCGTCATCACAAAACTTTAACAGTATCCTACGTCCCGACACCGGTTTAAAACTGAATCGAAAGCACTTCCAAGGCCTCATTGACATAAACAAACTGCTCCACTGATGATGGATTTTGTTGAAATGACACACAGGAGGGAAAAAAACTGACACAGAAGACGAAAAAGTTCAAAAAAAGAAACAGTCAGCAGAAAAAAAAAAAACCTGAAAGAGATGGAGCTGAGAGGAGGTGTGTGATGTTTTTTTGAAGCTGATATAAAGAGCCATCAGTCTTCAGCTCCAAATGTTCCCATCAAGTAAACATCAATAAATATGTATGAAGGGAGAGAGAGAGAGAGAGAGAGAGGGGGATGAGAGGGGGAGAAGAAATCAAGAAGGGAAAGAAAAGCCAGACTCCTTTATTCACAGATACTGTACTACCATACTGGTTTAAAGTCACAGATACTGTACTACCATACTGGTTTAAAGTCACAGATACTGTACTACCATACTGGTTTAAAGTCTAAAGACTGGGACCTGTCTCTTCAAAGGTAATACAGATAAGTGACTAATTAAAGTAATTAACATAAAGGCTGTTAGTATGGCAATGTTTTCAATGTTTAACCATCTAAAAGACCCTCCAAACCCCCTTTAGGTCCACTAGAACCACTTAAAGGATATCTAGAAACACATTGACCACAAAAACCACCTACAGGGCCCCTAGAACCTCCTAAAGGACAACCAGACCCCCTACAGGACTCCAAGTCCCTCCTCACTGACCATTATAACCGTCTAAAAGGCCTGTAGAACTCCCTCAATTACTTCAAGAATCTATAGGACCCTAGAATCATCCTGAATGAACACAAGAACCAGCTTAAGGGCTCCCCAAAGACTGCCAGAATCTCCTAAAGGACAACTAGAGTCCCCTACGGGACTCCAAGAACCTCCTCAATGACTATTACAACCACCTATAGGATGTATAGAACTTCCTCAATAACTGCTAGAACCACCTACAGTACATGACTCCAAGTCCATCCTCACTGACCGTTATAACAACCTAAAAGGCCTGTAGAACTCCTTCAATTACTGCAAGAATAAAGGACAACTAGAACCCCCTACAGGACTCCAAGTCCCTCCTCAATGACCATTATAACCACCTAAAGGCATGTAGAACTCCCTCCATTACTGCAGGAATCTCCCAAAGTACTTCAAGAATCTATAAGACCCCAGGATCCTCCTGAAAGACCACTAGAACCAACTTAAGGACTCCTAAATGTCTGCTAGAATCTCCTGAAGGACAACTAGAACCCCCTACAGGACTCCAAGTCCCTCCTCAATGACCACAAGAACCTCTTAAACCGCCAATAGAACCACCTACAGGACCCCAAGAAACTCCTCAATGACCATTATAGCCACCATTAGAATATGAAGAACTTCCTCAATGACTGCTAGAACCACCAACAGGGCCCCAAGAACCTCCTCAATGACCATTATAACCACCTACAGGATGTATAGAACTTCATCAATGACTACTAGAACCACCCACAGGGCCCCAAGGACCTCCTCAATGACCATTATAACCACCTACAGGATGTATAGAACTTCATCAATGACTACTAGAACCACCTACAAGACCACAAGAACCTCCTCAATGACCATTATAGCCACCTACAGGATATGTAGAACTTCATCATTGACTACTAGAACCACCTACAGGACCCAGAGAACCTCTTCAATGACCACTATAACCACCAATAGGATGTACAGAACTTCATCAATGACTGCTGGAACCACCTACAGGACTCCAAGAACCTCATCAATGACCATTATAACCACCTAAAAGTCCTCAGAATGACCTCAATTACTTCAAGAATCTATAGGACCCTAGGATCCTCCTGAATGACCACAACAACCAGCCTACGGACTTCCAAATGACTGCTAGAACATCATAAAGGATAACTACAACCCCCTACATGACACCAAGTCCCTCATCAATGACTTATAACCATCCTAAAGGCATGTAGAACTCCCTCAATTACTACAAGAATCTCCCAAAGGACCACCAGAACCTCATACAGGACCCCAAGATCCCCCTGAAGGAACACAAGAACCAGCGACTGACAATATTTGGTTTGAATCGGATATTTGAATCATCAACATTCAGGTTGAAGCCCTAGAAAAGACGTCGTCTGGCCGGGCTTCAGGAGGTTAGAGGTTACTTTAGGCAGAGCGATGCTGTGATGGGCGTACTGGTCTAACTCCAGTCCACATGAGGCACAGTGGAGGTCTTAAAGCTCCAGGACTCAGGCCTGTTTGGCTTGTTCAGCTGAATTCTATCTGCTCCTCTGTCCCATAAAACCTTCCTATTGACAGGCAGCTCCACATCGACCCCCCCCCCCCCCCCCTCCACATCCAGCCCACATTTTTCTTCCCTATGAGTATTAGTTTATTGAATAAGTGGCATCTGTTTTCCTGGCCCCGTCACCGTAAGGCGAGGTATTTCTCACTGACGCACAGCGTTGATTTATACGCCGCTCTGACTCTCCCCGCAAAAAATAAAGCTAAGCAAAAAATTTCCAATACATCCTCCGCCCCCCCCCCCCGACACACAAATACAAACACATCACATCTCCTCTTCCTCCCTCCATGCTGTATATAATTAAGTTGGCAGATGTTATACACACTCAGACACTTTTACACTCTCTTCACTCTCATCCACAAACTCCCACTTTCTGTCACACACAAACGGTGAGATGATGAGACAACCGACGTAATAAATTACGAAACTAAAACATCTGGTTTGACGGCTTCCTCTGAAAAACTGCAACAACGGGTTTTAAAAACTCAACTGCTGTGTCACGTTCATCATGTTAATGCAAATACAAGTGTTCCTGGCTATATCACAAATGACATAGCAAACTCTGAGTGTTTCTACCCAAAAGGAAATGAATGGAAAAATCTGATTTTATTCTCGTTTAAGTCATCAGAAGTTACAGGAAACAATCGTGTAACTAGAGTCTTGAATTTTAATATACTATTTGGGAATCTCAAGATTGTAACAGCAGCTACCAATGTTGTATATACATATAACATTTATCCATAAAGCTTTTTTAGTGTCCATATAGCGTCTCTTTCTGGCAGAAAAGCACCCGCAGGGCGCCGGGAGACGCTAAGGGAGACGCCAGCCACCCTCTTGAGAAAACCCATTTCGGCCGCTTGTACCCGCGATCTCGTTCTTTGGGTCATGACCCAACACTCATGACCATAGGTGAGAGTAGGAACGAAGATTGACCGGCCAATCTCACGTTCCATTGTCCCCTCAAGACCCTGAGGTACTTGAACTCCTTCACTTAGGGTAAGGACTCATTCCCTACCCGGAGTAGGCAATCCATCGGTTCCCTGCTGAGAACTAAATTTGAAGTTCCTAAGTTAAATAGATTCCGAGTTCTGCTCCGTATCGTGAGTGTGCTTCTTCCCGTCACACTCGACATTGACATAAATTGACCCGAGTGATGTTTGACGTAACGGCACGTCTATAATAAGTCATGGACTGCGAAGTATTTTTTTGCGGAGGTTGGCGGTAAAGCCGTGTGTGCTTAGTTTGCGAACAAACATGTGGCCGTAGTCAAAGACTACAACGTGAGCCGTCACTTCGAGACAAAACATGAGGAAAAATACAGAAATCTATCTGGAGATGAGAAGGTGAGGACAGCCGAGGGGTTGGTAGCTAAGCTACAAAAGCAGAAAGGACTTTTTACAAAGCTGCATGCAACGAAAGAAGGAAATGTTAAGTTAAATGTCAAGTTAAAGTGTTTTCTATAATCTAATCTAGTGATAAAATAGAGGTTACGTCTGGACCCCCAACCCCTGGACTAGCTCGAGACCAAACATCTTAATAGCTGCCGTCTTACTTGTCTGGATTCTGCGGACAGACGTGCATCTGCAGCAGGATCCTCTGGGTGAAGGTCTTGAAGCACTGGCCGCACTTCCACAGGTGCCAGTCGCTGAAGTCGCTGCTCAGCTGGCTGGTGGAGGTCGGGCTCGCCAGGACTCGCTGGTTCTTCGACCCCAAATGGCCGAAACTGACGTCGGACTGAACCCCGACCCCGACCTTGTCCAACATGGAGAAGTTCCTCGGGCAGGGGGAGTGGGGGAAGACCATGGAGCGCATCAGGGCGGTGGAGGGGGTGGAAGAGGAGGAAGACGAGGAGGAGGAGGAGGAGGAGGGTTTGCCGTTCTTGCTGAAGGACTGGAGGGACTCCTGCCTGGTCATCGCTTCCACCACCGTGGTTGGGACGTTTACTGGAGACAGAAAAAGAAAAGATTTCAGGATGCCCGGGGGCGGCTGGAGGACATGGCTGGGGAGAAGCAACGGCACACTGAACGCAAAAAACAACACACTTAAAACTTGAGTTTCATCTGTCACCAGGACAAATTCTCATCTGTGTGCTTAATGAATAAAATCAGTGGTGATTTTTGCTGCTGTGATGGAAACAGAAATCAGCCACATGTCCTAACTGATGCCAGATCTGCCTGGCTAGCCCTCGGCAAACTGCAGCTCCTGGTTCCAGAGAATGGAATTATGGGTCTAGTTAGGCTGTTTGGAGTCTGTTCGTTAGTACAGTTACAGCGAAAACACTGTTCCTCTCTCTGACCGCACTATTGCTTCTCAAACAGAGCCTCAGCCTGTTTCTGATGGAGTCACCACATCATGGCAGTCGTTTACTGCTAATACTGTTACTACTACTACTACTCCTAGTACTACTACTACTAGTACTACTACTACTACTACTACAGTCCTGGTGAGTTTTCATTTACTTAGATAAACCTACTACAATGTCTACTACTACTACTATTACTACTACTACTCCTACTACTGATACTACTACTGCTACAGTCCAAGTGATTTTTCATCTACTTGGACAAACCTACTACAACGTTTACTGCTACTACTACTAACTACTACTATTACTACTACTAATGATGCTGCTACTGTTAATAATGCTGCCACTCCTAATATTATCACTACCTCTGCAGCACTTCTCCTACTTCTACTACTACTACTACTACTACTACTACTACTACAGTTCTGGTGATTTTTCATTTACTTAGATAAACCTACTACAAAGTCTACTACTGCTGCTACTACTATTACTACTATTACTACTACTACTACTACTACTACTGTTAATGGTACTGCTACTCCTAATATTATTACTACCTCTGCAGCACTTCTTCTATTTCTACTACTACTACTACTACTATTACAACAATGACGTCTACTACAACAATATCAATAATAACACTGCTTACTACTAGTCCAATTACTGCCATTATTACCTCTGCTCTTACTTCAGTAACTGAATCTACTAACATTAAAGGTATTTGCACACCAAGCCTGTATTTTTCATATACATTTTTTTTAATCCGTCATCTGATATAAAATGCTACGCACAGAAACCCTTCACACTGAGTCTGATTTATTTTGCATTTCCTATTTGTTGTAAAATTTCGCAATACAAGACAAAACTGAATTAATAACGTGAGTGCGATGGATAGCGCTAGTCACAAATGGGGATGATGAATGAATGACATTAGCAAGAAGCTATCGTTTAGCTAGAGCTCAATCACCACTGTCTAATCTTTACTACGTCCTTTGTTTTGCGACCATCCCTGATTCCAAGCTGTTCTGCATTCACCCTCCACAATCTGTCTTTAAATTCTGCATCTCTGGATTATTTTGGATGATGACGTTTGCACGGACGGTGGCTCTTAATGGTCAAACAGCCCTCTTTCGCCTTTTGAGGGATGTGAAAAAACGCAGAAAATCGAACCTGTTCCGAAACTTTAATAACGGACGAAGGTTTCAGAGTCGATGTCTAAACATGAGTGACACAACGTGAGGTCGTATTTATTTTCAAACGTGCGACAATTTCTGACGAAAAACACAGACTTGGTGTGCAAAGGCCTTAATACTACGTCTACTATTGCTACTAATACTACTCAACTCCTACTTCCTCAACAAATACTAGTACTGTTACTGCTGCTAGAACAACTTGTAATGATAGCACTAGTACTATTACTACTACAACATTTATTACTACCACTGTCTATACTAGAGTTATGAGTACAAGGCTAGAAGAAGTAGTCCAGCCAGTGCAAACTTTACAAAGTATTACATCCACTACTGCACTAAAAAAACTACTACTGCTACCACTATACTAACTGGTATTCTCACTACTATTACCACAACTAGTATGGGAAGTGTTACTACTACTGATTGTACCATTATTAAGAATATTAAAGTACGTTCTTACTTTAAGTTAAACTATCTGTATTTTATTTCAGTTCTAATTGTTGTGCATTGGTCCTTTGTGTTCTGTGTTCTTGAGGTTTTCATGTGTTTTATGTGCTCGTAATGTTATTTATTTTGTGAGGCACTTTGTGTCTGTTTTGATAAGATAAGTTTGATAAGTGCTTTGTAACAAAAAAATCTGAACTTAGAAGCTGTCAAGATAAACGTAAGAGGCAGATAAGACGGATAGATTTAGGATACAGAAGTGTTGCTGGTCAGTTACAATGACATTAACAGGAAAAAAAGACATTATATAAAAGTGTGTAAATTAGATTTTGGGTGAACCAGCTGTCCTCACTTGACCCAGAATTCAGCTGTGTTCGTTTTCTGTGGTCCGATCAAATGACAGACCTGGACTCCGTAACCCTTCATTATGTTTGAAATGACATTACGAGGGCTCGTCTTACTTTAACTCACTGTGGATGGTTTCACTTTTTTATCCTGTAAAACTGGTTTGTTTGTCCCCTTAAGGGGAAATTCATTTTTTGGCATGATCAACTGGCAGAGAGTTGAATCGTCTGACTTCCTCTCTCTGACAGCAGAGTGTCTCATCCTTTAACAACAGTGAATGTTAGCTGAACCACGGCCATGATCTTTCCCAAACATTAACCAAATCTTTTTATTTCCCTAAAATCAACCTGATATTAAACATGGTGGCAGATAGATTCTTTAGGAAGATAATGACAAATTACATACTGTTGAAAAGATTTGAATCAGCTGTTATATCAATGTTTTTCTTTCAATAATAACTATTTTAAAAGAGATAAAAACAGTATAATTCAGACACCAAATGTGTATTTACTAGGGCTGTCAATGGATTGAAATATTGAATCGTGATTATCGCATGATTGTCCATAGTTAATTGTAATTAATCACAAATTAATCACACATTTTTTTATCTGTTCAAAATGTTCAAAAAACCAAGATGGCGACGGCCACAAACCACCAAGATGAGGGCCAAAACCAAGATATGGGGCCAAAACCCAAGATGAGGGCCAAAAACTAAGATGGCAACGGCCATAAACCACAAAGATGTGGGCCAAAAACCAAGATGACGAAGGCCAAATACCACCAAGATGAGGGCCAAAAACCAAGATGACGACGGCCAAAAACCACCAAGATGTGGGCCAAAAACCAAGATGACGAAGGCCAAATACCACCAAGATGAGGGCCAAAAACCACCAAGATGAGGGCCAAAAACCACCAAGATGGCGAAAGCCAAAAACCACCAAGATGACGGCTAAAACCACCAAGATGGCGACGGCCAAAAACCACCAAGATGAGGGCCAAAAACCACCAAGATGGGGCCAAAAACCACCAAGATGAGGGCCATAAACCACCAAATGAGGGCCAAAAACCACCAAGATGAGGGCCATAAACCACCAAATGAGGGCCAAAAACCACCAACATGAGGGCCATAAACCACCAACATGAGGGCCATAAACCACCAAGATGAGGGCCAAAAACCACCAAATGAGGGCCAAAAACCACCAAGATGAGGGCCATAAACCACCAAGATGAGGGCCAAAAACCACCAAGATGAGGGCCATAAACCACCAAGATGAGGGCCAAAAAACAAAATATAAGACATTTCCTCATGTCAACTTTAGTTATACACAATATGCTAATTAAGTGTAATTTTCCTAAAATAATAATAATAATAATCTGTGATATAGGGCTGTCAATCGATTAAAATATTTAATTGCGATTAATCGCAAATTAATCGCAAATTTTTTATCTTATCTGATTGCGTTAATGCGTTAAAGAAATAGTGGTGTTAAAACGGATTTGCGTTAACGCGTTATTATTGAGTTATCTTTGAGATAACTTAAAAATAACATCTACAACCTAAAAGCTTGATGTGTAGAAAGACTTGTGGGGTTAATTGTGAGCGTTAGGGTAAAAAGTCGGCCAACATCTGGCCTCCTTCTCGTATGTTTAAGAAAAAACCATTCACTAATCCAAGAAGACCGTGTAGGTCTTTGTTCCCTCTCTCTCTCTCTCTCTCTAACATCGCCGTGCTGCCCCTCTGCAGTCGGGTCATCATAACCATTTCCCATCCTTCATCAGCTCACCTCTGTCATCAGGCCACCAGGCTCCATTGATCCTCTAATAACCTTATGAGGAGATAATTACACCATTTGTAAGTTGCCCGACGGCACTATCGACGCCCGCGTTACGCGCCGCTCGCCAACACTTAATTCATTTTGCAACAAACATCGCATATACAAAAAACGCGAGTCGATACGGTTTGGGCCGCGCATGAAATGCATCATCGAAATGGGAGAATTATGCAGATGCAGTGTGCAACATTGCAGAGTCTGTGTTTTCTGTCTTTATGAAGGGGTGTGTTCTCCTCCAGAGGGGCGCGACGGGAATACAAACTGAAGACAGAGAACTCAAAGTTTTAAAAGCAACTTTTGGAGCCTGAAGGAGGTGAGAACTCGGGTGGAGTATCACCATCTGTCTTCCTCTTCATCCATCAGTTCCAGCTCGTTTTAACCTCCTGCTCTTCTTCATTATCAGAACCATATGACGACCCCGCCCAGACATACTGTTCTTTATTTTCTGTCTTTCAGTTTGACAGTATGTTCATCACACTCATCAACATGCAGAATAAAGTCTAACAGCTCCACAGAAATACACAAATCATTTTAGGATTGTGGGAAGGAACCACAGACTGAAGAACATGAACTATGATCTCTAATCTAAGATCTGAGAATAACTCAAACAATCTTAATTCATCATTTAGAGGCACAGATAACAATGACTGAGGTATGTTGCATACGGGACTGTTGGAAAACGAAAAACTGAATATTGTTTTACTCAAGGCTGGATTTGTTCTATATTTTGTAGGGCTAACACAGCTAATTTCTTTAACGCATTAATGCAACTTGTTATTTTTAGGTTGTAGCAGACTCAGTTTTAAAACTAGAGTGAAGATAGTGGTATCATATGAAACTAGAAAACCTGATGAATCCATCGGTACCAACCATGTGATACTGGCTTGTCATGAAGGAGGTTAAATAACGCTCCAAACTTACGCTAAATTTTGGTGAGGAAAAACTGTCATGTCCATTTCCAAAGGGGTCCCTTGACCTCTGACCTCCAGATATGTGAATGTGTGAGGGTTTTTGTCAGAAAAAAAGTCATAAAAATGTCCAATAAAAAGTCGGAAAAATGTCAGAAAAATGTCAGAAAAAAACTCGGAGAAAAAGTCATAAAAATGTTCGAATAAAAAAAATCTGATGAAAGTCAGAAAATGTGAGAAAAAAAGTCTGAAAAATGTTCAAAACATTTTTTTCAAAACAAAAAAAGTTTGAAAAAATGTCTGAAAAATGTTCGAAAAAATTTCAAAAAACATTGTTTTTTCAACAAAAAAAAAAGTTTGAAAAGATGCTTGAAAAATGTCTGAAAAAGTCCGAAAAAAAAGTCCGAAAAATGTTCGAAAAAATTGTCTATCAAATTGACCTCTGACCTCCAGATATGTGAATGTAAATGGGTTCTATGGGTACCCACGAGTCTCCTCTTTACAGACATGCCCACTTTATGATAATCACATGCAGTTTTTTGGCAAGTCATTTTTTTACGCTAAATGCAGTACCTGTGAGGGTTTCTGGACAATATCTGTCATTGTTTTGTGTTGTTAATTGATTTACAATAATAAATATATACATACATTTGCATAAAGCATCATATTTGTCCACTCCCATGTTGATAAGAGCATTAAATACTTGACAAATCTCCCTTTAAGGAACATTTTGAACAGTGAATAAATGTGTGATTAATTTCCGATTAATCGCGATTAAATATCTATCTACTATCGTTATTATATCGGTCTTTAAAAATCCACTATTAGTCGACTTCTATTATGTATTATCATACTGACACCAATAAAATATAACTAACTAACAGGGAGAAAGTTTGACTTTGGCTCCAGAGACTGTTTGTGTCTTCCTCTCTTTACTGGTATGAAGAACAGTTCAGATTACGTTGCCAGAGCTTTGTTAGTAATCAATAACGATAAGTTACCAGAGATAATAAAGTCTTATAAAATCAATACAGGCAATTATAATAATGGTAATAATAATATGTCATATAAAGAAGAGATGTGAATGTGAAGCGTTTACTGCAGAGGAGGAGAAAACATCTTCATCTTCTCTACTTCCGTCACTGAGCTCTTCATCCCTCTCTTTCTATTTCCTTGAACCGTACTCTTCTTCTCTCCTTCTACTTTTTCTCTTTTCTACTCCTCGTCAAAGAAGAAAAGGTGTTACAGAGAAGAAGGAGTAGATGAAAGAGAAAGAGGAGGATAAAGTAAAGAGAAAGACGATTCCCCCCGTAGTGATCCTTCCCTCTCCGTCAGTACATGTTGTTGTTGTTAGGCGGCGGCCGGGCTGCGGAGCGTCAAGCCGACAGGCTGTGATTGGATGGAACGTGCATGAATAAACAACCACAGGGTTGTGTGTGTGTGTGTGTGTGTGTGTGTGTGTGTGTGTGTGTGTGTGTGTGTTTTCTTTGTAGTGTGGTTTGGCTCTAATGTGTTCTCTGTCTTTAATGTGTGTGTGTGATCTTGTTCTGTGGTTGTATGGAAGTGCACAGTGTGTCTAACGGTGCTTCCACACCAAGAGCGAAGCGAACTTTCTGCACGGCGCGTTTACATACAAAGTCAATGCAAAGAGGAGAATAAACGGGAATTTACGGCAGGCGACAAGAACGGCGCAAACAAGTGGAATTCGTGTCATTTGCGGGAGTTGAAATATTTCAACTCGAGCGAGAAATTCGCGTCTTGACGTCGTTGAATCAGAAACGGAGGATAAATAAATCTTGTATGTGTCTGTGGTCACCCAGAGCTACGATAGCCCATAATATCTGTACAGAGACTGGACCAAACTCTGAGTAGAAACAACAGCCTGTCTCTGTAGAAACAACAACGTCTCTAGATGACGTCATGTTGAGTGTTGATGGAGCAGCTGCATAGCCTGGCACTGATCCATCCAAACTCCATTCAGAAAACAAGCATTTTAAAAGTTGTTTGCTTGTCGTCATGGTAACATACCTGACAAAGCATGAATTAAGACATTTTACAAATCAGCATCATTATGTAGTTATTTCAGCATCATTTTGATCTGTTTACAACAACGTCGCATGCCGTATTTATTCCTAGATGATGTCCTTTTCTTTCCTCTCTCTCTCAAAACCCAACCGGTCGAGGCCGGTGGCCGCTCACCCAGAGCCCGGTTCTGCTCGAGGTTTCTACCCGCTAAACGGGGAGTTTTTCCTGGCCACAGCGCATAACAATGCAATGCTCATGGGGAGATCTCTTGTTGGGTCTCTAAACTACAGAGTACGGTCTAGACCTGCTCTATATGAAAAGCGTCTCGAGATAACTTCAGTTATGATTTGACGCTATATAAAAAATAAATTGAATTGAATTGAATTATGTTGAGTGCATAGCCTGGCACTGATCCATCCAAACTCCATTCAGAAAACAAGCATTTTAAAAGTTGTTTGCTTGTCGTCATGGTAACAGACCTGACAAAGCATGAATTCAGACTTTTTACTAATCGGCATCATTATGTAGTTTTTTCGGCATCATTTTGATCCGTTTATTGATATTAAATCTCAGCACAATCTGTTTATTTTGGCTTCATATCTCAGTAGCGACGTGTGGCTGCTAGATACAGTCTACGTATGTGAATACAGCTCGCCGCCGGGTGATGTTATGAACCCAGACACGACGGCGTTTGGTTTTCTGACATATCTGGGACTTCACCAACATGTACAAAGACGCAACAGCGGTTATTTCTTCCATGGTTGATGGAGGAAATGGAGGAAAGAAAAGTTGTTGGTATCTATGGAGAACCCAGCATTATGTTGTGTTTGTATATTTCAATATACTTACAGGACTAAACCCTAACTGTCACATTTTATGGAAACTTAATAAAGTAACAATTCAGGCTGATTCAAGCTAACATTTCTGTTAATTATTTCCTCTTAAATGTCTTAATTCAGCTTTCTGAGTTTCATCTTATTTGTTTTATCTTTGCTTAAATTATCAACAAAACTGTTTAACTTTCATGCAGCAGATTTACCAGATTCATTCATTGATGCTCTTTGTGGATTATGTTTCCTGCACAATGCAGTCCCCAAATACAGCAGACATACAGTATACAGAGCTACAGGGAGCTGTGGCCGAACTGGCCAGTTCCCAGTCTGAATGTGCTCCGTCGGCGCTCTCTGCACCGATAAAAGGTCAAAACTTTAAACGTCTGTTCCACTGAGGACACAAAGTCACCGTCCTGCTGTCTCCACTGCAGAGTTTAGACGTCACAATCAGCAGATAACGAAGCCATGGAAAAACCCAAAATGCAGTTAGCAGCAAACTGTCTTTAATTCAGAGCAGAGCTGCTGTCTCTCTCAGCTCCTACAAAAGGAGCCTAATCTAATTTCACCTCATTTGGATGTGAACAAACTTTTTTAACTGCGGGGTGGAACAAAAGCAAAAAGCTCCAGTCTTTGTTTGCCAGTGTGTGTGTGTGTGTGTTGGTGCACAATGAGGACCAAATGTATTCACATGGACAGAGACAATTTAAGACATCTGAAATCTGAGTTTTTGTTAGTTGAAGAACAGAACTTTAGTTTGTTGTGTTGGCCGTCTGACATCCTTCAAAGACTTGACAGCAAAATCCTCCAGTCAAACTGGAAGATCTGGTGCACCACATTACTTTAGAATACGTATTACCATTTAAAAGAGGGATTGATCTATTTCAATGTCCACTCAGTTGCCAGTTTATTAGGTACACCTAGCTAAAACTAATGCAACAGTCCGGCAATAAATACAACCTCCAGGAACATTATAATTTAGGTTATAATGTTATAACATGAAAACACATCTGTTAACGTCAGCTCAACATACAGTTAGTTACCTCCACCGAGGAGGTTCTGTTTTCGGTTTGGTTTATCTGATTGTTTGTACATTAAGATCTTTTCAGATGGGGAGCGACACTTGGATCCGCGAGTAAACGGCAGGCGCTATGCGTGGCAACCATGGAAACGGCATCTGTCAATCTGTCAAATATTTGTAATCACAGCTCGATTTGTTGACACATGTGGCGATGCTGTTTCAATTTCATTAACATTGTGAGATACCGCATTGGTGCTGCATTCATGTGGTGTCGGAATAATCGGAAATACGAGTTCCCGACTAGTAAAATTCACATGAATGCCCCCTTAAGTCAGAACAACAACTCAAAAATTGAAAAGTTTTGTCAACATTTAAAAATTATTCTGCAGCCCTTTCACCATTTAAATAAATAATTTGCTGTGCACGATGTCAAGTGTTTCTAATTTCTTTCTCCACCATACAGGCGTTGAATCGTGTGTTCAGGGATGATGAAGCTGGGGATTGGAGGAGAACAATATCAAGCGATGACAGTTGGGGTTGCCTAGTAGTACCAGCAAGAAGTTCAATCTACTTTAACCTTTGATTGGGCTTAAAATAATTAAGTAAACTAAGTAATATCAGTACAGAAAACATGTCACACACATCACTAGCGTAATTTCAAAATAACTCGACAAAACTTTGGGACACGAACAGCGGTCTCCTGGTTTAAAGTCCTGTGTTTTTTGGACCCATCCACCTCCCCTCCCCTCCCACCGTCAACAGTCTCTCTCTCTTTTTATTCTACGTCACTAGCTCTGAGAGTAGCATATTCATCGCAGTCAGCACAGACTACATGACGTACATATGACACGCCTAACAAAAATACAGAAATACCATAGGTTTTTTTTCGTTTTTCTGAATTAAAAAATGAGAAAAACAAGAAAAACAAATTTAAATAACGGTCCAATTTTTTTTTTTGCTAATTCCTTTATGTCATTTTTCCTTTTGAACTGAAGAATGAAGAACGACACACAGGCGACACGGAAGTAAAAGTAAACAAAGCCAAGGCTCTGTTTTTCCAAAACACGGTATTTCTGTATTTTCGTTTTTTTTTGGTTCAAACGAAAAAACAAACTATCAAAATGTACACAGACCCGAAAACAAGAACGGCGTTCTCAAAATGACTTGCGAATTATCGTCATTCATACGTCTTTTAGTGCGATCAGGCGGCTTTTACAGAGATATCCTGTCATGAACTGAAGTGCTGAACAAGTGAATATTTTGACCTTCTAGTGGTACTATAAGAAGTCAGAGGTTAACCAGAGTCATTAGGATTCATCCTCTGAGGACCATCAACTGTCTGGACTAGATTACATGTCAATCCATCCAGTGATTATCAAGATATTTTTTCTTTGGACTAACATGACGATAACTTCAGCAACACACTAATGCGGTTAAAAAACAAGATATTAGAGAAAAGCTTTAGTAGGTAATGTAAGAGACAGAACAGGTCCTCATAAACATAGTAACCCAGCTGTGTGTTTGTGGTCGTGCAGACGCTGCCACGGTCCCGTCACCATGACCGATGTCATGTAAAAGAGTCGTTCCATCTGTAAAACAAACCGCTTTGTGGCCAAACGTCTCTAATTTGCAATCAGCACGATCTCATTTACCAGCGACTCCGTGAAAGACGAGCTCCTAATTCAATTCATTTCAATTTAGATTCCGCAGATTAAAACTCTGTCTTCATGTTTTCTGTTTTTGTGAAAGAAAAAAAAAAAGAAATGTCAAAGTTTGTTTTTTTCCCCCTTTAGGGTGAAGTTACTGTCAGAGATATAAACAGGCTGACTGAGCAGAAAACTGGAGCAGATGTAAACAAAAATAAATTAGTGACAGAGAAACAGAAGACTGATGGAGGAGGAGGAGGAGGAAGAAGGAAGAGACGAAGGCCAGGAGAGACAAAGAGAAGAAGAAAACTGCCAGCATCTGTAACACACAATATTCCATGTTTTTTAACGAGGACATGAACGTCACGTCTCAGTTCGTCAACCAGCTGAAATCACCAACAACCTGACATTGTGAGTCATCATCATCTGTTTAGCTTTGTACGCACAATACTTATAAATACTTCTTAAGTTTGTTTCAACAACAAATAAAAGTAAATTGAAGTATGGCGGTGTATCAGGGCCACTGTAGGTAAAACAATAACTACGGACCCAGGAGAGGGTAGAGCTGTGTGTTGGCAAGAATCTGGTAATACGATAAGTATCATGATGATACAGAGGTAACAATTCAATATACTACGATATATTGTGATACTGTAAGCAAGGCGATATATTGCGATTTTTTTAATTTAATTTTAGGAAAACTGTCGTAGTATAAAGAAAACACCAGAAATTATAGAATAGGCAAAAACAAGAAATGTATACTGCATGCAAAACCTAGATGTTTTTTGCCCCAAACTGTCGTAAATTTACAACTTTATAACCTCGTAAATTTGGGAGTTTTTTCTCGTAAATTTGCTACTTTAATCATTGATATATAGTAAATATACGAATTTATAATCTCGTAAATTTGTGAGTTTTTTTCTTGTAAATTTGCCACTTAAATCATTTAAATATCGTACATTTACAACTTTATAATCTCGTAAATTTGCCACTTTAATTATTTAAATATCGTAAATTTACGACTTTATAATCTCTTAAATTTGTGACTTTTTTCTCGTAAATTTGCCACTTTACTCATTTAAATATCGTAAATTTATAACTTTACAATCTCGTACATTTTTGAGATTTTTTCTTGTAAATTAGCCACTTTAATCATTTAAATATCGTAAATTTACGACTTTATAATCTTGTAAATTTGTGAGTTTTTTTCTTGTAAATTAGCCACTTTAATTATTTAAATATCGTACATTTACGACTTTATAATCTCGAAAATTTGCCACTTTAATCATTTAAATATCGTAAATATATGACTTTAATCTCTGAAATTTTGAGGTTTTTCTCAGAATATAACCCCCTTACACCGGATCCGTAATTATTTTATTTATTTATAATTTTTTTTACCTACAATGGCCCTAATACGCCGTCGTAGATTAGTGAGCAAAGTGAGTTATATAAAATGTTTTCCCCAACAGCTGAATGTAACAGGAAGCATTATGCCTACATTGGTTTTTACAGGTTATAAAATATATGATTGTTTTGACAAAGACCTACTAATTCTGACAATAAGAAATGAAATTAAGACCACATAAATTAAGAGTTTAAACAATTTCATAACTCCAAGATATTTAGTTTTTCTAAAATTGAATTCAAGACACATGAATATGTTTAACTCTCTGCCAGAAAAGTAATTTGATTTTGCAAAACATGAACATCACCAAATTAGGGTCATGAGGTTTTCATGAATCGGCTGAAAGATGTTGACAATAAGATCCTGGACAGAAGACAGATTCATAGATGTGAATATTTTTGTTTGCAGATGAAACGTTTTGATGGAAAACTCGTCTTTACTTTAAAAAAATGTGTTCTGGTGTTGCTTCCAGAAGAGGAACAGAGAGAGAGCAGCATCGGGTCGACACCGGGACACAGACTGCCAACATTTTAACAAATAAAAGACTTCTTCAGTCTTGTTTTGACTCCGCTGGTCAGAGTTTATAAGAAAAAGAAAACCTGCGTTCACTGCGTTGTTTCTGTGGTGAGCCAAAAGATTTCTTCCCGTCTAAGAGTTTAAATACTGACGGTAATAAAATCAGAGCTACATCCAAAGAAGACTGCAGAGCAAAGAGGTTTGTTGTATGTTCGGATGTTTGTCATATTAACATCTGAAACATTTAGCTGATGATTTTGAAACTGCTATGATAACTGATATATGGGGATAAAACCTTCATAGACGGAGGCAGAGAGAGAGAGAGAAGATGAGAGTTAACAAAGAGATAAAGGCGAGTTCACTCACAGTTTTCGTCCTGAGCGACGCACTGCAGCGGGATGCCGAAGAAGGAAGTGTAGGAGTCGTTGTACCAAACCAGCAGCTCTGTTCCTCGGGGGATGTCCATACACGCTCTGTAGAAGATACAGGACCTGCAGGAAAAACACACATTTCAGGTAAATAGTAGACACACAAATAAGGTTTTCCTATTGTTATTATCTTCTGGATATTATGACACATCAAAGTGCAGAATCCTGAAAATAATCTGAAAAGAAAACAAAGTCAATTCAGTGTGAAGATGCAGCGTACTGTAGGTATTCAATGAAATCAATCCATATCATAACTATTTTAAAGTGTTATGTCAAGTTCTGAGGTCAAAGATCCGATTGTCCAGTTCAGGGAAAAGGTTGCTGTGAGATACAATGATTAAAATAATATATCAGTCACAGAAATCCTTTTGAATTTAAGCTCCACTATTTTCTCGTAAATTTGCCACTTTAATCATTTAAATATTGTAAATTTAAGACTTTATAATCTTGTAAATTTGTGAGTATTTTCTTGTAAATTAGCCACTTTAATAATTTAAATATCGTAAATTTACGACTTTATAATCTCGGAAAATTGTGAGTATTTTCTTGTAAATTAGCCACTTTAAAAATTTAATTATCGTAAATTTACGACTTTATAATCTTGTAAATTGTGAGTTTTTTTCTTGTAAATTTGCCACATAATCATTTAAATAAAGTTAATTTATAACTTTATAATCTCGTAAATTTGTGAGTATTTTCTTGTAAATTAACCACTTTAATAATTTAAATATCGTAAATTTACGACTTTATAATCTCGGAAAATTGTGAGTTTTTTTCTTGTAAATTTGCCACTTTAATAATTTAAATATCGTAAATTTACGACTTTATAATCTCTTAAATTTGTTAGTTTTTTCTCGTAAATTTGCCACTTTAATAATTTAAATATCGTAAATTTACGACTTTATAATCTCGCAAAAATACCCCACGGCCAGGTATTGGAATCGGTATCAGGAAGGAAAAAATGGTATCAGAACATCTCCAAAGATTATGGCACATTAAAGTGCAGCAGCACCAACATCATCATCATCATCACCTTCATCATCCGTAAACTCGTCCTCTAACGAGGTAAAAACCGACCTGCTGACTAACATAACTACAGACGGGACGGCCTGACGCGTCGGTGACTCAGTCCAGGTCCGGTTCTGGAAACGTTCCCCATCTGATAACAGCTCCATTTCACATCTGACCAAACCCAAAATGATTTATGTGAAATATCTGGTGTCTCTCACTCCGTCCGGACCAGCTAACGACCACGATGTTGTTCAAACACGCAGCCAGAGAGAGCTGATTGGTTCCTGGGTCACAGCGCTGCTAAAACAACACGTCGTTCACCCAAAAACATCATTCTAACAACATGAGCAAACTCCAACGCTCAAAAAAAACACATTTACAAACTATTTTAAAACCATTTCCCACATGCAGGGTGTCAGACTGAGAGGTCACAGGTTCAACTCCCACACGACTCCCAGGTCTTCCTGCCAAAGTGCCTTCGAGCCAGAAGACTAATTACTCTGCAACCACTTACAGTGAGAAGAAATGATGTTTAATCCAAACCACAACTGCTTTTTAATGTCCAGTTAATTCAGAGCAGATTGAGTTTCCTCATGTGAGAAACGTTTAAAACTAATGAAGTTTGACTCGACTTCACTAAAACGCCTCCTGATGCAACCAGAAGCTCCGTTTAACCACCAGACTGTTCAAATAATACGGCCAAAACCTGCTCAGTCATGAAATGCACAAACAAAAACAACTATACTGCTGTTTTTTTTTTACATTTTAGCCCATTACATAAAAATCATGCTGATTCCTGCTGGTCATTTTCTAAATCAACCAATTAATTTTTAGATTGATTTCTGTCCTTCAAGGCCGACATTGGTTCTGTGTGATTTCTAAGATAAACTTTCTGCAGATATATAATCCATAAAAGTCATAATTTGGACAATTTTATGTTTTCTGTCAAAGTGACTCTCAAAGGATGAGAGGAGAAGAAACCGTTAGACAGAGAATATAAGGAGAAAAGGACAAATAGACAAAAATTAAAGAAGACAAAAGTAAAGCCAGAGGAGGAGGAGGAGGAGGAGGAGGAGGAGGAGGAGGAGGAGGAGGAGGAGGAGGAGGAGGAGGAGGAGGAGGAGGAGGAGGAGGAGGAGGAGGAGGAGGAGGAGGAGGAGGAAGAGGAGGAAGAGGAGGAGGAGGAGGAGGAGGAGGAGGAAGAGGAGGAGGAGGAGGACGAAGAGGAGGAGGAGGAGGAGGAGGAGGAGGAGGAGGAGGAGGAGGAGGAAGAGGAGGAAGAGGAGTAGGAGTAGGAGGAGGAGGAGGAGGAGGAGGAGGAGGAAGAGGAGGAGGAGGAGGAAGAGGAGGAGGAGGAGGAGGAGGAGGAGGAGGAGGAGGAGGAGGAGGAGGAGGGTCAGCAGAGAAACATGATGCATATTTAATGAAGTCAGAAGACAAATCAAGCTAAAATATTTAGAGGGAGCAAATGAAAGACAGAAGAAAGAGAACAGAAACAGAGAAATACAGATATAACGTATGTATATACACCATATCTGCACAATATTTAACAGCAGTCACAACAACAGATTTTCCAGAAAGGTTGGCAGGTGAGGATCTGTATGTTGCCCAACCGTGCAATCAGCAGCTATCTTCTATCTGTGGTTAAAAAAGCATAACATCTTACTGATGTGTTCCAACCCAGTTACATGACAACAATCTCCTTTCAGCCTTTACAACTTTCCCGGTCTCAAAGTTTGGTTTTCGTTGAGGCAGTTCGAGGGTGTTCACTCGTCTTGATGTACAGAAAGTCGGGATTACAGGTTTGGTTTCACAGTGACCAAATCAAAGTGGACCAAATAACAACGATAATTTGCTGAGGGGCGTGTACGAAAGAGTGAATTTATCTCTTTCATCTCGAGAGCTTTCACTTCTATGCAGGGAATCAGATTTTGATATATTCAAGGTTTTCACTTTGTCTCGGCACTGACCGACTGTGAGCACGAAGCCCTTCTCCTCCAGTTTATGACTTTATAAACGTAACTATTTTTGTGGGCTTTATTTTGCGTATTCTGCATGTTCTCTTCGGCCCAGATGTCAAGAAAACATCTGGTCAGTCCTCTCCCACTCATGTTAACCTGTCACGTCTGCGTCCATCTCGTTTTGACCCTCTTGGAACTGGTCCGAGACCGCCTCTCGCAAGCGGTCTCGGACCGGTTGTTTTGCTGTTGTTCTGCGTCCACCACCGCATCAGAGTTGGATTAAAACTGACTAAATGTTGGCTCGTGAAAGAGCCCTAAGAGTATTATTTCAGCATGGAATCAAGCATTAATAAGAGTGACTGAAAATACGGATAAAGATCAGAAGTGTTTGAGGAGAGTTCAGCCAGATCAAGTCAAACTGTCTCTGAAGATCTGTGTGTGAGAGTGTGTGTGTGTGTGTGTTTTATTAATTCTTTCCACACCGGGGGAGGGGTGGGGCGGCGTTGGATCCATGTGAAAACACAGCCAGGAGGGACCAGGCTATAAATCAAACATACCCAGTGACCTCCCAGGATAAAAGAGAGAGAGAGAGAGAGAGAGAGAGAGAGAGAGAGAGGGGTCCACAAACATGCAGCGGCTTGTATGTATTTAAAACAAATGTATGTGTTTAATACGTGCACGCTGGGGCGGTGTTATAAATCAAACACACCCAACAGGCTCTCAGGTATGAATAATAAAGCCCCCCGCTGCCGTACAGCAGCCCGGTGGAGGTTAAACCCGTCCGTCTGGTAGATCAGTGGGACGCTGTATCGTCAGCTCTCTGATCTTTATTCTGTTTTCACACGAAGCAAAAAAACAGCTTTATGATCATCTTTTAAATAATAACAGACGTACCGACGGTGTGAGGTCATAAATCAAACACAAATACCTTAAAAATAACGTGTATAAACATGTTTATCTAAAACATTCATGCTGACAAAGCGTCACAAAGCCCACGATTTGATGTGGTCTGGCTCAACTCAGCCGACATTTTCTGGGGTTTGTAGAGTCTACGACCAAAATTATTTCACTTTACAGGCAATTATGTCATCATCTAACAAGAACACGATCCGCAAAAACCAGCAACAGCTGGTGATTTAAACTTTTATCAGAGCAAGTTAACCTTTTCCACTCTACATCTCATATTTATGGACCTGTTTTAGTCTTTTTTAGGGGGGTCCAGGGGCTCTTTAGGGGGAGATAGCAGGTCAACAGTAGATGTCACATAGAAGTGGTGTACATCATCTGAAAGCTGGAGATTAATTTGAGATGCAGCAAATAAAACAATTCATTTAAATACATTTCGAAAGTATACAAGGATAAGAACGTTAATAACGTCTAATCTGCATTAGAAATGATGCACAACAACAACAATGTAATTATAATCATCATAGACAGACGTGATGACTAGAAGAAGTTCCCACTGTGGTATTTTCTGAGGTTATATCCTGGTGTGGCCAGTTTTACCAGTTTTACTGAGCCTTGATCGGATATCACCTTTTACGTCTTCAGGCTTCAGGGAAATTCTAAACTGGGCAGGTTGTTTTTTTTTTTTCCCATCAGAGTCCCTCAAGTTTAAGGTAATATCTCTACAGGATTCCCATTTCTCTGATAGAAATATAGCACAAACAAAGGTACAAATAAAGATAGTATTATAATACACAGACATCTCTTAAATCTAGTACTTTCTCTGTGTTTTGGAGGCGCTGTGTTCATGCATCTTGTAGCACAACCGTCTAAGTCACTTGACCTTGTCAGCGCCATATAGTGTACCTGACCCTGGTTAAAGCACTGGAGGTTCAAATCCTGCAAGTTTTAGTCAAGATTGTTTTGTTTCCACATTTAAGCCAAAACCCACCACAGTTAAAACCAGATCTAAGGATCCGTCTATAACTAGCTTCAACTGAAACATTGCTGAGTCACAGGCTCTTGATTAGACAACCAAACACTTTGGGGGTGGTTTCATTCGTCTCATACTTGTGCACTTGTGTCACCGATGTGTTTTCAGCCTGTGGTAGTTCTTTGTCAGTGTTTAGGCCCCGCCCATTCATTGCTGGCATACCTAACTCTGCTGGCATAAAAAGACGTTGTCTTGAGTTGACTTTATTTTTGAGCTGGGACTTGATTTGTACACTTTGAGAGAGACTGTCGCAGCAAGAATTTTACCTGGTGAGTAAATTAACAGATAATAAATGCAACAAATAACCAAACAAAAGCATAAAAATGTGTAGAATACGTTGGTATATGTAGAATAATTTGATTAATTAAAACAGTTTATTGATAATCTGCAGGTGTTGACTGTTCAGGCTCGATGATGTGACGGACCAGACTGCTTCACAGTTTGTAGTTAGACGAACTACAGTATGATGCTACACCAGACACGGTGTGACCTCGACCAACAATACGATAAAACTGCAATAAAAGATCCAACTTCAGGTAAGTGCAGCATGTTTGACTGTGTGAAGAGGAAATAGTGGGAATTATTTTTGCAAAGTTAAAGTTGCCTTAGCTATGAAAATTAAAAACAAATATTTGAACATAGCATATTTAGCTGTCAAAGTTAAAGCGATAATAACACGTTAACGCAAACTCGTTTTAACTAATTTCTTTAGCGCAACTTTTGATTTTTAGGTTGTAGCGGCTCAGTTTTAAAGCTACTGTCTAAAGTCCAATTATCTTGGTTACTTTTGACTACTTTTTTAAATATTTCCCCTTGTTTATATTGTTCTTATGCTTACATTTCCTTCTATTTAAATTGTTCATATTTTATATGTCTGTTTACTTTTGTTTTGCTTTTTGTTTTTACTGATGCTTCATGTTTCTGCACTATCCCCTTTGCTGCTGTACACTGCAAATTTCCCCACTGTGGGACTAATAAAGGAATATCTTATCTTATATTAATATCTAATACTATACAATATATTTTGAATGCACTTTTGATACCAATATTTTACATTTTAGTACTTGGCAAGTCACTTAACAGCAGCCCGTATTATTTAGAACCTGCACAGTGTGGCCTTAACTGTAAAACTATGCATTTGCACAGCAACACAGTTGGCTGGTTGTCTAACACGCAAGCTTTATTGAGCCCAATATTTTTGGATATTTGTTAAACTTAAATGACTCACATGCCACAGCGTTGCTTATCCAATTAGTACCACAGGTTTGTGAATTAGTCAGAGTAACCAGGATATTGTTTCTGGAAATTACAGTGATTATATTAACATATTTATTTACTTAATCATAATTGTGTTTCCTTAAACCCAACAGGCACCAACTTCAGCTACTAAAGTGGAATTTTTCTAACACAAAATGGCGACATCACCATCTGGTAAGTCTCGTAAGACTTCATATAGATATAATCTGTCAGTGAGGAGGAAGTCTTAAATGAAAAGTAGGACAGAGAATGAAATCAGTGGGCTAAACGTATTATAAATAAGACAGTTACAGGATGAGAGAATGGAAGTTGGTAACCTTTAAGTTACTATGTGTAGAATTGGATCTTTGTAATTTGAAACAGCCCAGTCGCCAGAAAAAAATGTTGGCATTGAATGTTTCTGCAAACCAAAGGATACGTTGAATATTGACGTTTCTGAAACAAAAATATGTTTCATAAATTTGTTTCATATCAGCCTTTGCAGAAATGCACAATGTCACGTGATTAACGTTGTGAAACAATTGGTTAGTTTTAGGCAACAAAACTAGTTGAATACGCCATTTGCTCTGACCGAATGCAAAAAAGGCCAAATTCAAACGTGGTTTGCAGAAAAGTACAATTCCAACATTTTCTGGCGACTAGGCCGTTTGAAAGGGGTGACTCGCAGTGCGGCAATTAAAGAATCATCATCAACTCTGCAGCTCTACAGAGCAAACTCTGAAGAAAGCTAATAGTCAAAAGACGAGACATCTGATGTATCAAGGTAGATCTGATAGACTGAAGAGAGATGAGAATGTACAATCTCAAGGACAGATAGATTTCTGAATTTGAGAGAAACGGCACAATATCATCTGCATATAAAGAAATTTAATTAAATATAATTCCCAAATTCATACGCTTAACTTCACCATGACATTATATAATTTATGCAAGTGGCTCAATAGATAGAACAAAAAATAATGGAGAGAGTGTGAGTGTTTGGTGTGTTCCTCTCTCCAATTAACAATACTTTTACCAAGGCTGTCAAGGTTAACGCGATATCAACACATTAACGCAAATTTGTTTTAACGCCACTAATTTCTTTAACGCAATTGATCTTTCGGAGGTTGTAGTGACCTCAATTTTAAAGCTAGAGTGAAGACACCGGCATCATATGAAACTAGACAACCTAAAGAATCCATTGTTACCAACCATGTCATATAAGCTTTTCACAAATGAGGTTAAATTTAAACTTAAAACTTGTGCTAAATTTTGGCGAGGAAAAACTGTCATGTCCATTTTCAAAGGGGTCCCTTGACCTCTAACCTCCAGATATGTGAATGTAAATGGGTTCTATGGGAACCCACGAGTCTCCCCTTTACAGACATGCCCACTTTATGATAATCACATGCAGCTTGGGTCAAGTCATAGTCAAGTCAGCACACTGACACACTGACAGCTCTTGTTGCCTGTTGGGCTGCAGTTTGCCATGTTATGATTTGAGCATATTTTTTATGCTAAATGCAGTACCTGTGAGGGTTTCTGGACAATATCTGTCATTGTTTTGTATTCTTAATTCATTTCCAATAATAAATATATACATACATTTGCAAAAAGCAGCATATTTGTCCACTCCCATGTTGATAAGAGAATTAAATACTTGACAAATCTCTTTTGGATACATTTTGAATAGATAAAAAATGTGCAATTCATTTGTGATTGATCATGGACAATCATGCGATTAATCACGATTAAAGATTCTAATCGCAACAGCCCTACTTTTTACATGATAAGAAGAAATCTCTCTCTAAATGTTAGTGAAAAAAGCCGTTGGATAAATTTAATTAATGGAAAGAGGATAACGATGATGATGCCCTCGTGGAATAATGGAAATTTGTAATGCTTTTGTTCTTATTGTTTTACAGCATCTGGACTCAGGATTGCGATGTTTGGAAAAAGTCCGAATGAACAGACAACACTAAGTGACTTCATCACTGGAAAAAGAGATTGTTCTCATCCGACAATGTCTAAGCAATCTGCACACATCCACAGAGAGTGGAGGAATCAACCCTTCACGGTAGTGAAAACAGCGAACGTCTTCAGTCTGCCGGTGGGACGGGTGAAACACGAGATGAAGAAGTGCGTGGCTCAGTGCCCCCCTGGACCAAACGTCCTCTTGCTGTTAGTGAGGCCTTCTGATTTCACTGAGCAGGACCGACAAAAAATCATGTTCATCATGAAGTTCTTTGGACAAGATGCTTTTCAATACTCAATGGTCATCATAACACAAAATGATAGGGGTGGGAATTCCCAGCTTAATCAACTCATCGAAGACTGCAGACAAAGGCAGCACAGAATGAACTTTGATGAAAAAGATTTCCCTGACTACGATCGTAAAGAATTGATGGGAAAAATGGAGATCGTAGTGGATGAATGCAGGGGACGGTATTTAACCTTCACCGAAGACACTGATTCCACGGCAGCACCTGAATGTGCAAAACCTCATCTAAACCTGGTGTTGTTCGGGACACATGGAGCCTGGAAGACTTCAACGTCCAACGCAATTCTGGGAGAAAGAAAGTTTGGACCTCTTGTTGACTCATCAGAGTGTGTTAGAAAGCAAGGAGAGGTGTGTGGGCGTTGGGTTTCTCTGGTGGAGCTTCCTGCCTTGTATGGAAAACCTCAACAGGCAGTTGAGAAAGAATTATTGAAGTGTATCTCCCTCTGTGATCCTGAGGGTGTCCATGCCTTCATCCTGGTCCTACCTGTGGGTGCCCAAAGTGAGGAAGACAAGAAAGAGTTGGAGACCATCCAAAACACTTTCAGGTCCAGAGTCAATGATTTCACCATGATTCTTTTTACCACGGAGGCAAATCCCAGCTCTCTAGTGGCCGAGAGGTCTCTACAGGAAAGCAGAGGAATCATTCAGAGCTGTGGCGGACGATATGATGTCTGCAACATCAAGGACAGGCAGCAGGTCTCTGAGGTGTTAAATACTGTGGAAACAATGAGAGTTAAGGGATGCCGAAGCTTCACAAAAGATATGTTTCCCAAGCCTCGAAGGAATCCGCCTACAAGACATGCATCAAATGCGGAAAGTTATAAAAATACGAGTGGAGCGTTTCGCAGGATGGGGCTGAGTACAATGTCTCTCAGGATGGCGCCGAAAAAAGCGTTTCCCTGGATGGCTCCAAGTAGAGAGCCTCTCAGGATGGTGCTGATTGGGAAGACTGGCTGTGGAAAGAGTGCCGTTGGAAACACAATCTTGGGCAAAGAATACTTTACTTCTAAAGCTTGTCTAACATCAGTGACCAAGCTTTGCCAGAAAGAAACAGGAGAGATTGACGGACGGCCCGTCGCTGTGGTCGACACCCCCGGCTTGTTCGACACGTCTCTGACCAATGAAGAAGTTCAACAGGAGATTATGAAATGCATCAGCTTGTTGGCTCCAGGACCTCATGTGTTCTTACTGGTGCTGAGGATCGATCGCTTTACACAAGAGGAGAAAGAAACCGTGGAACTGATCAAGACGTCTTTTGGCAAGAAGTCAGAAGACTACATCATGGTTATATTCACCAGAGGAGATGAACTGACCGACCAAACAATTGAGAGTTACATAGCAGATGCCACCGAGGACTCCTTAAAAAACCTGATAATGGACTGTGGAGGAAGATACCACGTCTTCAATAACAGCGATCGGGAGAATCGTTCTCAAGTCAGCCAGCTGCTGACAAAGGTCGAGTCAATGGTGAGGAAAAACGGCGGCGGCTACTACACCTCAGAGTTGTTCCAAGGAGCTGAGGAAGCCATACAAAAGGAAAAGGAGAAGATCATGAGGGTGAATCAACAAGAGATGAGGGACCTTGAAAGAAAACATCAAAACGAGATGCGAGAGAAGGAAAAAAAGTTGGCAGAGGTAGTAGCTAAACTTGATCAAGAAAGAGAAGAGAGAGCCAAAGAAAAGGAGGAGGAGAGGAAGAGAGAACGGGAAAAGAAAGAAGAGATGAACAAGGAAAGGCAAGAGGAATTCCAACAACGCAAGTTGGAAGAAAATCTTAAAACTTCGGAGAAAACACTTAAATATGTATCAGAAAAAAATGCTGCTGCTGACTTGGTGTTATCATTGCAGGCTAGAGTAGACTTCCTGAAAAAAGAACGAGAAGCTTGGGAGCAGGAACAAAGCGACAAACGATATCGAGAAGATCAACAGAGGCTAGAGGAGGAAAAACGACTTAAACTGCTCAGACATGAGCGCGAGCATCTCGAAGAGAAAAGACAAG
The DNA here is from genome assembly GCA_916701645.2 of Sebastolobus alascanus. Lineage (NCBI taxonomy): Eukaryota > Metazoa > Chordata > Actinopteri > Perciformes > Sebastidae > Sebastolobus > Sebastolobus alascanus. The sequence goes on from CAKAOJ020000505.1 coordinate 42,021, forward strand.
AAGATGATATGATCATAAGGGAATACGAGGAAAGAGAATGTAAAGAACTACGAGAACTCTTTGAGAAGAAAATGATGGAAATGAGGAGGGGAAATGAAGAGGAGGCCAGAAAGCAAGCTGAAGAATACAATGAATTCAGTATGAGGTATACCATGAATGTATGGAAGAATGCAAAGGAAATGGAGGATCTGAAGCAGAGGCGACGAAAACAAAATGACTTTATGATAAGAGAGCTGAGCAGAAACAAAGTGTACCAGAAAGACATTAGGAAACTGAAGAAAATACAAGAGCAAGAAATGAAAGACATGAAAGCGACACATTTTTTGCACAACAGAGAAAATCTGTACAAGGAAATGAACGAGCTGGAGCAAAACCATGAGCAGGAAATCGATGACTGGATACAGGAACAGTTGAAGAAAGCCACACAAGACAAAATGTGCTCCATTTTATGAGATGTTTTGGTCTTTCTAACAGCTGCAGAACTGAGCTTTTGTTTTGACGACATGACATATTAAAGGTGCAGTGTGTAGGATCTGGTGGCATCTAGTGGTGTGGTTGCAGATTGCAACCAACGGAGTAAAGTTCTGTGTATCTGCGTAACAGACAGCAAGTTAGAAAACAAATTTGCACAAACCTTTAAACTGATATTTACCTGGTTTACTTTACGACACAGTTAAGAAGGTAAACTAGTGAATCCTGATGCAAATAAATAAATGCATAAAAAATAATTACTACTTTTGTTTAAAAAGGAATTTCTATTTTTTATTTACATAATAATTGCAATCATGAAATGTAACTTAACAGCCACGCTTACACTGTGAATACTTTTTTTTTATTGTTTTGTTCAGTTGTGTTTGTAATTACAGAAGTTTAATACTAATGTCACCACATTTTAAGAAAGGTAAATCATCATTTGGAATGGTTCTCCACTGGACAATCTGCTCACAATTTAAATTAAATTAAATTTAACAATTTAACAATCTAAAAAATGTATATAGATGAATAAAGTGTTTGAATTGTTACACTTTTTTTCCTCGTTGAGCTGATGCATGTAAATCGAGAAGTATGTTCTACTGCGATAATGGGAACCAACAGTCCACTGACAAAAAGTGTTAAACAATTTTCAGATTTGATGATTGATGTTTTAAACTATGTTTAACATTTATTTCTAATTACTTATACGGAGGGTAATGAACAGTTACTTATGTGTTATAAATAAATGTCTAGTGTATCTGTGTAACAGACAGGTAAACAAAAGTCTTTTTGTACAAACCTTTAAACTGATATTTAACTATTTTACTTTTAAGACACAGTTAAGAGATATTACAACGAATGTTAAGGCCAAACTAGTGAATCCTGATGCAAAATAATGAATGCAAAAAAGATTTAATTACGCACCTATTTTTTTTTTACTAGGAATTTATATTTTTACTCACATAATAATTGTCATAAAATGTTACTTAACATCAAGGCTTACACTTTAAATGTGTTTTTTGTAATATATGTATTTTTTTTGTTGAGTCATGTATAAAATTAGAGAAGGTTAATACTAATTTCACCACATTTTAGGAAAGTTAAATCGTGATTTAAAATGTTTCTCCACTGCATAATCTGCAAATATACTCTGTTGTTTCTTGTAAGCACACTTAACAATTTAAAAAATGTATATAGATGAATAAAGTGCTTATTGAGCTGATGTAATCAATAAGTATGTTCTACAGTGACAATGGGAACCAACGAGATCTCGAATGTGTTGTTCTTATTTTGCTAAACAAAATGTTTTAAATAATTTTCAGATTTGATGATTGATGTTTTAAACCATATTTAACATTTATTTCTAATTACATATACAGAAGGTAATGTCAAGTTGCTGATGTGTTATAAATAAATGTGGAAAACTGTTCAGCTTACGTCTCAGTGTGGAATAATTGGCTTTCATTTACTGCTGTGAGTTTTTAACATCATCTCTTCTGCCACTGTTAACTTTTTTACTGCAAGTATCAGATTTCATCATGATGTTTACCTTCTATATGCGTGAGCTGAACAACAAGTTTTACCTGTTTTTCAATTACATTCAACGCTGTGCAGCGCAGCGTCGTTGTAACACCGACCTTTTGTCTTGTGATTGTGGTTTCTACACTATTGTACTTATTAATCACACCTTTTTTTATCTGTTCAAAATGTACCTTAAAGGGAGATTTGTTAAGTATTTAATCCTCTTATCAACATGGGAGTGGACAAATATGCTGCTTTATGCAAATGTATGTATATATTTATTATTGGAAATCAATTAACAACACAGATTAACAATGACAGATATTGTCCAGAAACCCTCACAGGTACTGCATTTAGCATAAACTTGACTTGCCCCAAAACTGCATGTGATTATCATAAAGTGGGCATGTCTGTAAAGGGGAGACTCGTGGGTACCCATAGAACCCCGCAAGTTTTTAACTAACATATAAACTTACATCTGTGCCAAATTTGTTGCTTTTACCGCAAAATGCACAATTGTTACGAATATTTCAGCTACCCGATGTCAGGCGTCGGTGGCCAATCACGTAACTTGCGATCCAGAGCTGTACAACCCAGCCACGAGGGAACAAAAGACATTTAATGAACATTAATGAATTTATACATGTACTTAGGAGACAATAGGTCCAAATAAAACACCGCCAAATTATGCTTGTTTAGTGAATATTTACAATGTTTAAGATTAGATAAGAAATGTTATCTTTAATTCAAACCTTTGCGTATTCTGCTGGTATGTTGTACTGTTTTTTGCTTATAGGCGAGATAAATGTGCTATTTTACCATTTTATTTTATTCATTTACTGTTCATTACACTCTAATCTTACATTTTTAGTGTTTTATTTGGTCAATGTTGAAAACGCAAATCTCCATGTAAATAGATGACTCTTTGTCACAGTCAAAGGGACATCAAAGATTAAAGTGACTCTCTCACACCGTTGCACAACCCTGCAGCGAATCGCAGCAACGCCTGATCTGTTTTTTTCATGCAGCCTGACAGGAATGTAACAAGGAAGAAGCTCTGATGAGGTACTTACCGTAACAGGTAAAAGTCTGTATTGTCGGATTGTTTTAATTACATGTTTACCCGAGGGTACATCCTGCTGGGGACTAGTTTCACTTTGGATTTCTCTTGATGGGAAAACCAGGGAAATTCCATGAAGACACCTGTCACAGTTATGTCGAGAGCTGAAGGCGGTACGAAATCTGACGGAGGCGAAGACGTAAAATGCCAAGTGAAATCTTCAGCAGTATCTTTACAACTAAACCTCCTAAACAGAGTCAGATTTCACTACATTTTTGTCCTCCTGCCATCAGGCAAAAGATTCCAGAGTATCAGAGTGAAAACAAACTGGTTAACAGCTTCATCCCCCAAGCTGTCAGGATGCTTAACAGCTAATCACCTGTACCCGAAGGCATTTTTGCACATGTGCTGGACACTTTTAACTGATCTTAACATTCTTATTCTTAATTTATATTTTAACCATTACTCTGAGCTCGAGAGTGTGCTGTGGCTAATGTTCATTCATTCGTTGTGATAAGTGTTCTATTTTATTTTATTGTTTTGAACTATATATATATATATAACTGTGTGTCAGCTATTTATTATTTGTATTGCACTTTGTATTTATTATTGTATTGCACTGAACCTGGGAAACGCACTTTCTTTCTGCCTGGCAGAATGACAATAAATGGAATTGAATTGAATTGTGCATGTGCAGTAATATACATTTGGATAAGAACTTGAGTTTGATATTTTCCTGTTAAAGAAATAGGACTTATACTCTGTATAATACTGTACTAGGATTTATACTTCCTGCAGGAAGTTGGAACAGAGATATCAGCATGAATCACAGGGCCTTCCAGTGAAGCCAGCTGAAGGCACGCCGCGACGGTGCATGCACACGTGTGCATGTGATCAGGATTGTACCAAACCTGGTAGTGACAGTTCAGGTTGTACAAGGCTGTGTCATTGACGTCGTGCTGGCTCTGCTCACTAAAAGGCTGTTCATGGAGGAGTCCGTCTCATTATGGAGCTGCTACTTTGAAGAGCTTTGACGAAAATTTTCGCAACAACAATTTCAACTGGTGAGTAGACCAAATGCAACAAATAAAGAAATGTATAGAAAATATACAGAATGTATAAATGTACTACAGAAAATAATCTTTCAATGGATTAATTAAAGCAGTGTATTGATAATCCTAAGGGGTTCTGGTTGTAAGATAGACCAGAACCAAAGTTTGAGAACTACAATAAGAAATAAACTTCACTAAAAGAGAATATAACCTCAAGTAAGTGCAGAATGTTCAGTATGTCAAGAGGAAATAAATGACTAGAAACCTGATTTCATTTTGAAATGTTTGTCTGAATACTGAAAATTAAACATATTTGTTCAGTTCTGTTAGACGTCAAACCTTTAGAGGCATTTTACTAAACTTAGATGAACATGTAAGTTTATAAATTTACACTTAACAGCATTCTGGACAATTATTGAGTTTGGTTGCTTTATCTCTGTATTACATTATTCTTATTATTGTCTTGTTTCCTAAAACTCAACAGCTTCTGCATCTGAATTTCTCTCCGACAAGTTTCCCCCGACGTGAAATAATGGCAGCATCCACGTTCGGTAAGTACTCTCAGTTAGCGAGAAGTCGTGTAATCACTGAAACTCATCACTACAACAGAATCAGGTCGACCGCACAAAGAGGGCGTGAATGAGACGCTCACATTCCTACAGAATGGGGAGTGTTCTTCACACTGACTCACCTGTTACCTGACATTTTAGTTTCACTTTGCTGATCTTAGGTCTGATTTATACTCCTGCAACTATGCACCCATGCGAGCACCTCTCGTGCACGCCATACATACATAAAACTGCAGCGGATTGCGTGTAGCATGTTATTGCTTTTTAATTTGGACCTGCAGTTTTCACATCTTTTGTCAGGCCGTCTTTGATTTATTTGTTAGGCGTGACTCAATAGTTAGGCGTAACACCCTATAATAACCATGATTTATAAATGGTAACACCCTATAATAACCATCATTTATAAATGGTAAATTGACAGTTAATTAAAATTTAATTAATAGTTATTTTACTAATTATTAGTAATGTTATAATTTGTTATTTTAGGTTTATTGTTGCACACATTATAACATTTTATATACTTATTATAAGTATTTGTTAATGATTACGAAATGATTTGTTAACATTTAAGAAATTGTTTGTGTCTATAAACATTATTTGGAAGAAAAAGTTGCAACTGATGATAATAATACTTTGTTAAATAGTTAATAAATACTTTGTAAAGCATCTAAAAACATCATTTAAATAGATAAGCAATACTTCATCAATGATTAATAATTGGTTTCTGGTCCTTCTATCTATGTGATGTTTATAGATGATTTACAAACGATTTCTTAAAAGTTTACAAATCATTTAGTAATCAATAACAAATACTTAATATAGTATATGAAATGTTATAATGTGTGCAACACTAAACTGATAATAAATAGTGTACTGATTTAGTAACAATGTAATTGTTATCGTCTCTTATCAGCTATGATACAATATATAATTTATAAACTCATTATTTCATATTACTGAAACTAATGATAAAACAACAGAAGTTACAGCATTACTAATAATTAGGAGGGCTGTCATAGTTAACGTGATAATAACGCATAAACGTAAATTGGCTTTAATGCCATTAATTTCTTTAACGCATTAACACAATAGATCATTCGGAGGTTGTAGCAGCTCAGTTTTAAAACTAGAGTGAAGATACTGGTATCATATGAAACTATAAAACCTAAAGAATCCATTGGTACCAACCATGTCATACTAGGTTGTCATGAAGGAGGTTAAAATTCAAATTTTATCCCATTGCCTCCAAATATTTTTCACACATTACTGTATGAAAAATGGAAAAAAGGATAATAAAAATGAGCTCATTGTGTTGCCTTTTGTTGTTCTACAGCATCTGAACTGAGGATCGTGGTGTTTGGAAAGAGACAAACAGAAAAGACAGCACTGAGTAACTTCATCACCAGGGAAACAGATGCTCCTTATATGAAAGCATCGAAGCAGTGCACGGTCTCCTACGGAGAACGGAAGGGGAAGAAACTAACGGTGGTGAAGACCTCGGACGTCTTCGGTCTTTCTGAGGACAAAGTGAGACACGAGATGAAGAAGTGCGTGGCTCTTTGTCCTCCTGGACCAAACGTCCTCCTGCTGCTGGTGAGGCCGTCTGATTTCGACGAAGAGGACCGACAAAAACTGAAGTTCATCCTGAGCTTCTTTGGTCAAGATGCCTTTAAACACTCGATGGTCATCGAGACAGAAAACGAGGAGGAGGAGGTGGAGAATGCTTCGGTGAGCAAACTCATCCGAGACTGCAGACAAAGGCTGCACAGCGTTAACTTGGATAAAGAAGGTCTTCCCGAACACGAGTATCAAGAGCTGATCGAACAGATGCAGAACATAGTGAGTGACAACAAAGGAGGACATCTGAACTGTACCGAGACGGCTGATCCCGGAACAGTAACCTCTAAACCTCCTCTGAACTTAGTGTTGTTAGGGACACACGGAGCCTGGAAGACTTCAACAGTCAACGCCATCCTGGGAGAAAGAAAGTTTGGTCCACTTGTTGACTCATCAGAGTGTGTTAAACATCAGGGAGAGGTGTGTGGACGTCGGGTTTCCTTGGTGGAGCTTCCTGCCCTGCATGGAAAACCTCAGGAGGCAGTGATGGAGGAATCATTCAGGTGTATGTCTCTCTGTGATCCTGAGGGCGTCCATGCCTTCATCCTGGTCCTACCTTTAGCTTTCCCCACTCGTGAAGGCAAGAAAGAGTTGGAGACCATCCAGAACACGTTCAACTCTCCAGTCAATGACTTCACCATGATTCTGTTCACCGTGGAGTCGGATCCTACAGCTCCAGATGTTGTTAACTTGTTGTCAAACAACAGAGAGATCCAGGAGCTCTGTCAGAGCTGTGGAGGGAGACACGTCGTCCTCAACGTCAACGACAAGCAGCAGATCCCAAAGCTGTTGGATGCTGTGGAAAAGATGAGCGCTGTGGGCTTCACAAAGAAGATGATGGCCAAGCCCACCAAGCCCGCCAGGCCGAACAAGCCCACCAAGCCCCGGGTGGAGGCGATACAGAAACCTGTACGGAAGATGGCGGGTTATAAGAGCAGAGAGCCGCTCAGGATGGTGCTGATTGGGAAGACTGGCAGCGGGAAGAGCACGACCGCAAACACTATTCTGGGCAAAGAACACTTCAAAGCTAAAGTTAGCGCAAAGTCGGTGACCGAGTTTTGCCAGAAAGCAACAGGAGAGATTGACGGACGGCCCGTCGTCATAGTGGACACCCCCGGCTTGTATGACACGAGTCTGTCCAACGAAAAGGTTCAACAGGAGCTTTTGAAATGCGTCAGCTTGTTGTCTCCTGGACCTCACGTCTTCTTACTGGTGCTGCAGATCGGACGCTTGACACCAGAGGAGAAAAGCACCGTGGATCTGATCAAGACGTTTTTTGGCAAGAAGTCAGAGGACTACATCATCGTTGTGTTCACCAGAGGAGACGAACTGAAAGACCAAACCTTCGACACTTACATGCAGGACGACAAAGACGGCTTTGTTGAGAAGCTGCTAGCCGACTGCGGAGGAAGATACCAGCTCTTCAATAACAAAGATCAGAGCCGCGCTCCGGTCAGAGAGCTGCTGAGCAAAGTTGAATCGATGGTGAACGGAAACGGCGGCGGCTGCTACACCTCGGAGATGTTCCAGGAAGCCGAGGCGGCCATACAGAAGGAGAAGAAGAGGATCCTGAAGGAGAAGGAGCCGGAGATACAGAGAGAGATGAAGGACTTCAGAGAGGAAATTAAGGCAAAGTGGAAAAAGTTGGCGGACAACATAGCCAAAACAGAACGAGAAGGACAGCTGAAAACCAAACTGATCAAGGGAAAGGGGGAGAGCATTAAAAGGGAGCAGGAGAAGATGAAGAGAGAAGAGGAAGAGAGAAAAGCAGAGGAAAAGAAGACGAAACAGCAGGACGAAATCCAACAAATGCAGTGGGAGCACAGCTATGAAGCCGCCGTATATAAACCGGGGATGCAGAACAGAGACGAGATGAGACGAGAACAAGAGACGTGGGAGAAGGAGAGGAGCGAGTGGTGGGAGAAACAATATGAGGAAGATCAACAGAGACGACTCGAGGAGCAAACGCAACTTCGAAAGCACAAAGAAGAATACGAACAGGAGAGAAGCGAATATGAAAAGAAAAGAAAATCTGATCTGATCAGAAGAGAACAAGAGGAGATACAGCTGAGTGAACTACAAGAATATCTTATCAAAAATCTGGAAACAATCCAGAAAAGACACGACGAAGACGCCCGAAGGCAAGCTGAGGAGTTCAACGAATTCAGAGGCAGATACGCCGAGGACTTTGAAACGCTGACGGAGAAACACGACAAGGAGATGGAGCATCTGAAGGAGAAGCAGCAGAAACACAACGACTTCCTCGTAAGACAACTGAGCAAACACACACCGTATCAGAGAGACTTCGAGAGGCTGACGAACCGACAAGAACAAGAAATGAATGACCTGACGGTGACGCTTTATCCTCCAAACAAAGAAAATAATAATAAAGTAATCAATGAACTCAAGACAAAACATGAGGAGGAAATAAACAACTGGATACAAGAACATGTAACGAAAGCTGGAAATAAGAACTGTACCATTTTATGAGCTGCTTCAAACTGTGAAACTGAGAGATATTAAGACTTCATTTTGTTTTTTTTGTCCTGTTACATATGCAGGTAAAATCACCAGGCCATCCGCCACATTGGTGGACAGAGAAACAACCGAAAGACACGTTTAGTGAGGTCAGCGTATGATTGGATAGAGCTTCACTAGGGCTTTCAAAGTTAACGTGATAATAACGTGTATTATTTTTTGGAAATTTCTTCTGACTTTTTCTTTTTTTTCATATATTTTTCAGACTTTTTTTGGAAATTATTGTGGATATATATATATATATATATATTTTTTTTTTTTTTTTTTTTTACATTTTTCTGACTTTTTTTTTAAATATATTTTTCAGACTTTTTTTGGACATTATTGTGGATATTTTTTTTTTTTTACATTTTTCTGACTTTTTTTTATATATATTTTTCAGACTTTTTTTGGACATTATTGTGGACATTTTTTTTTTTTTTTACATTTTTCAAACTTTTTGTTTTTTTACATTTGAGGGTTTCTGGACAATATTTGTCATTGTTTTGTGTTGTGAATTGATTTCCAATAATAAATATATACATACATTTGCATAAAGCAGCATATTTGTCCACTCCCATGTTGATAAGAGGATTAAATACTTGAAAAAATCTCCCTTTAAGGTACATTTTGAACAGATAAAAAATTTGCGTAATGTGTAATTTGTGATTAATTGCGATTAACTATTTTAACATTTTAATGCACATACATTTATACACAGAGTTTGGTCCGGTCTCTGTACAAATATGAGGTACTATCGTAGCTCTGGGTGACCTCAAACGGCCAAAATATGTTTTTCCTCCATCTCTGATTAAACAACGTCAGGAGTTTGCTTTGCGTTTGGTGTGAACGCCCCATAAAGGTTTGATGTAATTACAGTATCTTTCAACTTATTCTGAGGGCTTCAGTGTTTTTGTTTGTAAAAAAATTAGATAATTCTGTGAAAAGCTAGCGTTGACCAGATGTGTTCAGTGCATTCATTTGTTGGTAAAGTTTGCAATATTTTGCCAGAGTCAGAAATGTTATTTTATGTTATCATGACCAAATACACCACTTATAAACTGCCTACAAGACATGTTTGGTGTAAAAAAAAATCTTGTAAAATAACTCAATGTAGATACCTGACATAATGATGGATTCAAATCAAGAGAATAAAGAACATTTTGATAACTGCTTTATGTCTCTGATATCGTTTTGTACTGTGAACACATGTTCAACTGGAGCCTATAGTATGATGAAATATGTGTGTTTTCATGGTATTACATGGTATTGGTATACAGTTCATGTATTTATACACATACCTTGTGACTTTTGGATGACAAAAACCCACCAAATGTTACTTAGAGAATTAGCCGTGTTCCTACCTGTACTGTACCACCATCATGTTCTGCTCCCCACAGTGTCGGGCACAGCGGATGTACCTCATCCAGCTGGACTTACTGGGATCATTACCATCAATAAAGTGCTGTAACGTCCCCTCTGCATCGTAGATCTGCAACACACAAACATACAGGGTCACAACTGAGAGCAGCACATGTACAGATACAAGCTCATTAGGAGTAATGAAGTTCTGTAATGACCTCAATGACCTGCATATCATTTAAATAACTGTGTTAGAAGGAACCCAAACAGTGATGGTATTTCTGTACACGTTCTCATCTATAAAGGGCAGTAACATCAGATTCAGGTGACAACAGCTGCAACTACCGTAATGATAATTTTCAATTAATCTGCTGAATAAATTACATTTAGTTTTGATTCATTGTTTATTTTATAACTATCAAAATATGGTAAAAAAGTAAGGTGATGTCCTTTAATTCCTTGTAATTTCTGTGCAACACCATCAAATCTATGGTAGACGGAACCTGAAAAAATAAATGAATAAATAAATGCATGACTCGATAAATAAATTAATAAATATGTCATTAAATATAGCAGAAATAATACTTAAAATAAATGCAGCCATTAATTCATTGATAAAATGTGACATAATTTGCGTCTTTATTTATCTTTGTATTAATTCCCTTATTTATTTACTCTTCTGTTTAATTCTTCCTTTTATTTATTTATGTATTTATTTTATTACGTATTTATTCATTTATTTATTTTTGCATTTATTTTTATTTTTATTTATTTTATATTTACTTTTAAATGTATGTATTTATTTATTTTGTGCAAGATTTTTCAGAAATGCGAAATGCAAAGGGAAGATCGTGCAGAAAAAAAATGAATAAATTCACAAATACAAAGATAAATAAAGAAGCGAATTACAGAAATATCGATTCGTCACATTTGATCAATTAATTAACGGCTACATTTATTTTTATTATTATTATATTTTAATTATTATTATTTTTATTTTTGCTATATTAATGACATTTATTTATTTATCGAGTCATTTATTTATTTAATTTTTTATTTTGGCATGTTCCGTCCTCCATACAAATCTTCACATTTCAGAGGCTGGAATCGTAAATTTAAAAAAGGCTGAAAAAATGAATTGATTATTGGAGCAGTTGCCAATTTATTTTCTTACAATCACCAAATCAGAATGAGGTTTATTGCCAAGGAAGTTTTTACATAGAAGGAATATGTCTTGTTGTTTTGGTGCATAACAATAAACATAGTAAGAAAAAATTAAAAAGCAAGTACTGCGACAGTCAAGAAACATTTAGTAGATATATGGATAACAGATCTGCAGCGTTGGAGCTCGGGATGAAGTCACGTCACATCTGAAATCCTACAATATTCACTCCCATGTTTAGGACGTTTCTTAACAGCAGCAGTTACACTTTTAATTGGATTAAGTTCCAGGAGTGTAAATGGAAAGTCTCAAGAAATGTTGAGGAAAGAGAAGATTTACAGTTTCATGTCATGGAGCTGAAAATACACAAGCTTCAGTTAAATCAGATTTTGTTCCAGAGTATTTAGATTAGCTGAAGTGTTGAACTGTAAAACTGTAGGTGGTATCAGATTATTTATGGTAAAGCTGAGTCAGATATCTGTATATTTTCAGAGATTCATCACATAATTGCGTGACGGTGTTTCCGTTTAAGGTTCGGGTCCTGCTCTCGCAGCTCTGACAAAAAGAAATAACTCCGGTTGATTTGAAATGTTTTAAACACGCCGCGGCAACAAATCATTAAGGCTCTTATCCGCCGTCGGTCCGGAGCTGTGATTATTATGGGACTGCTGGGTGTTAAACGTTATACAAACCTGATTTACACCTGCTTAAAAGCCTTGCCGCTCCGCCTGCCAACGCCTCACTTATGAGCTCTAAAAATACTGTTTCAGAGCGACGGTGGAGGACGGTGGAGGACGGAGGAGGACGGTGGAGGACGGAGGACGATGGGAGAGGAAGTTTCCTCTCCCATCGTCCTCTGTTTCATGCAGGAACATGAAACAGAAACCAAAGATTCAGGCGAAAAAGACGCTTTTTGTTTTTTGACGGAGCGATCGGTCCAGCCAACAGACTGTAATAAGATTTTCTAGATATTCATCATCTCCTGAGGATCTCTAACAAACACACAAGAGCTTTTTAATGTTGTAGTTAAAGTCAATGTGGAGACAATTTTAAATACTTTGTATACTACTGGGTACATTAGTAATATAGTCCGGCATCATGTAGTTATTTTAATGTATAAAGTAACCACTAACTATGAGTAAATGTAGTGGAGTAAAAGTTTGAAGTAGCAGAGAATGTAAATACTGAAGAAAAGTACAAGTATGTCAAAACAGTACAGTACTTGAGTAAATGTACTTAGTTACATTCCTGTAAACTGTACAATAAAAATGAATAAAATTCAGACGTTTACATCTGAACTTTGGTGCAAGATCACCATAAAAAAAACAATTAAAATAAATATTTGGATTCAGAATAAGCAGTTTAAAGGAGTCGATGTCCTCTCTGTGTGTGTGTGTTCATTATTAATCCATCCCTCCATCCATCCGTGGTGATGCAGTGTGACTGTATTGAGGAGGCGTTGAGTGTGTTTATAAGGTGATGACCTGAGCCAATAGAAGTCCTCTCTGCTGTCCATACAGCCAGCAAACAATCAATGCTGTAAATGACTGAGAGAATCAACGGAAACGGCCTCATTTATTATTCTCTGCATGTAAGCACTTTAATGTCCTCTACTGCCTTCATCTCAGGCTCTGTCTCATTTTTTTCATAATGTAACCCACATACTGTTCATGTTTATTTCTTGTGTAATGTATATTTAGTTTTATCTTTATCAGTAAGTTGCATTTACATGTTAACATGTTTGGTTAAATTCAGTTTCTCTCTGTCGTTATTAAAGTCTGCTGAGAGCAGAATAAAGAGCAGAATAAAGAGCAAGGTTCTTTATGAGAGTATTTTTCAAATAGGGCTGCAAAATAAAAGGTTAATAATAAAGTTGAGTTATATAACTTTACTATACTTAACTATAACTTTATAATAATAAAGTTGGAGAGTGAGGACATTTTGTCTGAGCCTCACTTCTTCAAAGGGATGTTTAATAAAAGTGTTGGTTTTAGGATTAAGGTTACAATTTATTTATTTATTTATTTACCCAGAATCCCCATTAGTTACTATCAAGGTAGAAACCTCTCTTCCTGGGGCACGTACAAAAACACAATGTAAAAAACAAATATGTAACTAAAATTTAAATTTATATTAAAATTTAAATTTAAATTTAAAAAATAATCTAAAACCAAAACAAAACAAAAAAACAATAAATCAACAACAATAAATCTAATGCCAATAATAGCAACAAATGACCACAAGTGAAAAAATTTACAAAAAAACCCAAAGAAATACAAACAAACTACAACCAAAACAATAAAACTACTAATGAAAATAACAATAAAACAATAAGTACCCACACCTTAAAAACACTGGATAGAGCTCAAAAAACAAATGAAGGATTAACTTTATTTTGGTTTAATGGACTACAGGGGGACGGTCCTCATAAGTATAGCAGAGATAACATGTGTGTGGTACATTTTGTTCCCTGCAGCCTGTAATAAAACTCTGCTGTTGTTTAAAGCTTTTGTTACTCGCAGCCGTTTGTCACTGACGTCTATTTAAACAGATCACAGTACGTTTAACAGCCTCCCGCGTCGTCCTGCTCCACTTTACTCGGTTTCTGCTCTCCAGAAAACAGGGTGGGAGCACCCAAAGGTGGCCCGGTGCCACCACGGTGAAAAACAGAAGAGAGGATGCCAGATTTCTGTACGGCTGAAATAGTTGTTAAAAATCTCTGATGTTTTTAGATTGGCTAAGTCATGTATTTAATCTAAAGAACCGTAGAACAATAGTTGAAATGTTAATGTGGTAAAAAGAGTCAGTTACAGACAGAAACATTATAAATCATGATTGAATTGTTATTTTTGGCCATCATCATAGTCATATGTGAATATTGATCAGTATTCATTGTGTTTATTACTATTTCAATGTTTTGGGGATATTTATGTTATTTGTAACATGGCTATATGGAAATCAATAGTGTTTTGAAGTAAAACTCCCAGAAAACATGGTCAAAACATGGAGTATATATTTATGAATTGTATCATAAATGTTGTATTTTAGTGTACTTTCATCTAATTTACAGTCCCAGTTGTAGCAAAGAGTATAGAACACATTCAGTTGCATCATTATCTATGAGATCTTTAATTTAATGGTGATATTGCCTTTGAAATTCACATATTGAAATCTTCTATTTTCCTTTATTGCATCTCCATTTTCTCTGGAATGGTAATATAGTTTAGTTTTCTTACAATTTATTCATGTTCCTGACCTTCTTACCATTGAAAACAGACCAGATATATGTATCTAAGCCTTATGATTGTAATGTTAACAGAGGTTCTATTGAGTTAGATTATGATGCGTTCAGGCTCTATTCAGTAAAAATGACCATTAGACGAAAGTAAATTCTAACATTATCATGATGTGTTCAGGCTCTATTCAGTAAAAATGACCATTGGACAAAGCTAAATTCCAACGTTATCATGATGCGTTCAAATGTAATCTTGTAAAATGTAGTTTTTGGTGAATAACTTGAATAAATCCAGTTGTTTGAAGCAGATGTTTTCACAGCAATATAAAATAGATATTATAGAGAGAGAATTATGAGCTGTGTTTACTGTTTTACTTCTGTTGTTTAACGTGGTATCAAATTGGGTATCGAGAATCGTGGAATTTCACTGGTACTGATATCAACTACTAAATTTCTGGTTTCCTGAGGTGCTCTACAAATAAACACTTTGCTTTAAAAATAAATAAATGAATACAAATTTAAAATATGAGTCAAATCGCATCTATTTAATTTCTGAATTTTGTCACGATGCCTGTGGTTTGTATTTTTATAACCTTCCATAATATTTTTAACTCCACAGTAAACCATCAGTGAACTGGACCTTCTCCGTGTCCAGCAGCTGGTTTCTAGCTCGATGCTGTTCTGTCAAAGACATTTTGTCTGCGAGTGTTTATCGAATCCATCGCTGTAAAATTCCATCTGCGAGACAAACGAGCCAAAAATATGCAACACGTTGTTTAGTTCAACCGCTAGAAAACGTCTCAAACACACCGCCAGGCTGTCGGCTTCACTTCACAGCTCCGCCCGTCATTTCTCCATCTCAGCACAACAATATTTTTTTTTTTTTTTTTGTGTTACAGCTTCGGTTTCTTAAAGCTCAGTAAATTCTCCTGGTTTGACCCCTCGGTTTGTCCGGGACAGACGACCCTTTCAGCACCGAGCTGCTTCCTATTCACACACTGAGATCACACATCATACCAGCTGCTGCTGCTGGAGGAGCTGAGGAACAACTTCAACAGTGTGTTTTTATGTTTTTAATCTCTACTGAGACTGAAACTAATGATTATTTGCATTAACTGGTTATTTTATTGATTAATCTTTCTGTAAAATGTTTGGAAAAAATGTTGGGAAGTAGTAAAATTTCTAAAAAGTCCAATTTGACGTCTTGTTTTGTTCGACCAACAGTCCAAAACTCAAAAATATTCAGTTTAAGAAAAAAGCAGCACATTGTAGAAGCTGGAACCAGTGAAACCAGTTTATTATTTTAGCTTGAAAGACGACTTAAACGATTAATCAATTCTCAAAATAGTTGCAGATTAATTTTCTGTTGTTTTTAGTAATTGTTTCAGCTCTAACCTCCATCAAAACACATTAATTCTGATTAACGGATCACAACCAACAATTTCTAGTCTCTTTTAAAAGTGCAAAAAATTCTAAATTTGCAGCTGTTTAAGAGGATCATTCATCAATTTCAATAAATATATAATAATAATAATAATAATAATAATAATAATAATAATACATATATACATATATATATATATATATATATATATATATATATATATATATATATATATAATAAAAATACTTGTGCAGATAATTACGTAAAATTAATTTAAATTACAAATAAAACGAGGAAAAGACATTTTCATGTCACAGAGAAGACATTAAAACATGGTGCTTTTATATTCATCTTAAACGTTATATAAACATAGTGGAAAGGGATTTTTCTGAGGGACATTTGAGGGAAATCAGCACTCAAGTACTTAACTTACATACTGTTTTTTAAAGAATATTTTGGGGTATTTTCCCATTTATTGGACAGTGAGAGGCAGACAGGAAACAACAGGAAAGAGAGGGGGTGATTTTAATAAAATACTCTCCATATATATATTTAAATTGACAACAGGTCTGATGAAGAAGTCACTGAGTAACAGGAAGTTTCTTTTAAATGTGCAAAAGATTCAAAATTTGCAGCAGCTTAAGAGGCTCGTTGATATTAATATTATTATTACTTTATTACTTTAACTCTGCAGAATTGTCTGGTGTGTCCAACATTAAAAACTCACGTCGTGAACACAAACGTTTATCAAAAACTCTGAAATATATTTTAAATTATTTTGCAGATCCAAAGTCTCCAAAGATACAAATAAAATGAGGACCGATATGCTTGTGAAACTGCAGTAACGTGAGCCGCAGAGTGTTAAACCTCGGTACCGCCAGACTCGGTCTGACTTCCGTTGCTCCTAAAGTAGCGTTATTATGGTATGGATGACCTCTGAGTGAGGTGAACGGTGTTACCAAGGTTTAGCACTCGGCGGCTCACATTACCAGAGTCTTGGAAAGAGAGGAGTGAGAAGATTCAGTTGGTTGTAATCTGCAACCTCGTTACTAGATCCTACACACTGTACCTGTAAGTAGGATTTACAAAGCAGGACATTTACTTGTAACTGAGTATTTTTAGACTGTTGTATTGGCACTTTTAATTACTGTAAGTAATGGATCTGAAACTTTAATCCAGACACTTCAGAGTGTTTCAGAATGAGTGAACTCAAATTCAATTTAGAGCTCTGAGATGAGAATATTTGGCAGTTTTGCATTTTTGCGCTGAACACACTCTTAATTTCTGAGTGACAGTAGATGGTGAGTGATCTGCACAACGTCAAACAACAGCTGAGTGTGTGTGTGTGTGTGTGTGTGTGTGTGTGTGTGTGTGTGTGTGTGTGTGTGTGTGTGTGTGTGTGTGTGTGTGTGACAGAGAGTGTGTCTGAAATTTACTGACAGTGTTTCAACCTCCTGACCTCATTACAGAGAGTAAATCTTCTCCTTGTCTGGACCGAGCCGACGCTACAGAGATACCCTATGTTTCTGTGTGTGTGTGTGTGTGTGTGTGTGTGTGTGTGTGTGTGTGTGTGTGTGTGTGTGTGTGCATCCAGACAGGAATGTGCTTCAGTTATCAGTTAAAATCACTTAACTGCAGCTCTGAAGCAACGCTGGCATGTAAATGGAGGCTTGGCCATCGGAGGACGATGTGAGTGTGTCAGTGAGTCACTGATGAGCAGCTGTGAGTTATCATGTCTGAAGGTGTTACAACACTTTCTCTCACTCACACACTCAACACACACACACACACACACACACATACAGGAGTGTATTTGAAGCGTTCAGAAGTGTTTTAAATTAGATTCCCAAGCAAAGAAGGCAAATAAGTACATCAACAAAACTCCCCAAGAATAATGGATTTTGTCTCTGTGCATCATTTAGCTGGTTTTACATTAGAGATTCTAGCAGTGAAGGAGAGTCACACAGAGACTGCTGCAAAGAGTGTTTCAGACAGAAACATGAAAGTCTCAGTTTGTTGTAAACCTG